>CM054134.1:31022798-31047798 GCA_028751875.1 Rapana venosa | reverse complement strand
CTTGGTGGAGAGTGAGGAGGGAGGGGGTGTACGGGCGGAGGAGGAAGGGGAGGCGGGTGGACGACTGGCGCTGGCGTTGAGGTCCGACCGTTTCTCTGGACTGAGGCCCCTGTCGGGAGGCGGAGGCATTTTACCGTCGGTGGGGGTTGGGGGTGGGGGTGGCGGGGAGGGGCTGGGGCGGAGCGCGGGAGATGGCGCGCGCGGTGCGCGTTGGCTGCTGCTGGCTTGGCGCGGGTGCTAAGGCTAGGCTGCAGCCACTCTCCTCCACCCCCTTCAGTCAGCCAGGCGAGGCTCTAACAGCTGTGGCGACAGCGCTTCTCTCCAAGCCGTGCAACAGGATGATCAATGGGCTCCTTGAGGAAGCGGCGCGGGGAAAGAAATCCTCCCGATCTGTTTAGTCAGGCTTAGAGAGGCCGCCACCGACACTTTAGCCTGGAACCAAATGAAACAACACACTTGATAATGTCACACATTTCCAGTTTTGAGTCTAGAATATCTAAGGGAAAAAAAAACCAGTTGTGAAATACATTGTTTAAAGATGGACTACTCCGATCACTTTTCAAAGTATTCCATACTGGTAATACAATTTTCCGTAAGGTAGGAGTTTAAGATTATACAGCTTTCAAGCACAAAGTATCAATTGAAAAATCATCTTGCCATGGAAGGAAGAAAGGACATAAAGAAACAGCAACAGCAGCAGAAGAAGAAGAAGAGGGGAAAGAAGAAAAAGAAGAAGAAGAATTCGAAAAATGAAAGAAGGAGAAGAAGTGAAAGAAGCAAACTACTTTTTTTTTTAAATATAGCTATAGCGAATATGACTTAACTGTCTTTTGACTTGTTTGCTTCAGTAATTACTCAGTTTTTAAAACAGACATCAGTGAATCCTGACAGGTATTTAAGACATCAAACATTGCCATGTAGATCTCAGAATGTGCCCATATTTCCAAGTCATTCTCACCTCCTCTACGCCTCACCTAGCGATTGCCATAACCCTTGGATGACACTAAAATATTTATATGTGAATCGGTGCTCTAAAAATAATACTCCAGTCTAGAAAGCGAAAAGTGCGATTCCCGTTTGACTCCAAACTTTTTCCCATTATGTACAAACTGAGTGGTGTCTTGGTACTAGTCTTTTGGATGAGCAGATAAACCGAGGTATCGTGTGGAAAACACGTTCAGCAGACGTAAAAGAACCCATGGCAATAAGATAGTTGTATATGGCAGCATTTTGTAGAAAAAAGCCATTCGGATTGAGAGAAGAGAAATACCATACATACAGGAAAAGAACAAAAAAGAATAGGTGTCGCTGTTCTTGTGTTATCATGGATGGATGGATGGATATATATCTATATCTATATATATATATATATATATATATATATATATATATATATATATATATATACATACATACATACATACATACATACATACATACATACATACATACATACATACATACATGCATAGCAAGATCGACAGATAGATAGACAGATAGATAGACAGACAGATAGACAGACAGGCAGACAGATAGATAGATAGATAGATAGATAGATAGACAGGTAGATATATAGACAGAAAGACAGACAGATAGACAGATAGATAGATAGATAGATATATAGATAGATAGATAGATAGATAGATAGATAGATAGATAGATAGATAGATAGATAGTATTAATACAGACATATGATTATTTCCTGAACCTTGATCACACGTTTGTCACATTGATGATACAGAGAGAGAACGAGGGAGAGAGAGAGAGAGAGAGAGAGAGAGAGAGAGAGAGAGAGAGAGAGAGAGAGAGAGAGAGGGAGAGAGAGAGAGAGAGAGAGGGGGAGAGAGAGAGAGAGAGCGAGAGAGCGAGAGAGAGAGAGAGAGCGAGAGAGAGAGAGAGAGCGAGAGAGAGAGAGCGAGAGAGCGAGAGAGAGAGCGAGGGAGACAATGACAATGACAAATTCTTTTATTTCGAGGATAATGAATAAGCACATATGTGCTTTTTTACATCCAGTCCCCGCCCGTTAGGGATACATCTTAATAATAATAACCCAATACTTATACAGTCTCACAATAAAAACAAGGGGAAATAACCCTTTTCAAAACAGCTCCCCCCCCCCCCCCAACAACCAGATGGATGGAGAGAGAGAGAGAGAGAGAGGGAGAGAGAAAGAGAGAGCGAGAGAGAGAGAGAGAGAGAAATAGAGAGAGCGAGAGACAGACAAACAGACAGATAAGCAGACACACACACACACATACACACACACGCACGCACGCACACACATAAACTTAATCTTTTACCCTCAATATAGGTAATTTTGACTTGACTTGACTTCACACACACTTCACACCCCCCCTTCCATCCACACCCCTCCACACACACACACACACACACACGCGCGCGCGCGCGCGCGCGCACCCACACACATACATCCCCCCCCCCACACACACACGCACCCCCACGCACACACGCACCCCCCCTCCAACCACACACACACACATACACACACATACATACACACACAAACACACATACACACATAGAGAGAAAAAAAGATAGAGCCTAAAAATGAGGTGTATAGAAATGGGGTAGTATACAAATTCATCAGAGCGGTCTGGCACTGCGAGGAAGCACACCCGCAAACACAGGAAAAGCACTCGCCTTGCACAGGTGGTCACCGCCACCTGATTGGAATTGGCAGCTCCTAATGACTGACCCGCTCCACAAGACCACAGAGAGAGAGAGAGATGGAGGGAGGGAGAGATGGAGGGAGAGAGAGATAGAGAGAGAGAGATGGAGAGGAGAGAGAGAGAGAGAGAGAGAGAGAGAGAGAGAGAGAGATGGACGGAGGGAGAGAGAGATAGAGAGAGAGAGAGAGTCAGAGAGAGAGAGAGAGATGGAGGAGAAAGAGAGAGAGAGAGAGAGAGAGAGAGAGAGAGAGAGAGAGAGAGACTGAGAGAGAGATAGAGAGAGATAGAGATAGAGATAGAGCGCAACTACAGGAACCAAGTCACAAGGAAATCCAGACAAGATAAAGAAAGAAAGAAAGAAAGATAGATAGATAGATAGATAGATAGATAGATAGATAGATAGATAGATAGATAGATAGATGGATAAATAGATAGAAAGAAAGAACGGAAAACTGTGAAAGGAAAGATAAAAAAAACACCACCTACTCACCTCCACCCTACCCCCTAAGAAAACAACACAACCCAAAACAAACAAAAGAAAACTCCAAAAGTAAAAAAACAAAAAGATGAAGTTGCTAAGTATTGCTGTCGTGTTTTGGGGGGGGTGTTATGTTGTTGTTGTTTGCTGTGTTGTGTTGTGTAATGTTGTTCTATGTTGTGCTGTGTTGTGCTGTTGGTGAGTGTTGTGTTGGCTGTGTTGTTGTTCTGTGTTGTGTGTGGTCTTGTGTTATGTTGTTGTTTGCTGTGTTGTGCTGTGATTACGGCGCTGGGCAATACCGTGTTGTGCTGCATTGTTGATATTTTTGGTATTGTTGTTGCTTTTGATTTTGGTGTTGCCATGGCTGTTGTTGTTGTTGCCTTCGTTATTGCTGCCGTGTTTGTTGTTGTTGTTGTTGGAGGTGGTGGTGGTGAATATGAAATGATAAAACAATCACACACTCATACGCGTGCGCGCACACACACAAACACAATAGCATGCTCTCCTCTCTCTCTCTCTCTCTCTCTCTCTCTCTCTCTCTCTCTCTCTCTCTCTCTCTCTCTCTCTCTCTCTTCTTCTCTCTTCCTCTCTCTCTCTCTCTCTCTCTCTCATCTCTCCTCTCTCTCTCTCTCTCACTCGCTCTCTCTTTGTGGAACTGTGATTTTTTTAAACTCTCATTCAAACATGTCCATATGGCCACCCTCCTTTGGTATGCTCGCCTGCATGTCAGTCCATCTGCCTCTTTGTCTGTCTGCCTCTCTGTCTCACTGGCATTTCTTTCTAGGAGGAATAAAGTTATAGCAGGAAAGAAAGAAGGAAGGAAGGATAGAAGAAAGAAAGAAAGGAAGGAAGGAAGGAAGGAAGGAATTAAGGAAGAAAGAAAGAAAGAAAGGAAGGAAGGAAGGAAGGAAGGAAGGAAGGAAGGAAGGAAGGAAGAAGGAAGGAAGGAAGGATGGCAAGAAAGAAAGAAAAAAAGGTAGGAAGGAAAGAAAAAAGGTAGGAAGGAAGAAGGAAGGAAGGAAGAAAGGAAGGAAGGAAGGAAGGAAAGAAAGAAAGGTAGGAAGAAAGAAGGGAGGAAGAAAGGAAGGAAAGAAGCCTGTAGATTATTTGGAATCGCAGACATTTCTCCTTCATCTGCCATCGCCATTCCGAGAAGACCCTGATCATTATTATCTGGCTCAAATCAGATGTGAGGGTGCATTTTATGAAAGCAGCACGATTGATTTTCGGACATTAAACAGACAGATGACAAGACAGGGCCAGCTTTATGGGACAGCATGGCATGCATTGCAAGGAAAGAGAGCCAAGAAACGAATGAGGGAAAGAGACAGACAGAGAAAGGGACGGAAAGAGAGAGAAGACGAAAAGAGATGCAAATAATTCTAAGGAAAATTTGCGGAGAAAAAGAATTGCGAAGAAGAAAAAGAATGCGAAGGAGAAGGAGAAGAATGCGAAGAAGAATACGAAGAAGAAATGAAAAGGAGAAGACGAATATATATTCGTCTTCTCCTTCGTCTTCTCCTATATATACACATAGAGAGAGAGTGAGTGAGATAGAGAGATATACAGGCACACAGATCGACAAACACACGGACAGATAGACAGAGACAGAGAAACAAGCACAGAGAAATAATAATTTTAAAAACCCCACATCAAAGCCTGTCTCAAACTGTCCCTCAAAAGTCTAGGGATTGACCTCGAAATCCTTAGAGCTGATTCCTTCATACTGTTCTGCATTGCAAGACAAGGTCTCCAGAGATGCTCCAACAACACAGACAAGACTCCTCCCAGAGACCAAGAACTGACCGTGAAAAAGCAAGGACCGAGTCACCTTCACCCCCACCGCCGGAGTGTCCAGCACTGCGGCCTGCCTTTAGGACTTTGGCCCGAACTACCAAGCCACACCCGGACCCACAGCTAAGGAAGGAAGGTGACAGGACAGTTAAGACGTTCGCCTGCCAACAAGTAAACCGTGAGGTTGTGGGTTCGATTCCCAGCCTCGCCTCCCAAATTGACAAAAAAATATCGAACTGAATGTCAAAGTCCTTCGGATGAGACTATAAAAGACTATAAATGGATCGGTGGTCTAGAGGTAACGCGCCTGTCTAGAATACGAAAATTCAGGGTCGGGTGTGTGCGTGGTTCGTACCCCGTTTGGGCCCGAAATTTTTCCCCATCCATTAGACCATGAGTGGTGGTCTGGGCGCTAGTCTTTCGGATGAGACGATAAACCGAGGTCCCGTGTGTTACACAAAATTTTCAGCGCACGTAAAAGAACCCACGGCAACAAGGGAGTTGTCCCTGGCAAAATTCTTAGAAAAAAGCCACTCTGATAGTGAAACAAATACAGCTGCAGACAAAAAAAAAAAAAAAAAAAAAAAAGGGTGGCGCTGCTCTTGTGGCGACGCGCTCTCCCCGGGGAGAGCAGCCCGAATTTCACGCAGAGAAATCTCGTGACTTAAAGTGGAATAAAATAAAATAAAATGAAAATAAAAAAATAAACCGAGGCCCCGTGTTCGAACGCATGCAGAACATCTTGCGCACACGGTAAATCCTGTTCCGCTTTTTGAAAGAGTAGGCCATTGTGTGCCGGTGGGAACAGATGACAAAATTTACAAAACCGCATACACACGGGGACGGGATGTAAAAAAGCACATGAGTGCTTATTCCATTGTCCTCGATATAAAAGAATAAATAAATAATAAACAGCTACAGACAGACTTTCCAAGCAAACTTATGGATCGGTGGTCTAGAGGTAACGCCCTTTCCCAGAAAGCGAAAAGTCTGGGTCAAAAGTGTGCTGCGGTTTGATCCCCGTTTGGGCCAAAAACCTTTCCCCCCATCCATTAAAACCATGAGTGGTAGTCTGGGTGCTAGTCTTTCGGATGAGACAATAAACTAAGGTCCTGAGTGTTACAAAAAGAAATATTTTGCGTACGTAAAAAAATCCACGGCAACAAGAGAGTTGTACCTGGCAAAGTTTTGTAGAAAAAGTCACTCTGATAGGGAAACAAATACAGTTGCAGAGATGAAAAGAAAAATAAACGTTGGGTGGCGCTGCTCTTGTGGCGACGCGGTTTCCCTGGAGAGAGCAGCCCGAATTTCACACAGATAAATCTTCCGTGACTTAAAGTGGTATAAATAAAAAATGAATAAATAAATAAATAAATAAATAATAACCAGACAGACTTTGCATGGTCATCTTCGCCATCGAAGGACGAACGACCATCATGGCGATTTCAACGTCGTAGGTACGGACGAGAGTGTTCGTTATTGCATAGACCTCACCCATGTCCTGGCGTGATAGGGATAGGCTATAGGTTTCTATGGCAAATTCATGCCTGATATGAAAACCCAGCAGCCAAAAAATCAGCCTAGTTTACGTCTGTCCAGTTTTATGGCGGTGCTAAATTTCCCTTATGAGTATAGCCGCCTGTTTTGTTTGTTTGTTTGTTTGTTTGTTTTTATCTTGCATGTCTGTTTTTCTGTCTGGGTCAAAATTAGAATATCGTTCCACTTCTTTTTTGCTTGTCAGTTTGTTTGTGCGAATATGCCCGAGAGAGAGAGAGAGAGAGAGAGAGAGAGAGAGAGAGAGAGAGAGAGAGAGAGAGGAGAGAGGAGAAAGAGAGAGAGAATGAGGGAGAGAGAGAGAGAGAGAGAGAGAGAGAGAGAGAGAGAGAGAGAGAGAGAGAGAGTGAGAGTGAGAGAGAGAGAGGGAAGGGAGAGAGAGAGAGAATCTGTAGCTGGATGCGTTTTCTAAACTATATTGTTATTTTCTTATGTTGTACGATGTTGTCTGAACAAATAATGTTTGAAACAATAGGTTTGATAATAATGATATAATTATATGCACAAGTTTGTGTATTCTTATTTACCCCTCCCCCCATCCCATCCCGCCTTCACCACGTAAAAGTTCATATTTTCATAGTAATTATATATAAATGCATGCATGAGCAGATCATATGCTTATGCGCAAGCACCTGATCTCATTTGTGATAACAGACTGTCTTGCTTGGCCTTTTAAATTCTGTCTTATTTTTCTACGAATCTACTGGCCTCTCTCTGTGTCTCTCTTGCGCTCTCTCTCCCCCCCCCCCAACCCCCCCCCCCCCCCCCCCCTCTCTCTCTCTCTCTCTGTCTCTCTCTGTGTAAACAAGATATTGAGCAGTCAAACTGATACACACACACTCACACAATTACACACACACACACACACGCACACACACACACACACACTTATACACACACACACATATTTTTGACATTAAGTAACAAAAGTCGAGACAGCTTCCCACCCTTCTCCAGTAACAGATCCGGAAGTACTAAGATCAGTCCGTGGCATGCGCAGAGTGTGAAGAAATTTTAATCGATAGAAAATGTATCTGCCTACTAGCTGTTCAGAATAACACGGGTGGAAATAAACGAATAAATATTTTGTGGGGAGAAAAAGTTAGTAGTAGGGTTAAGTTTCTATGGGTTTTTTTTATAGAGCATATCTTCATTATAATGTCACATTCTGAAAAAATAGTGTGGTGAATGAGCTGTCTTGCCTGTTCTGCAGAAAGTCTACGATGAAGAATCATTGCTCTTGCTGTGTCGAAGAATTGAATTCAAGTAAAATTATCTGCTTTGAAAACCTCTTTGAGATCCACGGCTTAAACCTTTTTTTATTTTTTTTATTCGTGCCTATACATTGAATTAGCAAAGGGTTATGTGCAAGTGTTTTTGATGAACAGTAATGATGTAGTATACGCTGTGCAGATTTTAGATGTTACAAAATACCAACTGCAGCGTTATTGTTGTTAGAAACATTTTGGAGGGGAAAGAGTGGCCACATTCTATGTGAAGACACACACACACATAAAGAAGAGAAGAACAGGAGAAAAAGAACATTCAAGAGCTGAAAAATAGAACGAACGAAAGAAGCTGTTTATTCAAAATGTTATAAAGATGAACATAATGCCACAAAGGCTTCGGTTCTAAAACACGAGGGTAGGGCTAGAAGTGAGAAGAGATGAGGCGGTTTGTAAGTTAGTACAGGGTGGGGTGGGTTGAGGTGGAGAGAGAGAAATAAAGAGAGAGAGAGAGAGAGAGAGAGAGAGAGAGAGAGAGAGAGAGAGAGAGAGGCGAGAGAGAGAGAGAGAGAGCGAGAGAGAGAGAGAGAGGAGAGAGAGAGAGAGAGTAATTTGGGGTGATGGGTGACGGAGTGGTGGAGTTAGGGATCGATGCTTGTCGTCTTCATTGTTTCCTGTTCAGTACGGACTATACCCAGTGGTGCTTGTATACATGCATGCATGCAGAAAGGAAGCAAGAAAGGGAGAAAGAAGGAAAGAAAGAAAGAATGAACGATAGAAAGAATGAAAGAAGGAATAAAAGAATAAATTAATGAAATAATGAAAGAAAGAAAGAATGAACGAATGAGTGACAAAAAACGAATGAAAGAAAGAAAGAGTGAATGAATGTAAGAAAGAAAGAAAGAAACAGAAAGTCACAAAGAAAGAAAGACAGCCAGCCAGACAGACATGCAGACAGACAGACAGAAAGAAAGAAAGAAAGATCGAAGGAAGAAGGAAGGGAAAAAACCCAGAAGAAGTTACACAGTAGGGCGAGAAAGTGCGGAAGGTAGAACAGTGGCGTAGGCGGTAGAGAACAAGAAAGGGGTGTGTGGGCAGGGGCGAGGAGGAAGGGCGGGGGGCGAAGGTTGAGCGGGAAGGGGGAGAGATGGAGTGGGGGGGGGGGTGTATTGATGTTGACAGGGGATCGAAGACAGCCCCACCCCCACCCCCAACTGCCCTCTCCCTCCCCGACAACAAGAGGTCTGTGACCAGCGTCATCCATCACCCCAAAGACACGAAAGGGGGAATTCAGTCCACTGAGTCTTCCGGGGCTGCACACAATGCCAGGACACACATGCATGCATGCACGCACACACGCACGCGCGCGTGCGCGCAGGTACGTATGAATGTGTGTATGTGTGTGTGTGTGTGTGTGTGTGTGTGTGTGTGTGTGTGTGTGTGTGTGTGTGTGTGTGTGTGTGTGTGTGTACATGCTGCGGAATGTGCATTCGGGAGAATACAGGCACTAATAAATATACAAACAAACGCATGCATGCACACGCACAAATGCACACACAGACACACATACATGTACACTCACACACATATACACGCACGCGCGCACGCATACACACATACGGATACAGGCCCAGACACACACACACACTCACATACACAAACACTCACGCACTCACGCACGCAAACGCGCACAAATTCGCTCATTTTCTCAATTGCAAGAGAAACCAAAACAAGGCATGATAAGACAACAACAGTCAGAGCAAGGCAAGGCAAAAGGTAAAGCAAGACAAAGCAAGACAAGACAAAAACAAGACATAATAAAACAACACATGGCAAAACAAGACATATCAAACAAGAAAAGACAAAACAAGACATGACAAAACAATATAAAGCAAAACAAGACATAGCAAAACAAGAGAAGACAAAACAAGAGAAGGAAAATGAATTTGAAGGCAAAGCAACGCAAGACAAACAGGGCAACGCTAGGCAAAAGAAGGCATGGCAAGGCAAAAGAAGGCGTTGAAGGCAAAAGAAGGTATGACAAGGCAAAAGAAGGCATGGCAAGACAAAAGAAGGCATGGCAGGACAAAAGAAGGCATGGCAAGACAAAAGAAGGTATGGCAAAACAAAAGAAGGCATGGCAAGGCAAAAGAAGGCTTTAAAGGCAAAAGAAGGCATGGCAAGGCAAAAGAAGGCATGGCAGGACAAAAGAAGGCATGGCAGGACAAAAGAAGGCATGACAGGACAAAAGAAGGCATGGCAAGACAAAAGAAGGCATGACAGACAAAAGAAGGCATGGCAGGACAAAAGAAGGCATGACAGGACAAAAGAAGGCATGGCAAGGCAAACGAAGGCATGGCAGGACAAAAGAAGGCATGACAGGACAAAAGAAGGCATGCAGGACAAAAGAAGGCATGGCAGACAAAAGAAGGCAAACCCGGACAAAGAAGGCATGAAACAAAAAAGCAGGGAAACAAAAGAAGGCATGGCAAGACAAAAGAGGCATGGCAAGCCCCCGAAGCTGGCAAGACAAAAAAGGAGGGAAGACAAAAGAAGGGAGGCAAGACAAAAGAAAGGCATGGCAAAAAGCAAAAGAAGGCTTTAAAGGGAAAAGAAGGCATGGAAGGCAAAAGAAGGCATGGCAGGGCAAAAGAAGGCTTTAAAAGGAAAAAAAGGATGACGGACAAAGAACATGGCAAGACAAAAGAAGGAGGGAAGACAAAAGAAGGCATGGCAAGACAAAAAAGGCAGGCAAAGCAAAAGAAGGCTTTAAAGGCAAAAAGGGGGGATGGCAAGGCAAAAAAGGATGGCGGGCAAAGAAGGCTTTTAAAAGGCAAAAAAAGGCATACAGGGCAAAAAAAGGGTGGCAAGACAAAGAAGGCATGGCAGACAAAAGAAGGCATGGCAAGCAAAAAAAGAGGCAAACAAAAGAAGGCATGCAAGAAAAAAAGAAGAGGCAAACAAAAGAAGGGAGGGAAAGCAAAAAAGGGTTTAAAAGGAAAAGAAGGATGGCAAGGCAAAAAAAGGGATGGGAGGACAAAAGAAGGCATGGCAGGACAAAAAAGGCATGCAAGAAAAAGAGGCATGGATACAAAAGAACATGGCAAGACAAAAGAAAACATGGCAAAAAAGAAGGCGGCAAGACAAAAGAAGGGAGGCAAAAAAAGAACATTTCGTATAGTGTTTACATTGGTGGAGGACAAAAGTAAGACTAATCTAAATAGTGCAGGTCTCTTATAAAACTTAGAAGAAATGTATTTTGTTCTTAAATCTTCCAGTGCTGGGCAACAGAAAACAAAGTGTACCTCATCTTCTCTATACAGTTTACGCATGGGGCACGTCATATTTCTGTCATATATTTTATATCTTAAATGATGTACCATCATATCGGTGACCCCAAAACGAAACTTGGTCAATACACACCTTACAAACTTATTCATATTCATGGTTAGGTATGTTTCAACAAGGTGATTTGCTTTGAATAATTTATATAAAGAAAATCTGTCGCTGCTTTGAATGTGGCTCTCCCGTATTTAAATTCTTATGTGAAATGCATTGGGTATTGGTTAAAAGTATCGCAGATGTGTGGAAACAGACTCCCTTCCCAAGCATATAAGCTTTTGTATAACCTCGATGAGAGAGGGAAGACAACATGGGTGACTAGCGTGCGGAAGTGTTTGTGTGAAAATGGTTTTGCATTTGTGTGGCTTAATCAGGGTGTTGGGTGTGTCAAGAGTTTTCTGGCCTCCTTTAAACAACGTATCATAGATTGTAGATGGGGGGAGAGAGAGAGAGAGAGGGAGAGAGAGAGAGAGAGAGAGAGAGAGAGAGAGAGAGAGAGAGAGAGAGAAAGAGAGAGAGAGAAAGAGAGAGAGAGAGAGAGAGAGAGAGAGATAGAAAGAGAGAGAAAGAGAGAGAGAGAGAGAGTAATTCAGGGTGATGGGTGACGGAGTGGTGGAATTAGGGGTCGATGCTTGAGTCTTCATTGTTTCCTGTTCAGTACGGACTATACCCAGTAGTGCTTGCATACATGCATGCATGCAGAAAGGAAGAAAGAAAGAAAGGGAGAAAGAAGGAAAGAAAGAAAGAATGAACGATAGAAAGAATGAAAGAAGAAATAAAAGAATAAATTAATGAAATAATGAAAGAATGAACGAATGAGTGACAAAAAACGAATGAATGAAAGAAAGAGTGAATGAATGTAAGAAAGAAAGAAAGAAACAGAAAGTCACAAAGAAAGAAAGACAGACAGACAGACAGACATGCAGACAGACAGACAGAAAGAAAGAAAGAAAGAAAGATCGAAAGAAAGAAGGAAGGGAAAAAACAAAATTTACACAGTAGGGCGAGAAAGTGCGGAAGGTAGAACAGTGGCGTAGGCGGTAGAGAACAAGAAAGGGGTGTGTGGGCAGGGGCGAGGAGGAAGGGGCGGGGGGCGAAGGTTGAGCGGGAAGGGGGAGAGAGGATGGAGGGGGGGGGGTGTATTGATGTTGACAGGGGATCGAAGACAGCCCCACCCCCACCCCCAACTGCCCTCTCCCTCCCCGACAACAAGAGGTCTGTGACCAGCGTCATCCATCACCTCAAAGACACGAAAGGGGGAATTCAGTCCACTGAGTCTTCCGGGGCTGCACACAATGCCAGGACACACATGCATGCATGCACGCACACACGCACGCGCGCGCGAACGCAGGTACGTATGTGTATGTGTGTGTGTGTGTGTGTGTACATGTTGCGGAAAGTGCATTCGGGAGAATACAGGCACTAATAAATACACACACAAACGCATGCATGCATACGCACAAATGCACACACTGACACACAAACATGCACACTCCCACACATATACACGCACGCGCGCACGCATACACACATACGGATACAGACCCAGATACACACTCACACTCACACACACACACAAACGCACACACGGACGCACTCACGCACGCAAACGCGCACAAATTCGCTCGTTTTCTCAATCGCAAGACAAACCAAAACAAGGTAAGACAAGACAACACCAGTCAGAGCAAGGCAAGGCAAAGAGTAAAGCAAGACAAAGCAAGGCAATGCAAGAAAAAACAATACATAGCAAAACAAGACAAGACAAAACAATACATAGCAAAACAAAACATGGCAAAACAAGACATAATAAAACAACACATGGCAAAACAAGACATAGCAAACAAGAAAAGACAAAACAAGACATGACAAAACAATACATAGCAAAACAAGACATGGCAAAACAAGAGAAGGAAAATTAATTTGAAGGCAAAGCAACACAAGGCAAAACAAGGCAACGCTAGGCAAAATAAGACATGACAAGGCAAAAAGAAGGCATGGCGGGGCAAAAGAAGGTATGACAAGGCAAAAGAAGGTATGACAAGGAAAAAGAAGGTATGACAAGGAAAAAGAAGGTATTATAAGTCAAAAGAAGGTATGACAAGGCAATAGAAGGTATTACAAGACAAAAGAAGGTATTACAAGGCAAAAGAAGGCATGGAAGGGCAAAAAAAGGCATGGCAGGGCAAAAAAAGGCATGGCAGGGCAAAAAAAGGCATGGCAGGGCAAAAGAAGGCATGGCAGGACAAAACAAGACTGGATAAGAACAAGTTAAGGTAGAAGGCGGCAAGACAAAAACAGACAAGACAAGACAAGAAAGTAAAAGACAAGGCAAGACCAGACGAGACAAGTCAACAACAAAAACACCTCCCAATACGAGTAATTGCGGACATTCAAAACATGTAATCGCGTCGCTTTCTCAGAAAGAAGTAAACATTGTCAGCATTATCCAGTCTTTAACACTCAAGTGAAAGCTTAGTATTGCCTTCAATTTAGAAAAAAATCGTATTCTCCCCTTCCTGAAAATAAAAAAAGAAAGTAACAGAAAAAAACACATAAACAGAAACCCGCCAACACCCCCCCCCCCCTAAAAAAACCTCACAAACACAAACACACACACACATACACCCACCCACACCAAAACAAAATAAAAGCCAAACACAAAAAGCAAACCAAAACAACAACAGCAACAGCAATCACAAAATGAAACAACAACATCAAAAAAACAACAACGATAAAAGACACAAAAGAACCAAAACCAAAAACAAAAACCACCAAGCAACCAACAACAACAACAAATCCCCAAACAAACAAAGACATTTCTGTCCCTCCATCCCCTGCTTTTATCCCTCCCGTCTAGCCCCAGTCTCTGAATGGCTCACGCAGGCTCAGAGATAAGTTCGCCATCGATCGCTTAAATCTTCCGGGGCCCTCTGCGCATGCCACACTCTATTTGCGTCACTTCCGATTCCGTCATAAGGCAAAATATGGGAGGCTTGGGATAGCAAATAAATCCCAACTGCGGATTCCTTTCGTGTTTTTTTTTTTTCTTCTTCTGAATTTAAACTGGGTTGGTGGAGTTGGTTTTTTTCACGTTTTGTTGTTTTAGTTTTTGTTAAATCTCTAAGGGGGAAAGGAAGTGTATAAATTTGGTTCCAGAGACTCTGTAAACAAAATAAACTTATAACTAATAAAAAGGAAGGAAAAAAAACACGAAGGTGCGTCAGAAGGAGGATAAAATACCCCCCCCCCCCCCCCCCAAAAAAAAAAGGAAATGGGGAATATCAGGAGGGATTTATAAGGCTCGCTCGTGACAGCCCAAAAATAGAGTCAACGTCCTTCTAAAACAACGCATTGCATACATGCACAGTTTGATAATGTACGCGTATACACAGAGGAGAAAATCCAGCTAAAAGGTTGATGTAAGTTTACGCAGATGTACAGACTGTTCATACTGTCCAGACATTTTCGCCTTTGCATTTACAAGACCAATAATGAGCATGAATAAGCATGCAACAGCATTTAACCACATAAGTATATTCAAATATAAAACTAAGTATACATCGACACATTTAATTTCGAAGTAAAAGGGCGATGAAGGGTAGAAAGAGAGATATATATATATACACAAAAATCATTGCATGCCAATGCTTAGTAATGTGTGTGTATGTGTGTGTGTATTTGTGTGTGCACGTGCACACACATACACACGCGCGCGCGCACGCACACACAAACTCACACACACATACATACACTCACATTTGCATCTTTCTCAGCTTAGCTTCTCTCCTATCCGATCAACGGATCGGTGGTCTAGAGGTAACGCGCCTGTCTAGAATACGAAAAGTCCGGGTCGGAAGTGTGCGGTGGTTCGAATCTCGTTTGGCCCCGAAATTTTTTCTCCATCCATTAGACCATGAGTGGTGGTCTGGGTGCCAGTCTTTCGGATGAGACGATAAACCAAGGTCCCGTGTGTTACACAAATTATTCAGCGCACGTAAAAGAACCCACGGCAACAAGAGAGTTGTCCCTGGCAAAATTCCTAGAAAAAAGCCACTCTGATAGGGAAACAAATACAGTTGCAGACAAAAAAATAAAATAAAATAAAAGGGTGGCGCTGCTCTTGTGGCGACGCACTCTCCCCGGGGAGAGCAGCCGAATTTCAGGCAGAGAAATCTCGTGACTTAAAGTGGCATGAAATAAACAAAATAAAAAATAGCAAAAATATCTGTTGCGTATCTGTTTTTATGTCTCACACAAGATGTCATTTATGTAACACATGCAAAGAACATCGCGCAGTATAGTTTTCAGAATTTGCTAGAAACCCAACCATCCACATTAGCGATGCCAGACCTTCACCGCAGTCATCTGAAACTAACCCACTCAAGCACACGAGTCCTTTACTAAGTTTTTCAGTCAGCGCGACTTGGGCTAGCTAGTTTTTTTTCTGGTGGAACCCATCACTTTTCAGGTTATTTATTTATTTTATTTATTTAATTATTCTTTTATATCGAGGATAATGGAATAAGCACTCATGTGCTTTTTTACATCTAGTCCCCGTGTGTATGCGGTTTTGTAAATTTTGTATCTGTTTCTAGACTGCATGCTGGGTATTTTCGTGTCTTCCATGACACCAGCCATAGAAGCACTACTCTTTCACGAAAACAAAGAGGTGTTTTATTTTTTACAATGTGAGCACAAACTGTTTTGCATGCGTTGACAATGAAGACCTCGGTTTACAGTCGTGCGTGGAGAACTGGCAAGTAATGGTGTTGAAGCTAATGTTATCTCTAGAGGGAAATGCCCTCACGTGGACACCTCACTGGAGGTTTGAACCTGCACCTTTACTTACTGGCAGACAACGAATTGAAGTTTTAACCACTAGGCTATTCCGCACCTCCCTACTGCTCTCTTTCCCTTTTTCGCCAGCCTACCCCTAAATGGGATGAATGGCGCTGATCAATCTTTTTCCAATATTTAGGTACGTCAACCTGCTGTGCAAAATCAACGTTAATGATACCACGTAGTTCTTAAGGTAAATAATAGTGTCCCTTTTGATTTAGTACTCTTACGTTACAGAAAAGCTTGAAATATAAAACAGACATGGTTTAAGTCAGCAAAAACAGAGGAGAATGAGTAAGTAAAGCGATACTGATTAATAGCTTTGCAGAATGGAGGCTTGTTGCCCACCCTAGCCTTTTCTATGTCAGCAACAGGTACTAACAGGAATCTAACGAAAGAAACGACATGTCACAGACTGAAGGGTGGGATTGGGGGAAGGGGTGGGGGGGTGGGGGTACGGGCAACAAAAAAGATTAAAGTTTGCTTGAAACAGCATAGGTCAATGGACTGAGAAGGCAAACAAATAGCGGAAGAGAGATACAAATAAAAAAGACAAGCTTGACAGCAGGAACAAAAAGAGGCATCGAAAGAGGAATTTTCTTGGAACACAACGTTCAAAAGGCAGAAATACATTTATACAAGCAGAATTTCTGACTCTTTTACATAAGATCGTCATTACTTCACTCCAACTTAAAAGGTAGACCTAGTTTAACTTTTGTTTGTGCCATTTTTAAGTTGAAATGACTGTCTTTTGCACTACTCAAATCAGATCCATGATCGCGGAAGTTTCAATGATTTAAAATATTCATAAATTCATACATAGCTATAAATGGTGAACAGCATACTCCATATTTAGTTGTGGGAATTCGATTTGATTTCAAGAATCCATTACTGTACGCCACAAGCTGACAACATGTAAGTACTTTCTATGGGCAAAATAAAAGCAGCGGGCTATATATCTTTGTCGGCAAAACTTTCCCTTTGCTTAAAGATCAAACCTGAGCTTTGGCATGAATGCTAGTTCTTAAATATTGATCTTGTACGAAACATAACAACAAGAAAATAATCCAGTGGACAGATAACAACAAACTAAAGAATAAAGAATGAAGGCACATTGTGATATCTAGTGTTGCTTTATCACAAACTGATTGGATAGAACCACACAAACCACCTACGGAGTTTCTGCTCCTAATAGAAGATTTCAACATTTCGTGGCAACAGAAAGCATGTCACCTATGTTGACGAAACAGTCACAAAGCAAGGAACTTGGCACTACCCAGGAGTCCCTAAAAATATATTTCTCAGATGCTCCCCACCCCCAACCCCCCTCCCCCCCCAACACCCCCCCCCCCCCCCCCCTGGCGTACCTCCTCTACCCCGATCACCACCTTGCCCGTGATCCCACACAATTTCCTGTGCCGGTGTCCAGCCCTCTTCCTGGGAAAGGCTGGTAGATAAGCTGACCATCGATCAGCGGAACCCCATTCACCTTCTGCTCAGGCTACACACGCTTCACCCCCTCTCTCACATCCTCAAACCCGATCTGGGGGGGGGGGCGGGGGGTGTCTACCAATTGCAAGTGATTTTATTTCGGGTTCTTTTGGCAATACAAACACAATTTTTCTTTTCCTTTTTCTTGCTTTTTTTTTACATGTCATACAGAGGTTGTTGGAAAGTCACTTGATTTAGTCTACATTCTTCCTGGCCTTTTTTTAATTTTCAAAACTAGCACACACAAAAAGAGTAGTGAAAAGAATAAAAATTGAAGGAACATTTTGGGTTGTGTGGTATGGTATGGTAAGGTAAGATACGGTATGGTAAGGTATGGTATGGTAAGGTAAGGTATGGTATGGTATGGTATAGTATGTAAGCATGGTATTGCACGGTATGATAGTGCGTTGAATCGTTTTGCATGTTATCTGTTTGTATTGTATTTTTGTGCATTGTATTCTATTGAAACGTATTGTGTTTCATTTTCAGTCATGACATACGTTTCTCTGTGAAATTTGACATGCAATAGTCGCAAAAAACGCGTCACCACAAGAGCAGCACATCATCTTTCTTTTTCCACTTTTCTGTCTATATTTGTTTTTCGACACGTGTAGCTTTTTCTGCAAGTTTTTGTTTATTGGTACACTTCTCTTATCGCCATGGATTCTTTTACGTGCGCTAAGTGTATACTGCACACGGAACCTCGGTCCTCTCACCCGAAAGGAAAAAACAACATAACCAACATTTTAGATCGAGTGGATTGAGGAAAAGATGTGGTTCAAACAGGGATCAAACCCACACCATCTCTCTTTGTAGACGCATGCAATATTTACAGAAAGGTGAGAGAAAAAAACAACAACAAAATGATAAGAAACAAACAGTATTTCAACTGTACGGGCATGTGTTTTTGCCGGTTTTGTTTGCTGTTGTGCTCGAGTTGCGTTTGCGTTGGGAGAGAGAGAGAGAGAAGAGAGAGAGAGAGGAGAGAGAGGGAGAGAGAGAGAGAGGAGAAGAGAAGAGGAGAGGAGAGAGAGGAGAGAGAAGAGAGAGAGAGAGAGAACACAGCAGTCACAAGAATACATACAATGACATTCCACTCAAAATAGAAAAGAAACTACATAAAAAGGGGGGTAATACAAAAACAAAAAACAAAACAAAACAATACACTCACCCAACCAAACAAAACAAGCAAACAGACAAAGAAATAGCCATTACGTCAAGATAACAAAACAGTCCAGTTTCACGCAAGGAAAATCGCCTACACGAGCCAATTACGAAAACGACTTAGAGTGACACTTCAGCTTAGAATAGAATATCGGCAGAATCCAACGTAAACAGGAACCACTCTTTAATAAAGAAAACGAGCAAAACACATTGCACCGGTGTCGAGAAAGTAGCTTCCTATTGTAATTTTTTCCCTCCGGATAATAAATAGTCCATATCAGGAAAAAAATTCCCAACTCAGGTAAGTACTACTAGCCTTTTGTGGAACAAAGTTTGATGTTCATCTTGTAATCAGTGCGTTTGTCAAGCTCGTCCGTTTGTGTAGGTATCCACTGTTTCTGTGTTGTGTTTATATGCTAAATGCAAGGTCATGTTTTTGTTGGCTTTTATTCCAGTTCCTATGAGATCATTTTCGGATAGATGTTGTGTATTACTAAGGATATGACATTGGCAACATTGTTAAATAAAAACCCATAAGTTTTAATCCTTAACCAAACATAATTTACTTGGATGAACTCAATTCAACTCGACTCGACACGACACGACACTACACTACACTACACTACACTACACTACACGAAATAAGAGTTGATTCCACTCCATTCCACTCCACTGCACTCCACACTCCACTCCACTCCACTCCACTCCACTGCATCACACCACACCACACCACACCACACCACAGAACACCACACCACAGAACACCACACCACAGAACACCACACCACATCACACTACACGACACTACACTACACTACACCACTATACGAAACTACATTACACTACGCTACACTACACTACACTACACAACACGCAATAAGAGTTAAAGGAAAATTCATCTAGAATGAGGAGGAAAGAAAATGAACTAGATTAATACACTTACTCAAACAAAAAACATTAACAAACAAAAACAAAACACACACTGTCGTAATGAAACTAAGATAGAAAAAGAGCTGTGCTTTGGAAGCTTGAAAACTGAACGTGCAGACATGTTTTAGTATGTCCTATTTTGCGTACTGGGAGACCTCTTGGGCACACAGGAAACAACGGATTACCTTTTAGAGCCTTTTACTTCTGCAGTTACATACAGACAGGCAGACAGAGAGGGAGGGAGGAGCAAAGAGAGAGATAGACCTGAGTGGAAGGGGGCGAGAGATTAAATCTGTGTGCTTAGTGCATTACATTAGTTTACTTTTTCCAATCTTATTTACTCCCATCTGTTTAACCAAAGTGTTAATATAAAAAAAACACAATTTGTAGGTGTATGCGTGTGCATGTGTGCGTGTCGCGATCGCGCGTGGTGTGTGTGTGTGTGTGTGCATGTGTGCGTGCGTGCGCGTGTGTTTGTGTGTGTGTGTGTGTGTATGCCTGCCTGTCTGCCTGGCAAGCCTGCCTACGTGCCCGTCCGTCTGTCAGTTCATGTTTTTGTGTGATTATGTGTATGTGTGTTTACAGAAATAGATTTGGTAAACACAACATTGGTGTGTGTGTGTGTGTGTGTGTGTGTGTGTGTGTGTGTGTGTGTGTGTGTGTGTGTGTTACAGAAATAGATCTGGTAAACACAACATTGTAAAAATATCGGAAAGCACTCACAAACTCCAGCAAAACAAACCCGAAACAAGCAGCAAAAGAAAACCCTCTGACAAGATAAACAGTGTCGCTTCGAATTGAACACAGAACACTTGGTGAACCTGACTTCCTGCAGTTCCAAGAGTCGCTGCACCCACGCCGCTCATCTGATATGTCACTCTCAGTCACCCCTGCACCCACGCTCATTCTCTTTTACTACAATCACGTCTGCGTTCATTTTCTTTGTTTTGCTACAGCCACATACCCGTTCATTCTCTTTTACTACAGCCACGTGGATGGTCATTCCCTTTTTAACTATAGTCTCATCCGCGTCCAATTCATGTTTACTACAATGACGTCCATGTTCATTCTCCTTTACTACAGTCACATCTACGTTCATTCTCCTTTACTACAGTCACATCCACGTTCATTCTCCTTTACTACAGTCACATTCACGTTCATTCTCCTTTACTACAGTCATAAACACGTTCATTCTCCTTTACTACAGTCACATCTACGTTCATTCTCCTTTACTACAGTCACGTCCATGCTCATTCTCCTTTACTACAGCCACATTCACGTTCATTCTCCTTTACTACAGTCACATCCACGTTAATTTTCCTTTACTACAGTCACGTCCACGTTCATTCTCCTTTACTACAGTCACATTCACGTTCATTCTTCTTTACTACAGCCACATTCACGTTCATTCTCCTTTACTACAGTCATATCCACGTTCATTCTCCTTTACTACAGTCATATCCACGTTCATTCTCCTTTACTACAGTCACACCCACGTTCATTCTCCTTTACTACAGTCACAACCACGTTCATTCTCCTTTACTACAGTCACAACCACGTTCATTCTCCTTTACTACAGTCACAACCACGTCCATTCTCCTTTACTACAGCCACGTCCAGCTCGTTCTTCCTTTTACACCAATGAGCAAACCCCCAGTACGTCGTGATAGACTGCCACTGTGACCAGCCACAAAGGCCCCCAGCACTCATGTCGGTGCATTTATTTTCTGGTAGTTCTTCGTCCCGAATATGTTCGGATATCGCTTTAAATTCAGCTCCTTTGTGACAAAGAGAATGTGCTTAATCCCTGAATCTTACGAATTGTGATGCTCACATAAAAGAAGCACCACGATATAATACACTTTGCGCAGAGAGATAGAGATGACAGAGAGAGAAAGAGAGAGATGAGGGGGTGCTGGAGACAGACAAGACAGACCTACACAGACCAGAGCAGGTTCAGTAAACTAGACACGGCACAACAGAACAAGTCCATAAAAGAAAAGAAAACGCATTCCACTTATACAGACCAACACAAGGAAGACACACCCCAACAAACCCGCAAAAGGCTATCGAAGATCAAGAGACAACAAAACAACCAAAACTGACAACGATTCGGGGCAATGAAGGGAGGAATCGTGCAGGAAAGCTTTCTGTAGTAAACTGCAATCACGCCTTTATAAGAAATGCTGTTACTTCATCCAAATGCCACTATTGCTCTATCTCCAAAAACCCACCCCACCTTTCACCTCTCTTCCCCAAATACCTTGCGAGAAAGCCATTGATGGCGGGTGTCTCGCTTCCAGACGCTCTACAAAGCGGTAAAGAAACGTGCCCAGGTCTAACAAAGGAACACCAACGACACACCACACTAACAGAAAACAAGAAAAGACGGAAACCCCACTGACGAGAAGAAGATGAAACGCGAAACATAGCGAACAATCCAGCTTACATACAATTAAATCACAGGAAACGGTCAGATTGAAAATATGCTGTGTAACGTATTCACTTTAGAAACGAAAATACGGGACTTTGGCTAGACGATACCATAGCTGTAGCCGAGTGTAAGCCACTCGACTTTCATCCCTCGGTTCTAATCTCGCGTTTCTGTGAATTAGGGTGCTGATTTTTCACGATTCCCACTCCAACCTGTTAAAGAGTGCAGGGCCTGCGATGGCTTAAAAATCCATGTGTAATATATAAAACACCACGCAGAAGAAGAACCAAACCTGCACATTGAAAGATCCTGTAAAATGATGTGCGTTGATGGTTACGGACCAGAAAAAACCGCACATAGCCAGCATATATCTCCGAAGTCGAAATGTGGTTACCTTCTCGGTGGGTAAAAACAACAGTCGCATTCGGAAAATATCGCCATTAGTGAACCTCAGAGCTCTCTTCGAAGAAGGACGAAAACGAAATTAAAATATATGGGGCCGGCTAAAGAGAAACGAGTGTCGCAGCCTCTGTCGCCATCATCAGCATCGCAGTCAGCCAGAAGGCAAGTGAGGAAGAAAAACAGGCGACTCAGTGAGGCATGTAACGTGAAGGCAGCATGAATCAATGCACACAATCGCGCACATCAATCTGCTAGGGGGGAAAACTGTAGTGTGTGCCTATTACGCAGACACGCACGCTGACATGCACGCGCACCCACACACACGTCCAAGCTTGCGCGCGCACACACACACACACACACACACACACACACACGTACACACTTTTTTCTTAGCTGTACTTCTTCAGATCATTCATATCTTAACAGCTCAGCATTAAAAAAAAAACCGGAAAAGAATCGTTCCACCATATCCTGCCAATTTAACCCAGAAATATACCGAGCAGTCAACCAAAATGAATGTTTAAATCACTGATTTAGATTCAAAACAATCTTTGAAGTTTTAGCTTCAATTATACCCCCCCCCCCCCCCCCCCCCATATCCATATCCCCCCCACCACCACCCAATTCAATCTATCAATCAAGAAAGACACTGAACAATTAATCAAAAAGATCTCCAGCCGTCTCTAACTTTCATTGACTCTCCTAAAGACGTCTGGATCCTGCAATTCATCAAGCACTCTGCTCCCTTCGATTCACCCACAACTTAACAACGAGCAGACGAGAGAGTTGGGGGGGGGGGGGGGGGTAGCTCTGATCCTTTGGCTGGTGAAGTCTGGCCCTCCAATTTTCTACAGGTCTCATCTCAGCTGATCCCACCCCCCCCCCCTCTCCCTCCCTCTCCACTTACCCCCTTCTTCTTCCCTCGCTGCCCCCCTACCCCCCCCCCCCCCCTCCCATCCTGTCCATCTTCATGCCATAGAGGTAGTGTTCTGTCGTCACCAACTTATTCGCGCAGTCGTCACAGGTCAGAGATCATAGAGGTTTTTTCTAATTGATTTTTCTTTGGGTTGTTTTGCGGGTTATGAAGATCAAAGAAGAAGAAGAATTGCGAAGAAGAAGAAGAAGAAGAATTGCGAAGAAGAAGAAGAAAAAGAAGAGAAGAATCGAAGAAGAAGAAGAAAGAAGAAGAAGAAGAAGAAGAAGAAAGAAGAAGAAAGAAGAAGAAGAAGAAGAAGAAGAAGAAGAAGAAGAATGGAAGAAGAAGAATGCGAGAGAAGAAGAAGCAAGAAGAAGAAGAATTGCGAAGAAGAAGAAGAATTGCGAAGGAAAGAAGAATTGCGAAAGATGAAGAAGAAGAATTGCGAAAGAGAGAATGGAGAAGAAGAATTGCGAAGAGGAAGAAGAAGAATTGCGAAGAGGAAGAAGAGAAGAAGAAGAAGAACGAAGAAAGAAGAATTGCGAAGAAGAAGAATTGCGAAGAAGAATGAAGAATTGCAAGAGAAAAGGAAGAAAAGAAGAAGAAGAAGAAGAAAGAAGAAACAAGAAGAAGAACGAAGAGAAGAGAAGAATTGCGAAGAAGAAGAATAAGAATTGCGAAGAAGAATAAGAAAATTGCAAAGAAGAAAAAGAAGAAGAGAAGAAAGAGAAGAAGAAAAGAAGAAGAAGAAAGAAGAAGAGAAGAAGAAGAAGAAGAAGAATTGCGAAGAAGAAGAAGAAGAATTGCGAAGAAGCGAAGAAAAATGAAGAAGAATTGCAGAAAAGAAGAAAAGAAGAAGAATTGCGAAGAAGAAGAAAAGAAAGAAGAAAGAAGAAAGAAGAAGAAGAAGAAGAAGAAGAAAGAAGAAGAAGAAGGAAGAAAGACGAAGAAGAAGCGAAGAAGAAGAAAAGAAAAGAAGAAGAAGAAGAAAGAAAAGAAGAAAGAAGAAGAAAAAAAGAAGAAGAAAGAAGAAAAGAAGAAGAAGAAGAAAGAAAGAAAAATTGCGAAGAAGAGAAGAAAGAAGAAAGAAGAGAAGAGAAAAGAAGAGGAAGAAGAAGAAGGAAGAAAGAAGAAGAAGAAAGAAGAAGAAGAAAGAAGAAGAGCGAAGAAGAATTGCGAAGAAAGAATTGCGAAGAAAGAGATGCGAAAGAAGAAGAATGCAGAAGAGAAGAAGAAAGAAGAAAAGAAGAAGAAAGAAGAATTGCGAAGAAGAAGAAGAGAAGAAGAAGAAGAAGAAGAAGAAGAAGAAGAAGAAGAAAAAGAAGAGAAGAAGAAGAAGAAGAAGAAGAAGAAGAATTGCGAAGAAGAAGAAGAATTGCGAAGAAGAAGAATTGCGAAGAGAAGAAGAATTGCGAAGAGAGAAGAAGATTGCGAAGAGGAAGAAGAAGAATGCGAAGAGAAGAATGCGAAGAAGAAGAATTGCGAAGAAGAAGAATTGCGAAGAAGAAGAATTGCGAAGAAGAAGAAGAATTGCGAAGAAGAAGAAGAAGAAGAAGAAGAAGAAGAAGAAGAAGAACAACAACAACACACAACAACAACAATTGCGAAGAAGAAGAATAAGAATTGCGAAGAAGAATAAGAATTGCAAAGAAGAAGAAGAAGAAGAAGAAGAAGAAGAAGAAGAAGAAGAACGAAGAAGAAGAAGAAGAAGAAGAAGAAGAAGAAGAAGAAAGAATTGCG
>CM054134.1:31002798-31012798 GCA_028751875.1 Rapana venosa | reverse complement strand
TAAAAAAAGAATCTAGCCATAGCGTTGGCCATCATTTTTTTTTTTGGCTGTTGAGAAAGAGAAGATCATTATCTTTGTACTGTCTTAGTTTGAGAGTTGATAATTATAAGAATGTGTTGATGTGTTAGAAGGTTCCAAGAGTTGCACTTGTCAAATCTTGCAAGTGCTTTTGGGGTGGGTTTTTTGGTATTATTATTGTTCTAAACAAAACATTTGTGCGTCAAATAACCAATCACGTAGTATTTAGCACCCCTACCCCCCAAACAAAAAAACCCCAAAAATAATGATAAAACGATTCAAAAATGTAATTGATGAACTTGTGAGGAAAAAAAATGACCTGAGGACAAAGTCAGTATCACACATTGATAATAGATCAAAAGAAAATGTTATCATTCATCACAGGTGACACATTAACAATTTCCAAAATGACAGCCTCAACTCAAATGTACCTGGTACAGATTATCAAAAAAATATGACTTAGACCTTATAACAAAATATAATAGTCACAGAGAGAGACAGACAGACAGACAGACAGACAAACATACAGACAGACAAACACATAGACAACAGACAAACACATAGACACACAGGCACAACACAGGCACACACACAGGCACACACACAGGCACACACACAGGCCACACACACACACATACACAGAGGAAGGGACTGAGGAGCAGAGGGAAAGAGAGAGAGAGAGAGAGAGAGAGAGAGAGAGAGAGAGAGAGAGAGAGAGAGGAGAGAGAGAGAGAGAGACAGACAGCAGACAGACAGACAGACAGACAGACAGACAGACAGACAGACAGACAAAAACACACACACAGGCACACACAGGCGCGCGCGCACACACACACACACACAACACACACACACACACACACACACACACACACAACACACACACACACACACACACCACACACACACACAAACACAACCCACACACACACACACACACACCACACACACACGTACACACACAGATAGACAGGATCACCCTATTAACAAACAGGCAGGCTTGACAAAACACTACACCTCCCTCGAGCGCTAAGAATCAAAGCAACTGGGGACAAAACAAAACAAAAAGAAACCAACCCATACGAAGAAACAGGGTGACACAAACCCACACCATCACCACCATCACCAATAAACAAAAGCGGCCGAAGATTCCATGGTTTTCCATTTGCTACCAGACAGCTGCGCACCTATTTCCATCAGCAGCAAGTGGACAGCATCATTATTATAGGCTGTCATCACATCTCCTTGTCACTGCGTGCGTCCATCGGTCACTTCTTCTGCCTGCCTTCCTTCTTTGCAGACTTGTCATGAAGGTAGTGCGCTGAGGGTGATGATATCTGTGTGTAAGGACTTTGTCTGTTTGCTTGTCTACCTGTCTGTCTTGTCTGTCTGTCTGTCTCTATCTGTGTGTGTGTGTGGGGGGGGGGTGGGGGTGTGGGGGGTGGGGGTGGGGGTGCGTGCGTGTCTATCTGTATGTCTGTCTCTGTCTCTCTCTTTCTCTCTCTGCCTCCCTATGTCTCTGACTCTGTGTCTGTCTGTCTGTCCGTCTGTCTGTCTGTCCGTCTGTCTGTCTGTCTGTCTGTCTGTATGTCCGTCTGGCCGACCGTCTCTCTCTCCCTCTGTCTTTCTCTGTGCGTGGGTACGTGCGTGCGTGCGCGCGCACACGCGGGTGTGTGTGTTTGTGTGTGTGTTAAGCACATACATGGTGGCCGATATAGCTGAGTGGTTAGAACGAGTTTCCTTCAGTCCCTTAGGTCCATGAGGTTGTGGGTTCAAATCCCGGCAGCGGCGTGCGGTAAATAAAGGCGGGATGTCTACACTGTCTCTGGTTAACTCAAGGTAAAGACCTATAGTGCTTCAATTTGCTTTGTGTATAAATAAACCTATATATGAAATTAAAAAAAAAAAATATATATATATATATATATATACGTCAAAGATCCCATAGTTCATGTGAGTATCCGAGAACTTTACAGAAACACGAACCTGCCTAGCATGCACCTTGTACCTATAGAGGGATGAGCTCTGCTTGAAACTTGCCCATTTAGCACGGCCTAAAGCAAAAATTAGTACTTTTTCCCCAGAAATTCCTCACGGTGTTAATGGGGAAAAGAGAAAAGTTAGAGACAGATATGTGAATGTTTTGAAATCAACTGGCTTCAAAGAGCCAAGATGAACTTGGGGCCATTCTATGGAGGCATTCAGAATGAATGTTTTAGAACGGGGGCAATTTTGGGATGGACACCGGTAGAGTCAGTTCACCTCAGATGAGTTATGGTCTGGCACGCATTGGAGGCTGAAAGCACGCTAAGGTCAACGTTTATATTTTGAAAACAAGCATAAGAACAATATCAACTATCTGAATGAGTTGATCGTACAGACTGAGAATATTAGCAGGAGTAAAATGCTGTTTAATGATCGAATAGCAGTATAGTCTAATGGCAGTTATACATTTTAAAGAGATCCTTCTGAACAATCAGGTCGGAGACTACTTAAAACCACAGTTGGGGTCCAACAAGGATGCCTGTTATCTCCAGTCCTGTTTAATCTGTTCTTGGAAAACATTAAGAGAGAGACCCTCCATGACTTCCACTCTACCATCTCCATTGGCGGCAGACCCCTCAACAACTTGCGGTTTGCCGATGACATTGACCTCATGGGCGGAAGTAACACAGAGCTGCAAGATCTTACGACCAGACTTGAGAACAGAGCTGGAGCATATGGGATGGAGGTGAGCTCGGAGAAAAGTAAAGTACTTGTGAACAGCACGGGCAACGCCACTGCTAAAATTTACATGAACGGCCAACAACTGGAGGAGGTAGACGCTTTTAAATACCTTGGCGCTACACTCACAAAGGACGGGCGATCGACGACAGAAATCAAAGTCAGAATAGCCATGGCAACATCTTCCATGACAAAACTCACCACCACATGGAAAAGTAAAGAGACCAGTTTCCCAATCAAACTAAAGCTCTACAAAGCCCTAATTCACACTATCCTGCTGTACGGAAGTGAAACCTGGACATTGACTGCTGAAACAGCAAAGCGAATCCAGTCATTTGAAACATAATGCCATAGAAAACTACTGGGCATATTCTGGAGAGAACGAAAGACCAATGAATTTGTCAAGAGTCAAATAACACGGCTGGCAGGTCCACAGGAACCCCTTCTCACCATCGTCAAGAAGAAAAAGCTGACATGGTTCGGCCACGTCACCCGCCACAACACTCTGCCAAAAACAGTACTGCAGGGAACACTCGAAGGTGGCAGAAAGAGGGGAAGACAGAACAAGTCATGGATGGACAACATCAGAGAATGGACCAGGATGAATGACTGGGCACTACTGCGCAGAGCCGAGGACTGAGATGGATGGAGGAGGCTTACCACGGCATCGTCTTTCGTGTCTCCCCCACGACCGCCAAGGTCACGGGTTTGATGATGATGATGACAAATGAATAAGCAAATACAAAAAAGAAACAGACAGGTAGACAGACAGACAGACAGACAGAAAGACAGACAAAAAGACAGAAAGACAGACAAACGGACAAACAGGCATACAGAAATACAGACAGACAGACAGACAGATAGACATACAGACAGACAAACACACAGACAGAAAACATATAGAAATAAACAAAACAGTGGCTTTCTTATGTTAACGGTAAACATTCACATTCTGGACAATACCTCAGTTTCAAGATTTCAAGAGGACACGCTCAGTTCAATTGAATTCAATCCAATTTATTCAAAAATCGCTATAACATTTCTCGCCAGACATCCTCCTCAAAATGGTGGAACCTCTTTGCTTTGAAGCAGGAACACTGGCCATGACAAGAACGGCCTCTGTGTGTCTTGCCAGGAAAAAAAACAACTACTTCTCTGTCATATTTCTGAATGCGTCAGTGGAGCTGTTCTAAACAGCAATGATACTTTACGCGAAAAGGGTTTGATACTGTTCGTGATTGCTCTGGCTTGTCCATGATTTAAACAGTAATGATATTTTGCGGGAAAGGGTTTGATTCCATTTATGATTGCTCTTGCTTGTCCGTGGTTATATTAAGTACCTGGATGATCGCAGAGTCATACACATAACAAAGCGCCGACTGAGACTCAAATACAACAGCCACTGGTTTATTCATGACACAGACGTCTCTGCAAGAAAAGGCTGACGCTCAAGTTCCGTATATAGAAGTATTTTAAGTCGGTTTCTGTCTTTCTCATCTTACTTTATCCTACATGGCAGACTGAATGCTAGTCTTTTGGATAAAATGTTTAAGCTATGTTCGGCAAGCAACGCAATTTCCACACAGGTAAGGGACCAGAACAAACAGAGCTCCTCAGATACAAGACAAAACAGGACACAGTAAAGAACCTACCAGGTAGCACTAAAAAATTGTAATGTACATAGGTTCGTGGCCATCTTTCATTGCCCGCTGTTTAAATAATCACAAGTGTTAAGACACGTCACCATGAACTCAAGTCAAGTCAAAGTCAAGTCAAAAACACTTTAATCATCCCATGAAGTGCAATTACAATACTGACAGGCACATTGATGCGCATCATAATCTCGAAAGACTCAAAAAAGCTACATTTCATTTTGGTTAAAACATTCCAAAATAACTTCAAATAAAAATGTCACGAACACACACACATACACACATACATACACACACGCGCACGCACGCACGCACACACACACACGCACGTACGCACATACACACACTCAGTCACACACCAATTGGGAACACAATGTTATAAAAACCATTGACTAGAAAGACATATATACTTATTATCCACGCACGCACATACGCAACACGTACTCAAGGGCTGATCCAAACGAGTTTAGATATCATACTGTGTTCCATGTTACTGCACCACAAAATGTGATCTTTGACAATCAGACAACAAAACAAATTGATGTAAGCGGCAGTACCTTAAAACAGAGAAAAGAACAGAGAACGGCTATTTGAGAATACTGTGCCTATTGTGTAGGCCCAGTAGAATCTTCTTTTTTTCATGGACAGTTTATTTATTTATTTATTTATTTATTTATACCACTTCAAGTCACGCTTACAATCGGGGATGGCAAAAAAAAATATATGTCTTTTTGAATCAGATATAAAGTTTCCCCAGTTAGTGTTAAAGTGAAATGACGTTGCTCACATCAAACTGTTGTTATGATCTAAAGTGATGTGTAGAGACTGTCTTGAACCATGACAGGCTGTTGGCACTAACAATACAGTCATACTCTCCTTTCAAGAGAGTTCTGGTGCCTGTTTCTTCTGTTCCTCGGCAAGAGCTCCAAGGTTCGCCAATGGAGAGGTTTTTGCACATGCGACCACCCCCTCCCCCCCTCCATCATTTAGGTATCCGCATTCCGACATCGGGGATGGTGTCTAAACACAACACTTGTGTGTATAACTTTTAGAAAATAATGTTGTCGTCTCTTCTTACTGGCCTACTCTTCCGAAAGTGGAAACTGGTTTTAACGTGTATGTAAGATGCTCTGTGGACCACACTACCAACAACGAAGTCCTACAAACCAAAACCCAACAAGTAAAGCACTACGAAAACCTGCTGACCACAGTCAAGAAAAGGAAGCTCAGATGGTACCGACATGTGACTAGATCAGATGGGCTGTCCAAAACCATACTGCAGGGAACAGTGCGGGGGAAGAGAAGGCGAGGCAGACAGAGGAAGAAATGGGCAGACAACATCACTGAATGGACAGGGAAGAGCTTTTCCACAACCCAGGCACTTGCACACAACCGTCGCAAATGGAGCCAGCTGGTGCAACGTTCGTCAATGCAGTGCTCCTACGACCCCGGAGGGGGTTATGGGAGTAGATGAGATGAGAAAACGCTTTGTGTGCATTCGCATATGGAGAGTCAGTTTATTGTCTCATCCAAACAAAAAACACTGACATGCAGTTTGATTTTCTCGTCAAAGTAGGAAGAAAGGGCAAGGCTGGAGTTGAACCTAGAACCTCACGGTTTACTTGTTAGGCAGGCAAACGAACGTCTTAACCGTCCTGCCACCTTCCTTCCTGGGTGCTTATATTCGTGGCATTTAGAAACTGTCGTGCATGCCAGCTTTTCATCCAGCGTGTATTTGCAGACTTACAATTGATTCCCAGGTGGGATGAAAGAGAAAGTGCATATTGTGACTGCCCCCCCCCCTCCCCCAAGGATGTTAAGCTGGGGAACGCTAAACCGAAACAGTGCGTGTTTTGGAACTTAGGGACCAATGTCTTATGACAGAGCCATACGGGTATGATAATTTAGTAGGACCTGATGTAGGCTTAACCCTTCGTGATAGATCATTCTGATAATAAATTACGCAATGGTGTGCAGACAGCAGATCAATAGGGGGTCTATTTGAAGAACTTTGATTTCATTCGGAAAGGTGATTTGACATTTGGGATATTCAGCCATTTTCGTTTTGTCGAGTGTAAACATGATGTCATCGGTGTGTGTGTGTGTGTGTGTGTGTGTGTTGTGTATGCGCGCGCGCGCGCGCGCGAGTGTGTGTGTATGTGTGTGCGAGCGCGCACGCGCGCACACACACACACACACACACACACACACACACACATATGTATATATATATATATATATATATATATATATATATATATATATATATATATATATATATATATTATATATATATATGTGTGTGTGTGTGTGTGTGTGTGTGTCTGTCTGTCTCTGTCTCTGTCTCTGTCTCTCATTTACTAACATATTCATTTATTCATTCGTTCAATTTCTTTCATTTATTCGGTAAGTTATTCTTTCGCCCAATCTTTCCCTCTTCTTTCTGTCTGTCTCAGTGCCTGTCTGTCTGTCCGCCTGCCTGTTTGCATGTCTTTCGTTGTTTGTCATTTCTCAATTTCTTCTTTCCCCCTTTTTCGTTTTTTTCTACACGATCATGTTTATTTATACACAAGAAGGTCGGTTCTATTCTCTGTCTATCTGTTCCACCTTGTTCTGGTTGAGAAATCCGAATTCACTGACAGGGAAAACAAAATGTAAACAGGGTCATTTCTGTCCAAAAAGGTGACCTGGCATTTGTTTTTTGCATTTGAGTTTCTTTGCCTGGAATACATCATCACACACACACACACCACACACACACACACACACACACACACACCACACACACACACACTCAACACACACGCACATACACACACGCACTAATACACACACGCACCCCGACTTACCACACACACACCACACACACACACACACACACACACCACACACACACACACACACACACACCACACACACACACACACGCACATACACACACGCACTTATACACACACACACACACACACACACACACACACACACACACACATACACACACACACACACACACACACACATCAACACACACACATACAGGTTGGAAAAAGGTCACTTCTTGTATGGACACGGACGGCTTTGAATACACCAGTTTGTGTTTACTTGTCACTATGTATGGGTGGATCAGGATGGAGGGCTGGATACGTCCATGCATACGTATGTTGGGGGGACGGGATAGCCTAGTGGTTAAAACATTGCGCTCGCAATCTGACAACCCGAGTTCGATTCCCGTTCAAGGGGATATTTTCTTCTGGAGTTAACATCAGTGCAGACTTCATTCTCCCCAAAAGTCCTCCGGATGAGACTATATAAACCGAGGCCCTGTGTGCAAACGCATGAAGAACATCTTGGGCACACGTTACATCCTGTTCCGCTTTTCGTAAGAGTAGGCCATTGTGTGCCGGTGGGGACAAATGACAGAATTCACAAAACCGCATACACACGGGGACTGGATGTAGAAAAGCACATAAGTGCTTATTCCATTATCCTCGATATAAAAGAACAAAATTAAAAAAATGAATTCATTAATGTGTGTGTATGTGTGTGTGTGTGTGTGTGTGTGTGTGTGTGTGTGTGTGTGTGTGTGTGTGTGTGTGTGTGTGTGTGTGTGTGTGTGTGTGTGTGTGTTTATACTCGTATGTTTGTACTCATGTACGTATGCATGCATCTGTGTCCGAAGGTACACACACACTCGCTCTTCCCCCTCCCCCCCCCCCCCCCTCTCTCTCTCTCTCTCTCTCTCTCTCCTCTCTCCCCTGACACACCACACACACACCCGCACACACACACACAACGCGCGCACACACACACACACACACACACACACACACACACACACACACACACACACAAGCGCGCGCACACACACACACACACACACACACACACACACACTCACTTACCTGGGAATGTATGTTCTCGAAACGCCATTTTGTTGATGATATCAGACATAATAACAACCGAACCGACGATCAACACGAAAACACAGTAGTTCGAATCAAGTCATTTAGTGCACAAAGCTAAGACAACTGAGTCCAGCACAACACAAATGAAGCCAATGAAGAAGCATATGTTCTATGGTTAAAAAAAAAAGTTTAAGTTTGTGTATTTTCTTGATTTAGAGTTTTTTCCTTATGTTTTTGTTCTTGAGCTTCTTGTTTTTATTACTAGTTTTATTTTTGTTGTTGCTGTTACTGCTGTTATTGTACTTGATGTTATACTATTATGTTGTTGTTATATTGTTAATGTGTGCTCTTGCTTCAAACCCGCTGTCATTTATTTCTTTTTGTAGCTTTTTTATCGTTTGTTTTAGTCTGAGATGTTCTCCGATTTAGTTCAGATTCTTTTTTTTAAGTCCAAAGACACATAAACTGGAGGAGAACTTTATTTCTAAATAGTCAATGTCCTCTTTCTGAGTAACGTCTCATTTCCTTTTGTTACGAATTCCGCCATGGTCATTCAGTCGGATATGTCTTCACCAAGTAAATCTGAATGTCCTATAAATATGTGAACAACGACTGGTTTTTTTTTTACTGTACAAACATGGCTGGTCAACTTCAATAAGTATCATGTTCATGTTTTGTCAACTACGACATGATGTAAAGGTATATTATTCATTGCTTCTAACTAGCTACAGTTACAATGATTGGAAAATAAACCAAATCTATCTTTAAAAAAGTGAAATTAAAGGTATATAAATCAATCCAACAAAAACGCATAAAAGCTGCAAGACAAAACTACAAACGGATGTACAAAATAATAGAAGTGGATAAAACGAATAGAAATAACGAAGAAATAAAGAAAGAAAGAAAGAAAGAAAGAAAGAAAGAAGTTCATTTCTCAGTTAATAAGTCATCAAATAGATACACTAATGATATTTTGTTTTGTTCCTAGAGCTCCAAAGTTGACCAATTGTAAAACGTTTGCGTATGCCACAGTTTTGCTCACCGTTAGGGTAGCTGCATTCCGACTTTGGGAAGAACAAAAATATCAATAAGTAACCACACCGTTCTAACTACATACCCTATAAAATTACAAAATATACTATTTTTTTCATATTCTTTTCCAAAAGTAGATCTCCATACCTATCATCATTCTGAACCGACCAATCCTATACACAACTCTACACACTACCGCCACTGCCACAACTACCACCACCACAGAAGAAGACGAAGCAAGTAGAAGAAGGAAGATCCACACCCAACAAGCTAGCTACCTTCTCAAAGAAAAAGATCTTTCAAAGCAGTTCAAAAGACTCACGTCTTCTTCAAGAGATCCAAACAAAGACCGTTTAGCTCCCCACCATTCACACACACAGCTAGTCGTGTGCCCATGACAACGGCCAGCTATTGCTGTCAAAACATGGGAAGGTTTCAAAACCCTGTCATGATCTCTGTAGTCGGTGAGCCATTATTACAAAAAATATGTGTATGTATGGAAAAGAGGTCTGAGAAACATGATATGCGTTTAGAAGACTCTTAAGTTGTATCGTTTTTCATACAAAGGCTGTGAACGCGCCTATATTTTCCCCCTTGTCCAAAAATGCTGAATGGTAAAGCAGTGACAAATCTGTGTATTTATCATAGCAATTTTTTTCTCCCTGTTTT
>CM054134.1:30990298-30997798 GCA_028751875.1 Rapana venosa | reverse complement strand
GTTCTGTTGCTGCAGTTGCTGCAGTTGCTGCACTGCTGGTATTTACTTTATCAATTCGCTGTGGGTCCCTTGCAGAGATTCAGAAACGGGATCCTGAAAACATAACATTATCATAATATTATGTGTTCAGATGTATTTTGTGTGGTAGAGGTTTTGTGTGTGTGTGTGTGTGTGTGAGGGAGAGAGAGAGAGAGAGAGAGAGAGAGAGAGAGAGAGAGAGAGAGAGAGAGATAGAGAGAGGGAGAGAGAGAGAGAGAGAGAGAGAGAGAGAAGAGACAGAGAGAGACAGACAGAGAAAAAGAGAAAGAGACAGAGACACAGAGGGAGACAGGGGTACAGAGACACAGACAGACAGTCAGAGCGAGCGAGGTAGAGAGAGCGACAGAGACAGAGATAGAAACAGAAACAGAGACAGAGGCAGACAGAGAGACAGAGACACAGAGACAGACAGACAGACAGACAGACAGAAACAACAGAGACAAATACAGACAGCCAGACAGAGCAAGAGGCAGGGAGACAAAGCCAGACAGACAGACACACAGACAGACACACACAGACACACACAGACTCACTCACTCACACACACAAACACACACACACACACACACACACACACACACACACACACACACACACAGACTCAAAGCCAGAATATGAATGTTTTTACCCAGGCATACCCAGACAGTGATCAGAGGGACTGCTGTCCAGGATCCAGGCCTGATAAATTATGTGAGGAGGAAGAGAGCAGAGCCCCAAAGAAAGAGAGAGGTGAAGTTCCCCCAAATCAGCTTTGCCTTTGATCCCTACAAGACGTAGTAGATAGTAGATAGAGAAACCCGCTACAAATACTAGGGATTTAGAAAAGTGTGTGTTGTAGGGTGGGTTTGGGTGGGGGTGGGGTGGTGTAGTGTGTATGGGTGAGGGTGTGGGTGGGTATGGGTGAGTGTCGTGTTTGTGAGGTTGGTAGGTGGGTGTATGTAGTGTGTAGTGAGTGTGGGTTGGTGGGTTGGTGTAGTGTGTAGTGTGTGTGTGTGGGGGGGGGGGGGGGGTTGTAGTGCGTGTGTGTAGGGGGGGTGGGGGTGGGTGTAGTGCGTGTGTAGTGTGTGTGGGGGGGGGGGGAGTGTAGTGTGTGTGTGTGTGGGGGGGGGGGGGGTGTTAGGAAGAGAGCAGAGCCCCAAAGAAAAGAGAGAAGTGAAGTTCCCCCAAATCAGCTTTGCCTTTGATCCCCCTACAAGACGTAGTAGATAGAGAAACCCTCTACAAATACTAGGGATTTAGAAAAGTGTGTGTTGCAGGTTGGGTTTGGGTGGGGGTGGGGAGGGGGTGGTGTAGTGTGTATGGGTGAGGGTGTGGGTGGGTATGGGTGGGTGTAGTGTGTGGGGGTGGAGGGTAGGGGGTGTAGTGTGTGCGGGGTGGAGGGTGTAGTGTGTGTGTGTGTGTGTGTGTGTGTTGTGTGTGTGTGTGTGTGTGTGTGTGTGTGTGTGTGTGTGGAGGGGGTGTAATGTGTGGGTGGAGGTGGGTGTAGTGTGTGTTTGTGTGGATGGGTGCTATGTGGGGTGTATATGTGTGTGTGCGTGTATCTGTGTGTGGTGAAGTGTAGTGTGTGTATGTGGGTGTAGTGTGTGGGTGGATAGGTGGATTTGGGGTGGGTGGGTGTAGAGTGTGTATGCTTATATGTGCGTTTGTGTGTGTCTGTATGTGCGCGCGCGCGAGCACGTGTGTGTATGTGTGTGTGTGTGTGTGTGTGTGTAGAGGAGGTGGAAGGGGTTAGGGGCGGCAAAATAGGGAAGGGAAAAGAATGCAGGAAGAGGTGAACAAATCTGTCTGTCTGTCTGTCTGTCTGTCTGTCTGTCTGTCTGTCTGTCTGTCTGTCTGTCTTCTCCTCTCTCTCTCTCTCTCTGTCTCTCTCTCTCTCTCTCTCTCTCTCTCTCTCTCTCTCTCTCTGTCTTTCTTTTTTCTTTCTATCTCTGCAAGCAAGTGCAAGATTCAATGGAGCTGTCTTCTAATCCCTTTTGTGGCAGTGAAGATTAAAGCCGAAATTCAGACTCATGTAAAGCAGAAATGCACAAATTTTAAGATATAGATTTTTTAAGTGTCATTCTTTCTTTCTTCGTTTCTTTCATTCTTTCTTTCTTTCTTAGTGTTTTATTCTTTATATGTTTGTTCTTGTTCTCTTCTTTATTTTTATTTTTCTTTCATTTTGTTTCTCTCTTTTGTTTTCTTTAACTTATTTTGCTTTCTTTATTTGTTGGATTTTGTTGTTGATATTCTTGTTTCGCATTGGCTTTATAAGATTCTTCTGCTGGGGATTTTATCCTTCACATTTTGTGTCAATTTCTCTTTTTCTGGTGTTGTGACTTTTTAAAATTTCTTTTTGTTTTTGCGTTTTATTGTTCTTCCAACTTCATTTTTGTCTGGTTTCCTGCAATTCGTTTAAGCTGATTCTTGTTTTGTTTTCCTTGTTTTGTTTTGTTTTAATTTTCTTTTTAAACTAGTTTTCCTCTTTTTTTCCAGTTCATCTTATTTTGTTTCACTCTTTCTTTATTTCTTTTTATCTTTCTTTCGCCATTTTTTCTCTTTTTCTATGCTTATCTTCTTCGTTTAAAGTTTGTTTGTGCGTTTTGCCTTCATTTTTGTGTTTCTGTAAAATAAATCAATCAAAAATATCAATCGATGACTTCGTCATAAGGTGCATCATTATTATCCCAGGAGACTTGCTTAAAAAGACTATCTTGTTCTGTGTTGTCTTGAAGGTGATATTCAGTAAAGATTGTAATCTGCATTGTGTCAAGTTGTGCAGTGTTCGATGCAAGAGAATAGGGGAGGGGGTGTTTAGGGAGAATGGAATGTCTTAAATTAATGCTTTGTTTTGGGGTTGTTGTTGGTGGGTTTTTTTGTTGCTTTGTTGCCCTGGCTGGAAATTTTAAAGAACAATGTAGGAGGGAAGGGGGATTGAGAGAGAGTGAGGAGAGAGGAGAGAGGAGAGAGGAGAGAGGAGAGAGAGAAAGAGAGAGAGAGAGAGAGAGAGAGAAGAGAGAGAGAGAGAGAGATGGGGATAGAGAGAGAAAGGGAGAGAAAGAACGAGAGAGAAAGAGAGACAGAGACAGAAAGACAGACAGTCAGAAAGAGACAGGCAAACAGAGAGACAGCCAGACACAAAGACAGATAGAAGGACAGAGAAAGAGAGAAACATGAACCAGAAAGAAAAAAAATCCCAATTGTGGATGTTATCTGTCGCCATAATAAGCAACTATACTCCGATGATACCTAGAATTTAAAATCTATGGTTTATCTCATCAACTGTGTTACCAACCAGAAAAAAAGGAAAATGAATACACACCAAAAAATAAAGGATTCTCTGACTTTGTGAGCTCATAGTCATCATAATATCTAAAAAGAATGGCAGTGAACATTAACCACAACAACAACAATAACTACAACAGCAACAACAACAACAGCAACAACAACAGCAACAACAGCAACAACAACTACAGCAACAACAACAACACGCACACCACCATAACCATCACCACCATCACCACCACCTCCACCACCACCACCACCACCAACAACAACAACAACAACACCGCCACCAACAAACTGATCATAGCAAGTTCCTTGTAGTGCTAAATTCATCCCAAAAATTGATGAGAGTTGTGTCCAGGTTCAGAATATCACAGAAAGAGGGAGAAATAAAGAGAAAGAGAAAACAGTGTAAAGAAGGAGAGACCCAAGTTTCTCCAAATCAGCATCGTCTTTCATCCCTCAGGACCTGCTAGATTAAAGGGATGAAAATGGTGATTTGACAGGGGGGAGGGGGGGGGGAAGGGAGCAGAGGCTAGGGGGTGGGGTGGGGGTGGGGGGTGGGGTGGGGGTTGAGGGGTAAGGTGGGAGGGAGGGGAAAGATAGAAAGAAAAGAAGAGGGCGGAGGTGGTGGGAGGGTTGGGAGGGAACAGAAAGAAAGGTTTCTGTCTCTGTGTGTCTGTTTCTCTGTGTGTCTGTTTCTCTCTCTGTCTCTCTGTCTGTCTGTCTCTGTCTGTCTGTCTGTCTGTCTCTCTCTGTCTCTGTCTCTCTCTCTGTGTCTCTGTCTATATCTGTCTCTGTCTGTCTGTCTGTCTCTGTCTGTCTGTCTGTCTGTCTGTCTCTCTCTCTCTCTCTCTCTCTCTCTCTCTCTCTCTCTCTCTCTCTCTCTCTCTCTCTCTCTCTCTCTCTCTATCTCTCTCTATCTCTCTCTCTCTCTCTCTCTCGCTCTGCTTCTGTCTTTCTGCCTGCCTGTCTTTCTTTCACCCTCTGTCTGTCTGTCTGTCTGTCTGCCTGTCAGTCAGTCAGTCTGTCTGTCTGTCTATCTATCTATCTGTCTGTTTCTCTCTGTCTGTCTCTCTGTCTGTCTATCTGTCAATCTGTTTCTCTCTGTCTGTCTATCTCAGTCTCTGTCTCTGTCTCTCACTCACTCTTTGTCTCTGTCTCTATCCCTCTCTCTCTCTCTCTCGCTGAGATTGACAGAAATAATTCTTTAATCGCTTCCAGGACCACTGAGGAAGTAAGACACTTTTATCAAAAATTAAAACGCTAAGCACAACACTCCACAACTGGTGACAAGCCATGGATTTCTGTCTGTATTTCTGTCCTCCTTTTTCTTTTCTCTCATTCCTTACTTTTTATATTTGTTTAGTTTTTGTATATTATTTTTACTTCCTTTATGTCTTCCATTCTGCTCTGTTTTTTCATTGTTTTGTTTTCTTTCTTTCTTCAATTCTGTGTGTCGTTTTCTTTCTTTCTTTCTTTCTTTGCTTTGCTTTTTCTTTCTTTCTTTCTTCTTTCTTTCTTTGCTTTGCTTTTTCTTTCTTTCTTTCTTTCCTGTCGGCTTTATCTATTTTTTCTTCATTTTTCTTTACAATCTGTGTCTTTATTTTTGTGATTCGTATATGTTTGTGTGTCCAGCTTGATATCTTTTGTAAATGTTCTTTAACATTTAGATTTTATTTCGTTCCCTTTCCTTAACTTTTCTTTGATTCCCCCTTTTCTTCTTCTATCTATTTCAATTTCTTTCCCTCATTCATTCAAACCTTTCTTCCTATAACCTCACGCTCTTTCTTCTCCCGATTCTCTTCAATCTTCAGTTCCTCTTCCATTCCTTTCCTTCTTTTCCTATCTTCCTCTCTTTCAAAAGACAAGCAAGGAATCGTCGATTTTACGGGAGCATTGTCATTATCCCACGGGAATCCCACGAAGAGACAATCCCTTTTCATGATCCGTGGAGGAGAAGAATCCCCTAAAGATCGTAATCAACTTTGCGTCCAGATTGTGAATGTCAACGCCGGAGGGAAGAGCGTTGAGGGAAAAGCGAAACGTCTCTTATCAATGGCGTGTTTTCAGTCTGACAAGGGGAGCTACAATAGAAAGATGGGGGGTGTTTGGGTAAGGAAGTGTGTATGTGTGTGTGTGTGTGTATGTGTGTGTGGTGTGTGCGTGCGTGTGTGGTTGTGTGTGTGTGTGTGTGTGTGTGTGTGTATGTGTGTGTGTGTGTGTGTGTGTGTGTGTGTGTGGTTGTGTGTGTTAGAGAGAGAGGCAGACAGACAGACAGACAGGCAGGCAGATAGACAGAAAGACAGATAGATAGACAGAGACAGAGACAGAAGCACAGAGGGAAAACTAGATAGAGAGAGGTATAGATAGATAGATAGATAGATAGATAGATAGATAGATAGATAGTTAGATAGATAGCTAGATAGCTAGATAGATAGATAGATAGCTAGATAGATAGATAGGTAGACAGGTAGATAGAGAGATAGAGAGATAAACAGACAGACACACAGAGAAGTACAGACACACACAGACACACATCCCCGCATCTGTGCATGCTCGCACACAGTTATGCATGCATACCACCCACCTAACCAAATTCCCCCACAATATAGCCATTCAGTCAACCGATCGACCAACACTCCAGCCTTTCGAAAAAAAAAGCAGATCCGTCCTCTAGTTATGAAACCAGTCGTTTGCTTTTATAAGTTAGCCCAGTCCTGCACACGAGACTCTAAACCGAGGTCCCCGAGCGGAAAAAAACCACGTAGATTATCTTGCGCACACGTTATAATCCGTTCCGTCTTTCGGAAGAGAAGAAGGCCTTTTTGTGCCAGAAGGAATGGATGATACAAGTTAGGAAACTGCGTACAGTGCTGCTGTCATCTTCATACAGCATTCCCAAAGTCGGACTGCGACTACCTTAATGGGGAGGGAAGGGGGGGGGGAAGTTCGGGGGGGGGGGGTTGGGAGTAAAATGTCGCATACGCAAAACGTCATCATCGGTGAAGCTGGGTTCTCTAGCTGAGGAGCCCCTCAAAAAGGAAGAAATAATTAGCCAGCTAGCCAGCCAGCCAGCCAGCCAGCCAGCTAGCCAGCCTGCCAATCGATAACACAGAACCCTCCTACAATAATGAAATCTGTCGTCTGTCTTTGAAAGTTAGCCTGCTCGCCAGCTAGCCAGTGAAGCAAACTAACCAAACACTCGGACAGTCCGTCAAAGTGGATTTCTGTGTCAAGCGCAGTCGCTGTATCATGTTCTGAACGTAGCTCCAAGAGAGAGAGAGAGAGAGGAGAGAGAGAGAGAGAGAGAGAGAGAGAGAGAGAGGAGAGAGAGAGAGAGAGAGAGAGAGAGAGATGGAGAGAGAGAGAGAGAGAGAGAGAGAGAGATGGAGAGAGAGACAATGACAATGACAATGACAAATACTTTTATTTCGAGGAAAATGAATAAGCACTCATGTGCTTTTTTACATCCAGTCCCCGCCCGTAGGGATACATCTTAATAATAACTCAATACTCATACTCTCACACACTAGACACAAAGGGAAATAACCCTTTCAAAAATCAAAAACAAAACAAACAACAACAAAAAAGACCAAACAAATAAAAGAGAACAACCCCCCCCCCAAAAAAAAAAATATAAAAAAAATACCCCAACAGAAAGAGCCCCCCCCCCCCCCCCCCCCCAAAAAAAAAAAAAAAAAAAAAAAAAAGCAGAGAGAGAGAGACTCTGAACTCTTAAATGGTTTATATGCACATCGGCCTTGGGCCACAATACAATGCAAAGTTGATTTGGGAAAGCATCACGATATAACGAAGTACATAACACACAGTAATCAACATTCAATACATATCCATGCGTTTTCAGTATACGGAAACACTTCCAAGGTGCAGATTAAATTTAGTTGAGAGAGAGAGAGAGAGACAGAGACAGAGAGAGACAGAGACACACAGAGAGAGAGAGAGAGAGAGAGAGAGAGAGAGAGAGAGAGAGAGAGAGAGAAGAGAGAGAGAGAGAGAGAGAGAGAGAGAGAGAATCTAAACAAACAATTAAGAGAAGCCGAGACAGTGATTATAATAAACAGAGAGAGAGATGGAGAAGCTCATCAATGTCAAACCTCCCCTTGGAGAAACATGACAAAAAAGAGAGAAGAAGAAGAAGAAGAGACAGTGATTGTAATAGTCTGTTAAGTGGTG
>CM054134.1:30977798-30982798 GCA_028751875.1 Rapana venosa | reverse complement strand
GTTGTTTCTTCTTGTTAGGGTTAAAAGAAATTGGTGTGTGCTGTGCTGTGGTTTGGTGTGGTGTGGAGTGGGGCTGTATGCTTTTGGTGTGGTAGTGGTAGTAGTGTGTATGTGTGTCCGTGCGTGCGTGTATGTGTGTGTATGTGTGTGTAAATTCCTTATATTCCAATTCCCTTTCAGAAGAATTTCTGGGCTTTTAATGCTGCATTTCAAGTAATTAATTTCCACGTGTGTTTGTGATTTGTTTGCCTTTATTTTTTATGCGAAAGATGTGAGTCGTTATATCGTTTTTTTCAGCCTTTTAAAAAAAAAGCTCCAATGAATGACAGCAACCTATCTATCCATCCTAACATCCACTCATCCTTCCTTTTCTCCATTTATCCCCTTCCTTCATCCATCCATTCATCCCTCCTTTTCTACTGTCTTCCCACCTTTTACCTATCCATCTATTCACCTTTCTTTCCATCTATACACCCACTGATCCCTAAATCTATCCCCCTCTGATCCCTCAAATCATCCACCCCCACCCCACCTCTCCCTCTCTCCATACCTACCCCCATCAACCTATCCATTCATCCATCCATCCATCCATCTATCCACTAATCTACTCAACAATAACCCACCCACTCCTCCCTCCTTCCCTCTTTCTACACAACTCCCCATCCACCAATCCATCAACGTCAGTCTATGATGTACCTGTCAACCAACAAACTTGCCAGCCATAAGTCAATACAAGAAGTCAGTCACTACAGTAATGACATATGTCGTCTGTCTTATCGTGTAGACAGCTAGCCAGCCAGTCAGCCAGTCAGCCAGCCTGTTTGCCAGTCCATGAACTAAGCTACTCTGAACTGGTTATGAACACTGTCGGCTGCACGTCAAACACATCCTGTACTGAACATAACGCTGATGATGCTCCCCACAGACAGTCCGCAGAGACAATCTTCAGAAGCAGACGACATGATTATTAGAATGGATGATTGAAGTTACGGGAGTGGAGTAGAGAGGGTGGGGTGGGGTGGGGGAGGTGAAGGGGTTGATGTTTGGGGATGGGAGGGAGGGGGGGCGGTGGACCCAAGACTGTTTTCTACTGGCTTACTAAATTTGTGTATTTGGATGCTTTTGAACAAAAATATGAGTTTTCTCTGGCAGTTTTTTTTCTTTCCATTTTCCTTTTCGTTTCGTTTATCTCAAAGTTGTTTTTTAAATTTGTATACAGGGTTGTTTTTTTAACGAACAGACTTCTTTGAAATAGTCAGAAAATGGGAATTAAGCACATCACTTCATCATGAGAAAGAAAGAAAGAGATAGATAGATAGATAGATAGATAGATAGATAGATAGATAGATAGATAGAGAGAGAGAGAGAGAGAGAGAGAGAGAGAGAGAGAGAGAGAGAGAGAGAGAGAATGAATGAATGAATCTTTGAATGAATGAATGAATGAATGAATGTTTGAATGAATGAATGAATGAATGAATGAATGAATGAATCTTTATTTTTCAAGGCTAACAGAATAAGCATAGGTATACTTTTTTCATCTGGCCCTTGCCCTGATTAAGACCTATCAACAAAACAAAGGGAAAAACCCTACTACAACAACGACAACATGATTTTTTAAAAAAGATACGTGTATATTCAACAATACATAATCCCTAACTTAGAGAGAGAGAGAGAGAGAGAGAGAGAGAGAGAGAGAGAGAGAGAGAGAGAGAGAGAGAGAGAGGAGAGAGAGAGAGAGAGAGAGAGAAGAGAGAGAGAGAGAGAGAGAGAGGAGAGAGAGAGAGAGAGAGAGAGAGAGAATCAGGATTTAACTCCCACTCAGTTTTGTTTAGTCGTTTGTAAAACTGTCCGAACCATTTCATTTTCCGCCCACTTTACTCACTGTAAAAACAGGAACTGTCACACAAAAGGACGACGTAATTACCTGCACACAATAGAGGATTGTTACCAACCTTTCCTTCACCATTCTGTTTTCTCCTCCCACTCAAATGAAGCTCCTTTTCCTCCCCTATCCCACTTTTTTTTTTCTCTGCAGTTTGTTTGCCATTGCTTCATAGCAAGAAGTCTTGGACTTTCAAAGAGATGGCTAACCTTTTGAATAACCTTCGCCTACAGAGAACAGGACTAGTTGGTAATGAAGCACTCTTTTGATCCTCCGTAATGCAAGATAGGACTTGAGGGTGGGGGGTTGTTAGGGAACGTTATTTCAAGCAACCTAAGAAGAGAACTACGTAAATGACAGAAAGAACCAAAGTTATGGTAAAACTTTAACGTGAGGCAGAAAGAGGGAGGCATGTTTGGCGAAAAATGTAAAAGCTATTGCTGGTGAAACAAGATGACAAATAAAAAGCTCTTCTGATGATAATGATTATAATTATGAGAGCATGCAGAGAGATTTGTCAAATGGACACAAGGGTTGTCTTTGTTTACTAACTGCCTGTTTGTGACAGGTGGAGCGGGTGAGCAATTTTCAGAGAATCAAAGAGAACGATGAAAGAGAAGACTGAAAGATCAATCTAAACATTGTGAATGGTGTGCTACATACACTTACTCCACAGGATTTGCATTCAGCTGTGCAGCTTGACACCTGTGCGTTGTTCATCCACTGCAGGATGGAGGGCTCTGTGGCAGTCCTCTATACATAGGTTCCTTTAGTTATTCATTTATTTATTTATTTATCTCTTTATTTATTTATTACTTTATTTAGTTATCTGTTCCTACTTTTCAATAGCTACCTTCATCTCCACCCCAACCCCCACCTAAATGTGTTGTGTGAATAAATTTGGTATTTGTTTATCTTGATATTTGTGGACGGTTGCACGCTTGTGAATGATTTGAATGCACGCGCTTTGATTTGTTTAGTTTTCAAGATTCAGCGCTATATAAATCCCATACATTATTATTATTAATATTTATTTATTTCTATTTATTTTTTAATTCACTCCTTTTTTACTTCGAAGTTCTTTCTTACATCCGGTACCGGTGTGTGCACGGTTTTGTACATTTTGTGTTTAATCTTTTTTTACTGCAAACATTTTTCACATACGATACAACATACACACAGACATAAGAACATCAAAGCCACGAAACATTCAACAATCAGCAATCATGGACAAAATGTAAACAGACACTTCAATGTAGACGTTTATCATAGCAATAACAAATACTCTGATTTGTCTGCTATATTTTCATAGGTTTGTTGTTGTTGTTTTTTTTAAAGATTTTCTCATACATAAGTCTGATCGCTTTTGCAACTTTTGTCATCCGATCTCACCGACACGAAATGGACTACTACTTTTGTGCCTCTATGTGCATTGACGCGCATATCTATCTTTAACTCCAAATATCCCTCTACAACACAGGCCAGCTATTGGAGATAGCGTAAGTGATAGGAAGACACACAACATTGTTGTGTAGTCTATTGAGCGAAGAACACATTTTGCTGGGCAGTGAAAGGTCTCAGGAGAATGGAGACAGATGCAGGGGGAAGAAAGGCATTTAAAAAAAGAAGAAGTCTGGCACTGCTGTAATGGATGAGGTTGCTTCCCTGTGTGGCATATCACATGTATTTGTATGTATGTGTGTGTGTTTGGGGGGGGAGAGGTATGTGTGTGTGTTTGGGTGGGGGGGGGGGGTAGAGGAGTGTGTATGTGGGGGATGGGATTGTGTATGTGTGAAATATTCAAGGAGATGGAGAGAGAGTGAGAAAGAGAGAGACAAACACAGACATAGACAGACAGACAGAGATATAGTAAAACAACAATGTAAGACAGAAAGAGTAAGGCATGTTTGAAAACAGACAGACAGAGACAGAGAGGAAACAAAAACTGCCTTTCGTCAAACTGTACAAAACTCTTTTCTTTTTCCCCTTCATCATTTAAACGCTAACTCATCACGGAGTCCACTGAAATAAAAAATCACTTTGGAAAGAAATGGAAAATAAACCTAACCAGCCCAGTCTCTCCAATTTAACCCCCACCCCCACTCCCCACCCCCACACACACTTCTGAACCACATGCTTCCTTTCCTCTCCCCCCCCCCCCCCTCCCCCCTTTACTTGTCTCTGACTCATCAAATCAATGCCACCAGTTCAGAAACTTGGGCCACATTTCAACGTCTTGCTTCATCTTGAAGAGAAAATCTGGGAGGCTGGCGATGACAAGATGAACTTCTCTGTGGGACACGCGTCACATGCATCTCGCACATTCATTTATTTAAACGGGGAGTGGAAGTAGGGGGCGGGCAATGAGGGGCTATGCCGAGTGGTTAGAACATTGAGCTCGTGTTCTGACGGCCTAGGTTCAAGCCACAACTGAGGCACCTGTTCGAGGGGATTTTTCCCCCCCTAGGGTTAACATCAGTACCCACTTGATCCCCCCTCCACCTTCCTTAAAAGTCCTTCGGATGAGACTATAAACCCAGTTGTCCCGCTCCCGTTTGCTGACACACTCAGAACACGCAGAACATCTTGCGCACACGTTAAATCCTGTTCCGCTTTTCGTAAGAGTAGGCCATTGTGTGCCGGTGGGAACCGATGACAAAATTCACAAAACTGCCTACACACGGGGACTGGGGATAAAAAGCACATGAGTGCTTATTCCTTTATCCTCGATATAAAAGGTTGGGTTTTTTTAAAAAGGTCTTGCACACATATTACTAAAAACCCGTTCCGCCTTAGAGAAAAGTAGGCCAACGATACCGGCAAGGAACAGGTGCCAAAATCTAAAATTTGACATTTAAAAAAAACACCACCGCATGTACACCGGCGTTGTGTTTAGACGTCATCATCCCCCGAAGTCGGAATGCAGCTAGCTACCTTCTTGGTGGGTAAAGAGTCTCAGGGGCGAAATTTTACCATAGGTGAACCCGGGTGCTGTAGCCGAGGAATGAAGACACGTCTTAGACACTGGCAGATGACAGATTGGGGTTTGTTGGTGCTGTTAGTTCTGTGTTCTTTCTTGTACATATTAGATTTATTTATTTTATTTTATTTATTCTTT
>CM054134.1:30957798-30970298 GCA_028751875.1 Rapana venosa | reverse complement strand
TCTACCCAAGCCCCTCAACAACAACAACAACAACAACAACAACAACAACAACAAAAACAAGCAACAAAGAACCAAACAAATTCCGACATGCGTAGGCAAATGCCACTACAGGATTGCTGTCCTACAAGTATCCAGCCACGCCATTTCGGACATTTTGATCCCCTGAAGGTGAAGAATAATTTGGATAATAGATAATAGCTAGCTGGATATCAGGCCTGGTTAGGGTGACAGCAAAATAGCAGATAGGCAAAGCAGACAAGCGGGAGGGAATGGGATGTTATTGAGTGTGAGAAAGCGAAAAAATAGGAAAGGAAAAAAAAAGAGAAAGAAATGTTCACCGTGTATTGTGTGTGGAAAGTGGTCAACTTTCAAAGATTGTTTGGAGAAGAAACCACTGTTTTGTTTGTCCATATAGTGTGTATATTTGTGTTTATGTGTGTACGTGTGTGTGTAAGTGTCTGAGTGGGGAATGGGAAGGAGGGGGGGGAGGCGAGCGCGCGTGCACAAACACAGGTACATACAAACTTAATAGCACACGCGAGCACGAGAACACACACACACACACACACACACACATACACAGTGGCGAAAAGAAAGAGAGAGAAAGATTTTCAGATAAAAAGATAGGCCGATACAGACAGCCATACTGAAAAAGGCAGAGAGTACACAGAATAATAGGAAGCAACAGAGAAAAAGAGAAAACAAGACAAACACACAGACAAGACACAGAGGGGGAGACGGGTAAGGGGTGGAGAGACAGAGAGAGCAAGAGACAGACAGAAAGAGCAGATAGAGCAGACACAGAGAGAGGAAGAGAGGAAAGAGAGAGAGAGAGAGAGAGAGAGAGAGAGAGAGAGAGAGAAGAGAGAGAGAGAGAGAGAGAGAGAGAGGAGAGAGAAAGACATACATACAGACAGACAGACAGACAGACAGAGAAAAGCAAACAGTACATTACTTTCCAAACATGTTAAAAGACAAGACAGAAAAAGAAAATACAAGTTTTTCCCCCCTATCGACCCTGCACACAAACACAAACATTGACAGTTGTCATCTCCGCTGTGTCAGGTCCAAACACGATTTGTTTCCCCCCTCCCCTCCTTCATGTCTAGTACCAGCAGCAACTGCTTTAGCTAAAAAGCAGTCTTTTTTCTGACATTGGTGTGTGAATAAGCGCACAGACAGTCAGACAGACAGACAGACAGACAGACAAACAGAGAAACAGACAAACAGAGAGAGATACATACAGACAGACAGAGAGACAGAGAAAGAGAGAGAGAGAGGGAGAGAGAGGAGAGAGAGAGAGAGAAGGGGGGGGGGAGGGAGAGAGAGAGAGAGAGAGAGAGAGAGAGAGAGAGAGAGAGAGAGAGAGAGAGAGAGAGAGAGAGAGAGAGAGAGGAGAGAGAGAGAGAGAGAGAGAGGGCGGGAGAGGATAGAGAGAGATAGATTTGATTTTATTCTTTTATTTCGAGGATAATAGAATATAAGCACTCATGTACTCGTTTACAGCTAGTCCCCGTGTGTATGCAGTTTTGTAAATTTTGTCATCCGTTTCCACCGGAAAGATGTTCTGCGTGTGTTTACACACGGGGCCTCGGTTTATAGTCTCATCCGAAGGACTTTTGGGGAGAGTGGAGTTGGAACAGATGTTAACTCCAGAGGAAAAATCCTCTTGAACGAGATTCGAACGCGGGTCAGCAGATCACGAATACATCACTCTAACGACCAGGCCGCCTGAAAGAGAAAGAGAGAGAGAGAGAGAGAGAGGAGAGAGAGAGAGAGAGAGAGATGAGAGAGAGGAGAGAGAGAGAGAGAGAGAGAGAGAGACAGACAGACAGACAGACAGAGATAGAGAGAGACAGAGAGAGACGAACAGAAAAACAGACAGGCAGAGAGACAGAGAGAGATAGAGAGAGACAGAGAGATAGAGAGAGAGACAGAGAGAGACAGAGAAAGAGAGACAGATAAAAAGAGAGAGACACAGAGAGAAACAGACAGAAGAAAAAGAGAGACAGACAAACAGAGACACAGAGAGAAAGAGAGGACAGAGAAAGAGACAGAGAGAGACAGAGAGAGGACAGACAGGGAAAGACAGGAAAGAGAGGACAGAGACAGACAGAGAAAAAGTGAGAGAGCTAGAGAGAGAAAAAGAGACAGAGAGAGACACAGAGAGAGACAAAGAGCGAGAGAGACAGAGACAGAGACACAGAGAGACATAGACAGAGACACAGAGAGTGCAGACAGTTCAAACAGTAGTGGACTACCTTGCCAACATGACAGAAGGCAAGACAGAAAGAATGCGTCTTCTCCTGCCTACCTTCCACACAGACACTGACAGTTGTCATTGTTGCTGTCAGATCCCCACACTGTCAGCTTCCCTCTGCCCTCCATCATATGGAGCACGCAATAGAGAACTGCTTCAGCAACACACACACACACACACACACACACACACACACACACACACACACACACACACACACACACACACACACACACACACACACACACACACAAAACAACAACAACAACAACAGCAATCCTGTATTCATCTGACAACTTAGCGTGTGTTAGCATTCCTCTGTGTGTGTGCTGTGTGTGTGTGTTAGTGTGTGTGTGTTAGTGTGTGTGTGTGCAAATAACTCGCACGTACACACACCATGCATACATGTACACATGCATGCATTCAAGTGCCAACATACAAACATACACACACATGCACGTACTTACGTATGTGCTCGCGTACGAGGACACGCATACACACAAACACACATACACACACAAATGCACACACCATGCACATGAGGACAAGCATACGTACAAACACAAGCGGGCATACACACACTAACACACACACATAACACACACATACACACTCACTCATACTCACACACACACACACCATACATATGAAGACAAGCATACGTACAAACACACGCAGGTACACGCACACAAACACACACACACACACACACACACACACACACACACACACACACACACACACACACACACAATACAGTGGCTGTATATAATCAGTCATTAACTTTGTTTCCTTTTATTTTGGGGGGAGGAAGTAAAATATAAGAAAGCAGTATTTTTAAACTAAACTTGTTCATAAGTGTTGGAATGGTTCGCAAACTGTAACAATTGCATCCCCCTCCCACAAAAACACCCCTCTCCAAAAAAAACCCCAACCCACAACAGCAACAACAAATCCAACGACACGACTATCAATAATTAGAGCAGCACGGCAATAGCACCAGCAGTAGTAACTCCAAAAGAAGTAAAGCAAAACTATCGCAGCAGCATATTTTTAGCGGAAGAAGGAGTAGTAACAGCAACAACAGCAACAATAGTAACAGTAGCAACAGCAACAAAAGCAGAAGAATTAACAGCAGCAACAACAAGGAAAAAAATCCCCCCCCCAAAAAAAACCCCAAACAACAACAACAAAAAACCCTTCTTCTAAGCATGCAGTGCATGATTTTTTCTCTTTTCAGTTACCTGTGCTTCTCTCTCAACAACAATAACAAAAAAATTCCAATATCAGCACCACTACCACCATCACGAAGCAACTACATCTATAAAAGCACAGACCGCACTAATACCAACGAGAATTTAACAACAACAAAAATAACAACAACAAACGTATTTTATCTTTTGTCTTTATCATCTCTTTGTTTCTCTGACTGACCCACTTTTTTACTTCCCCTTACCTCATGGACTTTCTCTCTCTCTCTCTCCTCTCTCTCTCTTCTTCTCTCTCTCTCTCTTCTTTCTCTCTCTCTTCTCTCTCTTCTCTCTTGTCCGTATCTCGTCTGTCCGTCTGTCTGTCTAGTCTGTCTGTCTGTCTTTCTATCTGTTTGTATGTCTGTCTATCTGCCTTTCTGTCTTCTTTATGTCTGTCTCTGTCTGTCCTCTCTCTCTCTTGTCTTTCTGTTATCTGTCTCTGTCGTCTGTCTCTCTTTGTCTCCCTCCTCTCTCTCTCTGTCTCTCTCTCTCTCTTGTCTCTGTTCTTTGCCTGTCTCTGTCTGTCTGTCTCTACTCTCTGTCTCTCCACTCTCTCTCTTTCTCTGTCTATCTCAATGTCTCTGTCTCTCTCTCTCACTCTGTTTCCTTGTTGTTTCTTCTCTTTTTGTCTTCTTTTTCTGCTCTTTGTGATTTTTCATTCTTCTGTTCTTTCTTTGTTTCTTTTTCTCAGAAGTAGTGTCGGTCGCCCTGCGTTACGGAGCTCTTCCTTCCTTCCTTCCTTCCTTCCTTCCTTTCTTTTATCCTTCCTTCCTTCCTTCCTTCCTTCCTTCCTTCCTTCCTTTCCTCCGTTGCGTGCTCAGTCACAGTGATTGGGGATTTCTGGCCATGGGAGGATCTGTGGGGACAGGGGATCTGTTTATCCACAGGATTGATTATTTGTTCACCAATCGATCATGTGTCCAGACAAGCCAATTACAAGAGTTCAGTTCACCCCCCTGCACCCTTCCCACCCAAAGAATGAAAGAAGCTGAAACAACATTGACAGGAAAATAACAGAACTTTTCGGGTTTTTTTAAAAAAAAATAAAGTAGTGTTCCAGTTGGAATCCAAACTGTTGTTGTTGTTGTTGTTGCTGTTGCTGCTTATAGTTTGTATTATTGCTGTTGTTGGTAATGTTGCTGCAAGTGGTGGTGGTGGTGGTTGTGGTGTTAATAGTAATGCTTCTGTTGTTGTTTTTGTTGATACTATTTTCAATAAACATCATCATCATCATCGTCGTCGTCGTCGTTGTCATCATCATCATCATCATTGTTGTCATCATTATTCTCCTTGTCAAAACCACCACCATCCACCACTATCATATCATCATCATCATCATCATCATCATCATCATCATCATCATCATCATCATCATCATCATCTTTCTTCTTCTTCTTCTTCCTCATTATGTTTATGCCGCTGACGTTGTTATTACTATTATATTTGTGCTTTTTATAGCAAATGGATTGAAAGTTTGGGACACGCTTTGATTTGGACTTCGTGCTTTTGATTTTTGTGTACGGGCGCGACCCTTCCTCATGTTGACGTCTCAGTAAGAGTAACAGAAATTCCATATACCATTAACATCAGTACCCTGGCCAACAAAGCTTTGTAGAAGGGGGAGACACGGGGAGAGGAGGGGTTTGAGCAGTCTGATTTTGGATCAGACCATACAAACCATAGACATTTATACTTGTATCCCCCTACATGACCAACCTACGATCGCTCTGAGGACTACTGCTACTACACGACAACCTCTAATAACAAGAGCTGCTGATGCTGCCACTACTGTCGTGAACGAGGATGGCAAGACAACGAGTGCTGGTGTCTGGAACAAGTTGTCAGTCAGTCACCAGTCCACGAGGATCGATCGGTCTGAAAGGTTGTTTGCTTGTAAGTCTTGTCAATGGTGCCAGACAATGCTGTTAGGCATCACTCTGTCTGTCCTTCCCTCGTCCCTCCTTCCACACTTCTGTTTATCGAGGCGCTGTCACTGGGTCAGGGGAGTTCTATAAACGCTGGGAGAGTGGGGGGGGGGGGGGGGGGGGGGGGGGAACACACAGTACGGAGAAACAGTAATGGGGATGGTGGGTTGATTTGTCTTCGCTTCTTTCTTAACTTTCTGAAGAGTTGCTGGAAAGCACTGCACTCGGCAATTCTAAGCAGTGTGTTTTTTAAGCAGGCAGGCTAAATTTGGCGGAGTCCATCCCTCTCAAAGTCGCAGGGTGCATGGCTGGGCAAGGACTGTGTCACTGACAGCAATGATGTATTGGGTGTGTAGTGTATTGGTAAGATGTTATATGTGCGTTTTGAATATGAGACATTGGTGTATAGTGTCATCCGAGAGACTGAAATGTGAGGGTATAGTCTTGTAATCGATAAACAGACGTTTGACATACATGAAGACACAGAATGCTTTTAAAGCATAGGATTCCTGTCTTTATGACTAGAGCTTTTAAAAACAGTGTGTGATTATGTATAGACATACAGATAGATAGATAGATAGATAGATAGATAGATAGATAGATAGATAGATAGATAGATAGATAGATAAAAGAGTGAGCGATAGACATAGATATCTATCTATACCTCTATCTATCTAGATATAGATAAATATAAATAAATATTATATACATATTGCATGATACTGTTTTCTAATGTATTCTACTGTGTTCTGTTGTACTGTAAAGCACTTTCACACACGACATGTTTATCTGCGTTAAAATTCGGGCTGCTTTTTTTCCGGCGAAATAGCGCCGTCACAAGGGCAGGGCCCCCTATGTTTGGCTGCTTTTCTTCCCTGTCGGCTTGTGTAGTGGCTTCACCATGGCAGCGGCCATCATCTACAGAATTCTGCCAGGGGCAGCCCTGTTGTGTCTGTGAGGTCTTTTGCGTGAGCTAAATATCTGATGCACACTAGACCTGACCTCGATTGATTGTTTCATTTGAAGGACTAGTGCCCAGATCACCACGTACGGTCTAGTGGGTGGAAGAAAAGTTTAGGTTTACACTGGGATCAAGTTTGAAACCTCTCGCTTTTTTTTTTTTAGACAGGTGACTCCTCTTAGCCACTAAACCATTTATGCAGGGACACGCCGTGTGTGTGTGTGTGTGTGTGTGTGTTGTGTGTGTGTGTGAGTGCGTGTGTGTGTGAGTGTGTGTGTGTGTGTGTGTGTGTGTGTGTGTGTGTGTGTGTGTGTGTGTGTGTGAGTGCGTGTGTGTGTGTGTTTGTGTGTATGTGTGTGTGTGTGTGTGTGTGTGTATGTGTGTGTATGCCCTTTTTCGCCCTTTATTAATTTATCAGCTCAGCTCTAACGCTTAAAGAGAGCACTTGTAACATTTACTTTTTTCTAGTTTTTGACTCCATCAGTCTCCCTTACTCATCTTTCTTTTTACCTGTTCTGACATAGTGAAGATGCAGTTAATGTCTGATTTAAGACCAGACATCATCAATAATAAAGCGACAGGTTTGTTTTTATTTTACTTTTTCGTTGGGGGAGAGGGGTGGGGAGGGGCAGGATGGGGATAAGGGAAGGCAGAAGATGGTGGTGGTGGTGGTTCTGATTATTTTGTGACTGCCCCGTGGACAGATTTCAGACCTGGACTCCCCAAAGTCGGAATGCAGATACCTCAACAGTGGGCAAATGACAGTGGTATACACAACGAAATTTCACGATTACTTATCCATGAATCTGACCGAGGAGAGAAAAAAATAAAACATTCTACATGATCCGAAGATGGATATCTTTTCAAACAGCAATTACAGAAGCAGCAGATGACTGGAAAATCTTATCCGTTGTTGGGTGTCACTAAACGTGAAATCCCCTTGCATTCATAGAGCCATAAGCAGCGAATCGTCCATTGTGTTGCCTTTAAAAAGCGTTTAGAGTACTAGAGAGGAAAAGATAAGATTTAAGAATGTTAATCATGACCATCTATAATCATTGCCATAGTTGTCGTCGTTGTCGTCCTTATTACAATCTAAATCGTCGGTGTTCCATAACTCACACACGCGCTCGCGATGTGTGTGTGTGTGTGGTGTGTGTGTGTGTGTGTGTGTGTGTGTGTGTGTGTGTGTGTGTGTGTGTGTGTGTGTGTGTGTGTGTGTGTAAGAGAGAGAGAGAGAGAGAGAGAGAGAGTTTGTGTGTATGTGTGGTGTGTATGTGTGTGCGTGCATGCGCACGTGCACGCGTGCGTGTGCGCGCGCACGTGTGTGTGTGTGTGTGTGTGTGTATGGCGCGCGCGCGCTCGCGAGTGTTTTTGCGTGTGTGCATTCGTGCGCGTGTATGTGTGTGTCCGGTAGCCTATCGGCCCTGCGTGATCTTGACCAAACAGAGGGTCTTTGCATAGGAGTGGTCAATACAATTTACATATAAACTAGTGGGTTACACGCCTCCCCGCCCTCTCCTAGGAGAACAGAAAAAGGGCAGAGATTGGCACTGAGAGAGAAAATTACACAGAGAAAGAGAAAGAGAGAAAGGGAGTGAAAAGAGAGAGAGAGAGGGAGAGAAGAGAGGAGAGAGAGGAGAGAGAGAGAGAGAGAGAAGGTGTGGTGGGGAGGTGCTTAGAGATACAGAGAGAGAGGAGGAGGAGGAGAAGAAGAAACTGGGAGAGAGAGGAAAAGGGAAAGAGGAGGCAAAAGAGGGAGAGAAAGAGAGAAAGAGAGAGAGAGAGAGAAAGAGAGAGAGAGAGAGAGAGAGAGAGAGAAAGAGAAAGAGAGGGAGAGGGAGAGAAACAGAGAGAAGAGAGAGACAGAGAGAATAGACACAGAGAGAGAGAGAGGGAGAAAGAGAGAGAGAGAGAGAGAGAGAGAGAGAGAGAGAGAGACAGAGGCAGAGACAGAGACAGAGAGATAGACAGAGACAGAGAGAGACAGATACAGAGAGAATGTGTGTATACGGGTGCATATGTGTTTGCATGTGCATGCGTATGTTGGTCCATATCTGTGAATGCGTTCACGAGTGTGTATGTGTGTGTGCGCGCGTGCACGTGTGCACGTGTATGTATTTGTGTGTTTGTATGTATGTGTGCGCGCGTATGTGCGTGCGTGCATGCGTGCGCCCGCGCTCATGTGCGTGTATGTGTGCATCCCCACACTCATTCCGATCTCATCACACAAAGCCATACTACAGTCAGAGACCTGGTTCCGTGACTCCCAGGTGATCCAGCAGTGGAGGAGTCTGCTTCATGGGATGTGTCCTGCCTGCATAAACACACACCACTACCTACCAAGCCCCAACCCCAACCCCCACCCTTCCCTCCCCTTTTTTAAGATCAAAAATGATCACATCCTATCTGTGGAGCTAATGGATCAGTTGTTGTTGTTGTTGTGCGTTCCCCAGCTTTACACCCTGGGGCTCACCCAGAACATGCACTCTGACTCACTCATCCCACCTGGGAATCACTGTGAGATAGGAAGTACACCGGGTGAGAAGTTTGCGTGTATGACTCTTTTCAAGCACCTCGCCACATAGGCAGCCATACTCCGACTTCAGAGGATTTTTTCTCCTTATAAGGAGAGTGCAGGTTGTTATGTTAAGAGCTTGTCATGGCTGAAGGCAATCTCAACACAACATTTTAAACATAACAACATTTTAATGTAGGCCTTGGCAATTAGCTGACATCAATAACTGACACAGCCTTTGGCCTGGGCCATAATGGACCAGTGGTCTGCAGGTAAAATGTCAGTCTAGGAAGCGTCAAGTCGCTGGTTTGATCCTCGTTTGCCACCATGCCAAACTTTCTCCTCCTCATCGCCTACACCCGTTAGCCTTTCATTGTCGGAAGAGCGCTAATGTTTTGAGCATTACACAGAGGTTTCGTAGGCTACATGCAATTAGCGTACGTAGAAGAACCCGACGGCAGCAAGATAGTTGTCCGTGATAACATTCTGCTGTGAAAAAGGCGTTCTCATTGGGGAACAAACGCACAACGCATTTAATGCAGACAGGCATTCAACACAAAATATTGGTGACTTCTAGAAAAAGCATAAACTTCTGGATTTGATCCCCGTTTGCCACCAAACTCTTTTGCCCCCCCCCCCCTTCCCACTCCCATCCCCCCTCCAATCCACTAGCCGTTCATTGTGGTCTTGGTGCTAGTATTTCGAACATTAGAGCGAGGTCGCAAAAACTGCATGCAGGTAGCGCACGTAACAGAAACCGATGGCAACAAGAGCGATGTCTCTGACAACATTCTGCCGTTAAAAACTGACCTCTTTGGAGAACAAAATTAATGCGTATGCAGACAGACCTGGTGGGTTTTTTTTTTTTAAATGGGTAGCGCTGCTATTGTAGAGAACACATTCGGCCCTAGGAGAGCAACTCGAAGTTCATGGACAGAAATCTGCAGTGACAAGTGGTATTTACAACATATATTGACTGAGACACTATTTCTCTGGAATCGTACCTTTGTCTTCAATGACGATTTCAAAAAAATATTTTTGTTTGAAAATCAAGAGTTTGTGTTAAAGAGACTGATTATTTTTGCATGGAAGGGAGATAAACCCTGAACCTGAAATCAGCACGACACTACAGACGAGCAGCTGTATGAAATAAATAACTTTTCTTCCCTGTCTGTCTGTTTGGATGTTTGTGTCTGTATCGCTGTCTGCATGTATGTCTATGTCTGTTTTTCTGTCTTATGCTTTATTGCTTCTGTCTATGTTTTGCTGTATCTATCTGTCTCAAGCTCAGTTTGTGTGTCTACCTATATGTTTGTTTGTGTCTGTCTGTCTTTGTCTCTCCCTTTGTCTGTATCTGTCTGTCTGTCTGACTTTCTGACTCTCTCTCTCTCTCTCTCTGTCTTTCTCCCTTTCTGTCTGTCTGTCTGTCTATCTACCTACCTATCTATCTATCTATCTATCTTTCTATCTATCTCTCTCTCTCTCTCTCTCTCTCTCTCTCTCTCTATATATATATATATATATATATATATATATATATATATATATATATAATTATATATCTGGAAACACGCACACACACACACATACACCGCATCTCAAACCTTTCTCTTTCTCTTTCTTGCTCACTCTTCTCTCTCTCTCTCTCTCTCTCTCTCTCTCTCTCTCTCTCTCTCTCTCTCCTCTCTCCCTCTCTCTCTCTCTCATCCACATTCGATCAAGAATAGAGCGGAAAGTACAAATCACGCCAGAAGGGAATCAGGTTTCTGGCAGAAGGGAGAAAAAAGGAAATGTTCACAGAAAAAAAAAGCATCCATATCAAAGCCCAACTGAGAGGCAGAGGCCTCAGAGCTTTTCCTCATAGACTGCTCCCTCCCAGACATCGATTGCTGATCTTTAGAGTTCGTGTAATGAAATCAACCCAGGAGGCCCCCCCAACCTTTTAACAATGCCCCCACCGCCTCCACCCTTCTTTCTCACAGTGTTCTCCCCCCCCCCCCCTCACCACAATCTTCTCCCCTCTACTTCTCTTTTTTTATGGTTTTGTTTTGGTTTGGGGTTTTTGTGTCTTCCTTTGTCTTCTCTGGTACATAGGGAAACAAAATTGGAAGCACGATTGAAGATGACCTTCAATGAAAACAATATTCTCAGGTTCTGTTAGTTGAAGCTGTTACAATTATACTTTGCATTTTTTTTTAGTTATGCACGTGTACTACGCTGTGTGTGTGTGTGTGTGTGTGTGTGTGTGTGTGTGTGGGGAAGAGAGAGAGAGAGAGAGAGAGAGAGAGAGAGAGAGAGAGAGAGAGAGAGAGAGAGGAAGAATGTGTTTGAGTGTGTGAGAATGAGTGTGTGAGTGATTGTGATTGTGTGAGTGAGAGAGATAAAGAGCGTGTGCGTGTATGTCTGTGCGTGCGTGCGTGCGCGCGCGCGCGCGTGAATACACAAGCAATCGAGCGTCCAAGGAGCTATGATCGACTTCCATTCAGTCTGCTATGTATCTGGGTGAGAATTCCGGTGAGAATTGAATCTGGCACATCACTCAGCTTCGTCTGTGTCGTCTTTTTGTGGAGGAAGTGATAGCAGACTTCTAGAAAGAACAAAAAACGAAGTAGGAGTAAATCATAGCCTGGGGTCCGTATTTGTAGTTCTCTTCAGATGTAAATTACGGGGTGTAGTTTAGATTGATAGTTTGCCTTAGGGCGGAGTTCATTTTTTTATAGCTTAGAATCTGGGACGTGTTTTCTGCATTTTATTCACTTAGCCGTGGCTTGTAATTGCAAAATAAATGTCACTGTCTGCATTACACATTGATTACAGCCTGTAGCTGTAATCAAATATAGTCCATACAATATCTTAATTGCAGCCTATAGTCGTTAAAATCGTAGTCTATATTGCACTTAGACTTAACGTAAGGTTATGATATTTATCATGTGTATACGACGTAGGTGTAAATTACAGCCTTGTGTAAAATTTATACTTTACAGTACACATAAACTACATCCGAAAATGTGCAAAAGCTTCAGTTCGTATTATATGCAAACTAGAGCCTGCAGTTCAGATCTGTAGTTTGTTAAACTGCAGTAACTATATAGGCATGGTTTGTAGTTTGCATTTGATGTAACTTACTCCCTGCCATTCATATTATTTTTGTATTCTGCATCACACAAACATTAGATATTACAATCTTGATTTGCATCTTGTTTCTGACGTAAACTACAGCCTATCGTTCCTATTTGTAATTCGCATCAGATATTGATCACAGCATGTGGATGTTATTGCTCTTTCCACAGCTTTAAACCCTGGAGGTCACTTAGAATAATGTATTCGGCTTGACAAACACCAGCAGCAAGTACCTGACTTACATCCACAGCATTGGGGAACCAGAAATCAGGACCAGCATTGGCCAATGGAATAAAAAAAACTGACGTGTGGAATATAAAAATAAAACAAACACCATTTTATTATGGCACAGAAAATAATGACAAGGAAATGAGGCTGCTTAGGACACAGCCAAGTGCCCACATCACAAGACAGGCCATTGATTGGAATCTACTAGGGGAGAGAGAGAGAGTGAGAGAGAGAGAGA
>CM054134.1:30930298-30945298 GCA_028751875.1 Rapana venosa | reverse complement strand
AGTAGTAGTAGTAGTAGTAGTTGTTGTTGTTGTTGTAGCAGCAGCATTAGCAGCATCAATAGCAGCAATAGCAGCAGCAGCAGGAGTAGTAGTAGTAGTAGTAGTAGTAGTAGTAGTAGTAGTAGTAGTAGTAGTAGTAGTAGTAGCAGTAGTAGTAGTAGCAGCACCACCACCAGCTCTAATAGTAGTAGTAATTTTATTAGTAGTATAATTATTATTATGTTTTACTGCTTAAATGCCTCTGTGTTGTTCAATCGAACATTCAAATCACAAGTAGACTACTTTCATGTATAACATTTAGAAAGGTCCTAATAGTGGAAAGATGCAATGGAGAAGAAAGGGACTGGTTTGGAAAGACGGGGTCTGATAGTTGATGTTGGAATATGAAACTTCTTGGATACACCATCAGTTTTCTTTTTACATACACATGCACCTAATATGCATGTGCATGTGCATCAGATATTGCAGTAGACCAGGGAAATGGAAAGGAAGATACCATCTTCCTGTCTTCCTTTTCTCTCCCTTTGTTCATCCACGTTTAATTTGTTCCATAAAATCATAGAAAGAAAAATATTTTTGAAAGCCTATTTGATTTCACGGTTGTAAATATGTAGCAAATACCATAGCAAGTTTATCAATGTTGGGAAGGGAAGGGAACAAAGACAGAAAGACAGAGACAGAGACACAGAGAGAGAGACAGAGACAGACAGACAGAGACAGAGAGAGACACGCAGACACAGACAGACAGAGGCAGACAAGACAGAGACAGACAGACAGACAGATAGAGACAGTCACGGACAGACAGAGTAAGTTTCAGAGACAGTGCACTGGAAACAGAAACATATCCAAAGAAAGGCATTTTGTGTGAAACAAAACAGAATTACTAATCACTTTACTGACACTATCCCCCATCCCTTCTCCCCTCTTCCCTTCTCTCCCCCTGTCCAGCCATCATGCTGAAGATGCAGGCAGCTCTCAGCTCAGGGAGGGTGCAGGATGCGGGGATGTCGTCAGCACGTGCTGCATGAAGGGCAGCCAGCTCATCATGCCCACAGTGCCAGCCTCATTGGACAGATGTGCCATCGATTTTCTTTCACCCAGTCTTGGGACTGGCAAGTACACGTATGTACGTACATCAGGCGTAAGAGTTGAGATGCTGAGATATATAGTTTAGGGTTTTTTTCTATATATTTTTAGTAATGATTCGATCTCCCTTTTTAAAGAGCAAAATTGTCTTAGTTTGGGGGTTTTTTGAGAGATTTGTTAGAACAATGGGTTAGGTTGGGGGTGGTGGGGTGGTTGTTTGTTTTGGCTTTGAGATCTATTAAGTACTATAGATGATAAAAAGAAATGTTTTGAAGATAGCTTTTAATGGAGATAATAATTATCATCAACATCATAATAATAATATCTATATGGAATTTATAGAGCGCTCTATCTTGCAATTACAAATCAGAGTGCTTCCATCATATCATCATTATTGTTAGAAATAGTAGTAGTAGTAGTAGTAGTAGTAGTAGTAGTAGTAGTAGTAGTTAGTTTGTAGTTAGTGTAGTGTGTAGCAGTAGTTAGGTAGTAGTAGAGTAGTAGTAGTAGTAGTAGTAGTAGTAGTAGAGTAGTAGTAGTTGTCGTAGTAGTAGTAGTAGTAGTAGTTGTTGTTTTGTAGTAGTAGTAGTAGTAGTAAATAGTAGTAGTAGTAGTAGTAGTAGTAGTAGTAGTAGTAGTCATCGTAGTCTTAGTAGTATAACAGCAGCAGCAGCAGCAACACCAGGATAGTAGTAGTAGTTGTAGTAGAAGTAGTAGTAGTAGTAGTAGTAGTAGTAGTAGTGTAGTAGTAGTATAGTTATAGTAGTAGTTAGTTAGTAGTAGTAGTAGTAGTATTGTAGTAGTATCATTTATTTTATTATCACCATCATCATCATTATCATTATTATTATTATTATTATTATTATTATTATTATTATGTTTTACTGCTTAAATGCCTCTGAATTGTTCAATCGAACATTCAAATCACAAACAGACTTCTTTCATGTATAAAATTTAGAAAAGTTCTAATAGTGGAAAGATGCAATGGAGAAGAAAGGGACTGGTTTGGAAAGAAGGGGTCTGATAGTTGATGTTGGAATATGAAACTTATTGGATACACCATCAGTTTTCTTTTTACATACACATGCACTTAATATGCATCGGATATTACAGTAGACCATGGAAATGGAAAAGAAGATACCACCTTCCTGTCTTCCTTTTCTCTCCCTTTGTTCATCCACGTTTAATTTGTTCCATAAAATCATAGAAAGAAAAAATTTAAAAACATACTTTGATTTCACGATTGTAAATAGGTAGCAAATACCATAGCAAGTTTATCAATGTTGGGAAGGGAAGGGAACAAAGACAGAAAGACAGAGACAGAGACACACAGAGAGAGACAGAGACAGACAGACAGAGACAGAGAGAGACACATACAGACAGACAGACAGACAGAGACAGACTGACAGAGACAGACTGACAGAGACAGACAGATAGAGACAGCCACGGACTGACAGAGTAAGTTTCAGAGACAGTGCACTGGAAACAATAAACATATCTAAAGAAAGGCATTTTGTGTGAAACAAAACAGAATTACTAATCACTTTACTGACACTATCCCCCATCCCTTCTCCCCCTCCCCCACCCCCCCTGTCCAGCCATCATGCTGAGGAAGCAGGCAGCTCTCAGCTCAGGGAGGGTGCAGGATGCGGGGATGTCGTCAGCACGTGCTGCATGAAGGGCAGCCAGCTCATCATGCCCACAGTGCCAGCCTCATTGGACAGATGTGCCATCCATTTTCTTTCACCCAATCTTGGGACTGGCAAGTACACGTATGTACGGTGGATCGGTGGTCTAGAGGTAACGCGCCTGTCTAGAAAGCGAAAAGTCCGGGTCTGAAGTGTGCGGCGGTTCGTACCCCGTTTGGACCGGAAATTTTTCCCCCATCCATTAGACCATGAGTGGTGGTCTGGGCGCTAGTCTTTCAGATGAGACGATAAACCGAGGTCCCGTGTGTTACACGTAATTATTTAGCGCACGTAAAAAACCCCACGGCAACAAGAGAGTTGTCCCTGGCAAAATTCTTAGAAAAAAGCCACTCTGATAGGGAAACAAATACAACTGCAGAAAAAAAAGGGTGAAAGGGTGGCGCAGCGCTAAGTGGCGACGCGTTCTCCCGCTCTCCCCGGGGAGAGCAGCCCGAATTTCACGGAGAGAAATCTGCCGTGACTTAAAGTGGTATGAAATAAAATCTGAGCGCTTTGATTTGTTGCTTTACAAGATTCAGCGCTATATAAATTCCATACATTATTATTATTATTATTATTATTATTATTATTATTATTATTATTATTATTATTATTATTATTACATCAGGCGTAAGAGTAAAGGTACTGAAATACGGGGTCCCTTCTTTCTACCTTCCACTTATACCTTCTTTCTCCTTTTTTTTCTAAAGTCTCTCTTAAACTATTTTTTTGAGATATGGGAAAGTAAAGGAATATATATTTTTTGTTGTATGGAGGTCTATGACAGTTCTGTATGTAAGAGAAAGGTGTTGTATAATCTAGCTTTTAATGGAGAAGCTCTTTTTTATATATCTCTCCTGTTCAAAACCCGCTGTTGTTTGTAATGAATCATTCGAATAAAAAAAAAAGTTGTCATCTCAAACTGAGAAATTTCTAAACATCAGCACTGGAATGATGTGTCGGAGGAGAGAGACTGCTTGAAAAGAGGGGGTCTGTTAGTTTAGGACAAACGTATCGGACTCATTAGGTGCAACGACAGTTTTCTTTTGCATAGACATCAGTGTAAGTGTGTGTGTGTGTGTGTGTGTGTGTGTGTGTGTTTAGTGTATTTGTGCGTGTGCGTATGTGCATGTGCGTGCATGCATGGATGTGTGTGAGTGTGCATGCATATGTATGTGCCTGGCCACCTGTGCACAGAGTATGACTGTATTCAAACATTCCCTAAGTAAGTCTCTGACCTTACAATCAAGCATCCTCTAAAGTTGGCATAGAGTTGAGAGAAGAAGAGAGAAGGAAACAACTACCTTGCCACTGAGCTAGCATGTAGGCAAGCAGACAGACACACAGACAGATACAGACAAACAGACAGACAAAAATTGCCAGACAGTTACACACAGACGGACAGACAGACAGACATGCAAAATAATACAACCAACCAGACAGACGGACACAGCCAGACAGTTACAGAGAGACAAACAGATAGACTCACAGACAGAATGACACACAGACAGACATATACAGCCAACGAAACAGTACAGACAGACACAACAAGGCAGTTGCAGACAGACAGACAGACTGACAGACACACAGACAGACAGACACACAGAACCAACCAACCAGCCAGCCAGACACAGAGGCAGACAGACAGCCAAACTGCCAAAGATAGGATGCCCAACAGGCCATCTTAACCACACGTAAAAAGGCTGTAACACGGAACGCTTGCACTCCATGAAAAACACACTGTCTGTGGCAAGGAAATGACTAGCGAGCGATAGCTTGCTCCTTCCGTCTTACTTCCCACTCCCTCTCTTCATCCTAGTCTAACTCCTCCAGGTCCCGTCTTCATGTGCTGACCTGCATGAAAACTGACACAAAAAAGTCTTTCTCTGTTAAGCATGCAGAAAAAAAATTATGGAGTAATAGGTGGATGAATAGATGGCTGGATGGATGAATAAATGAATGAATGAATCATCAATCCGATCGATCGATCGATCAATCAATCAACCAACCAATCAATCATTTAATAATTATTTTGGACCTAACTGTTGTTGTTGCTGTTGTTGTTTTTTTTTATGTTGCTGTTGTAGTTGTGGGAACTGATGGTAGGTTTGTTATATGTGTGTATGTATAAGGAGGGTATTTTCTTCACGGTTTTTTTTTAAGTTGACTGATTGATCTTGGTGCTGAAAACCCCCTCATGCTACAAAAGGATTCTTTGATGCTTATATTCGATTGCAAGCACCTCTCTCTCTCTCTCTCTCTCTCTCTCTCTCTCTCTCTCTCTCTCTCTCTCTCTCTCTCTCTCTCCTCTCTCTCTCTCTCTCTCTCTCCTCTCTGAATCTGGCTTCAAGGGGGACGGGATAGCCTAATGGTTAGAACATTGCTTCGCAATCTGACGACCCAGGTTCGAATCCCATTCAAGGGGATATTTTCCCCTGGAGTTAACATCAGTGCCGACTCCACTCTCCCGAAAAGTCTATAAACTAATCTAGAGACTATAAACCGATGCCTCGTGTGCAAACGCACGCAGAACATAAGAGTAGGCCATTGTGTGCAAGTGGGAACCGATGACAAAATTTACAAAACCGCGTACACACGAGGACTGCATGTAAAGAGCACACGAGTGGTTATTCCATTATCCTCGGCCTCGACAAAAGAGAATGAATAAATAATAAAAAAAAATATAATAAATACAAATCTTGCTTCAAGAAAAAGCTCGCATTCGAGAGAGAGAAAAGAGAAAGAGGAGAATGAGAGAGAGGGAGAGACAGACAGGCAGATAGACTGACTGACAGACAAACAGACAGACAGAGACATACAGACAGACAAAGAGAGAAAGAGATAGACAGACAAATACAGAGAAAGAGAGAGAGTGCGAGAGAGAGAGAGAGAGAGAGAGAGAGAGAGAGAGAGACAGAGAGAGGCAGACAGATAACCAGAAAGACAAAGCAAATAAACTAACAGACAAACAGAAATGCAGCAGGCATTGTCATGCAGGCAGGCAGGCAGGCAGGCAGGCTTTGACAGACAGTCAGACAGAAAATGATGAACGAGAGTCTTCAGCTAATGCAATCACAGCTCTTGTGTTCCTTTCAGCAGCCGCTGTTTCCTTTCCCCAGTCTGGGAAAGCCTCTGTCAGTCACGGCAGATGACATGCCACCCACCCTTCCTTTCCGCTGCTCTAGCTCTTCTCTTTGACTTCTCTGGAGCACACACTGACCTACTGGGAGCCCAAGTGACTTCCTCGGAGCACAAAGTGACTTTTTTGGGGGGAGACCGTAAAGGTGTTCTCTTTAGCGGTACAAAGTTGTTTTTTTGAAGGACAAAGAGTCTAATTTGGAACACAAAGTGACGACAAAGAAGTTTCTTCCATGGATCAAAAACTTACGACAAAACAGTTATGTTTATGGCTTCAAAGTCGCTTTTGGGACATCAAGGTGGCTTTTGGGGACCGAAACTGGGCTTTTTGGACCACAAAGGTTTATCTAGACACTTTTGGGGGCCACACAGTAACTTCTTTAGACACATTTTTGGACGCCAAAATTACTTCTGTGGACCACAATGTGTCTTCTTTGGAAAACAAAGGTACTTATTCGGCCCACAAACTGACTGCGTTGTGGCCACAAATGACTTTCTTAGACCAAAAAATGGCTTCTTTGGACACGGTTTTGGGACCAGAATTAGACTTGTTTCGACAAGAAAGCATCTTCCCTGGACAACAAGGTGGCTACTTCGGACAACAAAGGAACTCATATGAACCACACAGTGACTCTTTGAACCATCACAAACTGCCCTTTTGGACTTTCACTATAGTGACTTCTCTGAACTACGAAATGACCAAAACTGTGTTGGGGGTTTTACCACAAAAGGTTTCCCTCCACCACAATTATACCCGCCTAAAAGAGTAAAGGGATAAATAACACAGTCAGTATCACTTCAAGCAGCCTACCCTTAACATACTGTATGTCAGCACATTGTAGATGCCACACGAATGGTTGCTGATACCGGTACCAGACGAAGAGCATTACTAAGTCTGCGCGTTTTCTTCGGGTCGGTGCTTCATCTTTCTGCCTTGAACCAAATCCTGCATCATTTCTGGAACCTATCTGCCGTAGGTGCTAGAGAACCCTCACGATGTCTGCATTATCTGTTTGTGTTGGTCCAGACACGTTTTGTTCCTTGAGGTGTAGAGGGAAGCAAGGGGTAGGTCCATTAAAGGAAGTGTGTGTGTGTGTGTGTGTGTGTGTGTGTGTGTGTGTCTGTTATATGGTTGTGTGTGTGTGTGTGGAGAGAGAGAGAGGGAGAGGGAGGGAGAGAATTAGGAGAGGCAGACAGGCAGACAGAGAAAGAGGCAGATAAAGAGGAAAAGAGAGACAACGATTGAAAGACAGAGAGAGGGGAGAGAAATACTGGTTCCTTAGACCCTGAAGGGGAGAGAGAGGGATGGGGGGGAGGTAGGGAAGGAGGAGGGAGAAAGAGAGACAGACAGACAGACAGACGGGCAGACAGACAGGCAGACAGACAGACAGACAGACAGAGGTGGTGGGGAGCGGTTTGCATGTCTGGGTGGAGGTGGGTCCGTGTCTGTGAGTGTGTAGGTGTACTTGCGTGCGCGTTCTTCTCACTTTCCTACAACATTCTTTTTTTTTTCCAGAGAGACAGAATATTGACCAAGGTGCTACTTGCTCAACTTCTTTCTTCCGCTGTCCCTCAGACCTGTTGCACTTTCAGGTATTGATCATAGCCATGAAAATAGTGGTAGAAAAAAAAAGTGCTATGATTTCCAAGCTTTCACTCACACGTTCATCACATACATACATGTATGTAATCTTGCATGTACGTGTTCATACACACAATGTGAATAATTTATGGGTGCGTGTGTGCATAAACGTGGAGTCATTGTATGTAATCGATTTAGATATGATAGGATATTCGATAACAGAACGTGATGTATTGCTTATATCTGTAATTTCGAAGAAATCAAAACTATTCAGTTTGCGCGGTTAATGTACTTCACGACTTAAAGATGTAGTTTTATATATCAGCCGAAGTACTTTTGCGAATAAAAGCATTTTCGTTTTTGATTAAACGATCCTATTTTTGAAAAATGCGAACACATCACTTAGCTTGATACATGTACAAGCCACAAAACGTCTGGATGCTGCCTCTAAATGGCTTCTGGATTAAATGTGGCTCTAATACTACTCATCTCTATCTGTCTGTCTGTCTGTCTCTCTTCTCTCTCTCTCTCTCTCTCTCACTCTCTCTCTCTCTCTCTCTCTCTCTCTCTCTCTCTCTCTCTTCTCTCTGTCTATCTATCTATCATATCTATCTATCTATCTATCTCTATCCCCCTCTTACACATACAAACATTTATTTATTTATTTATTTATTTTATTCCTTTATATCGAGGATAATGAAATAAGCACTTATGTGCTTTTTTGCATCCAGCCCCCGTGTGTTTGCGGTTTTGTAAATTCTGTAATCTGTTCCCACCGGCGCACAATGGCCTACTCTTACGAAAAGCGGAACAAGATTTAACGTGTGTGCAAGATGTTCTGCGTGCGTTTGCACACGGAGCCTCGGTTTATAGTCTCATCCGAAGGACTTTTGGGGAGAGTGGAGTCTGCATTGATGTTAACTCCAGGGGAAAATATCCCCTTGAACGGGAATCGAACCCGGGTCGTCAGATTGCGAGCGCAATGTTCTGACCACTAGGCTATCCCGTCTCCCTCACATGTATATGTATGTGTGTTTGTGTGCACGCGTGTGGGGAGGTGGGGGAGGGGAGGTGCGCGCGCGTGCGTGATTATTGCATAATCCGTCCTTCAGTTGAGAGCATTGCCCTCATCAGAGTAACTCTCTCTCTCTCTCTCTCTCTCTCTCTCTCCCTCCCTCCCTCCCTCCCTCTCTTCCTCCTCCTCCACCTCTTCCTTCACTTCCTCCACCGATATTTTGCCTGTCTAACCTTTCAGGAGATTTATTACCAGTGCCCACACATACACACACCCATACGTCTTCATTTGCCACTATACTAGCCTAGAAAAAGAACAGATTTGTCGTCGAGTTTTCGGTTTGTTTCGGAAAGAAGACCAAACTTAGACCAACGTTCACTTCCTTATATGGAGAAGAAGCGCGTCTATGTTCGTTGGTGCTTGTGTATGTTTGTTTGTTTGTGAAGCTTTCTATTTGTGTGGGGGTGGGGTGGGGGGGGGGGGGGGGGGGGGGGGGGGGCTCTTTTGCTTTGTTAGCGTCCTTGTCTCTGTCTTTCTTTGTTCACGATTTTGTCTTTTGGTTTGATTCTTGTGCTTTATGGTTTGTTTTTTCTTGGTTTCGCTTGTTTTTCTTTTTCTTAATTTACAACATAAATTTTCAAAACTGAATCGTCAGTTTGCTCGTTTCTTTAGGGTGTTGTGTTTTTTATTTTGTTGCTGTCATTGTCGCAATCATTCTGCTTTGTAGTGTGTGTTTGTTTTTTTTTCGTTTGAGATTGTCTGTTGTTCTAGTTCTCAATTTCAAAAGTCACTTGAGTGCGTTTTGTTGATGTATTTGTCTGAGGGTTTATATTTGTGTTTTGTTTCTTTTTTTTCTAATTTACGAAATAGAGTACCTATCTGCATAGGCAGGATATGGGATATGCACAAAGACTTTAAAGAGTGAACACAAGAAAAGGACTGAAGAAAAGTAGCAAAACAGATAAGACAGGAAAAGGTTGAAGGGATGAAAGAGATCTCACAGAGGAAGAAGAAGAAGAAGAAGAAGAAGAAGAAGAAGAAGAAGAAGAAGAAGAAGAAGAAGAAGAAGAAGAAGAAGAAGAAGAACAAGAACAAGAAGAACAAGAAGAACAAGAACAAGAACAAGAAGAAAGAGGAGGAGGAGGAGAAGAGATTGAGGAGGAGGAGAAGAAGGAGAAAGAGGAGGAGGAGAAAGAGGAGCAGAGAAGGAGAAATGGAAGAAGAAGGAGGAGGAGGAAATGGAACAAAAGACGACGAAGTAGGAGGAGGACGAGAAGGAGGAGGAGGAAGAGGAGGAGGAGGAGGAGAAAGAGGAGGAGGAGAAGGAGGAGGAGGAGAAGGAGGAGGAGGAGGAGAAGGAGGAGGAGGAGAAGGAGAAATAGAAGAAGAAGATGAAGGAGGAGGAGGAGAAGAAGGAGCAGAAGAAGGAGCAGGAAAAGGAGGAGGAGAATGTGGAGTAGGAGGAGGAGAAGGAAAAGAAGGAGAAGGAGAAGAAGAAGCGAGCTGCATGTCAAATCAGATGTTTTTCGATAGAGAAATCTTGCAGTATATATATATATATATTATATATATATTATATATATATATATATATATATAATATATATATAATATATCACACAATATTCTATTACATAACATACATACATACACCTACACAAACAAACACACACACTCACACACACACATATACACCAAACACCACACACAAACGACACACACACCACACACACACACCTACACACCACACACACCACACACACACACACACACACACACCTCCGGATCATTTCTGCTAGCCTTTTAAGCTTCCCCTGTGACATAAAAGCAGAGCTTGACTCTGGCAATGGGTCTCCCCGCTTTCTGTTTTCAAAGGTCAAACACTCATATTTACCCCGAAGAAAAGGCCGTAACCCCTCCAGTACCATTTTGATTTTCTTTCTTTTTTTTCTTTTTTTTGCTTGTGCGCGATGGTCATCTAGAGAAGCAAGCACAAAGAGAGAAAGAGATGAGAGTTGAGAGAGAGATGGGAGAGACAGAAAGACAGACAGACAGACAGATAGATGAGGGAGATGAGAGGGACGGAGAGAGAGAGAGAGGGAGAGAGAGAGAGGAGAGAGAGAGAGAGAGAGAGAGAGGAGAGAGAGAGAGAGAGAGAGAGAACAGGTGGGAGAATGGGACGAAAGCAGAGTGAGAGAGAGAGAGAGAAAGAGAGAGAGAGAAGAGAGAGATGTATGGGAATGAAGCTGAAGGAATGAAAGTGTGTAGATCTCTCTCTCTCTCTCTCTCTCTCTCTCTCTCTCTCTCTCTCTCTCTCTCTCTCTCTCTTCTCTCTCTCTCTCTCTCTCTGTACGTGCGGCGTGCGTGTGTGTCTGTGTGTGAGAGACAGACAGACAGACAGACAGAGACTGAGACAGAGACAGATAGCTAGAAGCAGACAGCTAGACAGACAGACAGACAGAAAGTCACGAACACACCGGCACAAACGAAGGCACAAAAAAGGGATAGAGACAGGAAAAGACAGAAAGGAACGGCACAGATTGCACCTGTCTAGCGGATTAATGAGCTAATGACGGACAGTGTCCGGCTTGCTGTCAGACCCCCTAATGGGCCTCACGACCTTGCATACATCGATCGTTTGCTCTATACCTCAACTGCCCACCTAGCTGACCTGACCACGCTCGCTCCATCCTGGCCTTGACACTAAGGTAAAAAAAAAAAAAAGGGTAAAAGTAATGGTGTCCCATAACCTATGTGGTCGTAGGGGCGTGAGGCATCAGAGACCTCAACTTCTCAAGGGGCCATCCTATTGAGGGTGGAGCCCATCTCCTCCTCTCCCTCGCTGCTTTACCTTCCGTGACTCAGGAGAGGCAGGTACCCATTTACAGCTGGGTGAACTAGGAGGACTGTATGTACTGAAGCCATGGCGCGCAAACCGTCACCCATACAAGTGGTAACCACGCTCGACGTTGCTTAACCTTAGCTGGAGGAAAGCGAGTGCTCTGACCACTGAGCTATCCGGCCCTGACACCGCAGGTGAGAAATGGCTATGAAAAGCTGGGAAAGAAACTTCGTCGTGGGCGAACAGCTCAAATATGAAAAAAAAAAAAACAAAATAAAACGGGGTGGCTTGGTGATCTAGAGGTGGCACTACCTACAAAATAAAAGCCCGGGGTCAAAGTGTGGGGTAGTTTGCCCCCTTTTGGGCCCGAAACTTTCCCCCAACCTTAGCCATGAGTGGGTCGGGGTCTAGTCTTTTGGATGAGACGTTTAAACCGGGGGGCCCCGTGTGTTCCAAATTTTTTTAGCGCACGTAAAAAACCCCACGGCAACAAGAATTTTGTCCCTGGAAAAAAATTCTTAAAAAAAAGCCACTCTGATAAGGAAAAAATACTATTTCAGAAAAAAGGAAAAAAAAAAAAAAATGGGCGGGCTGTCTTGTGCAAGGCTCTCCCAGGGGACAGAAGCGCAAACTCACACAGAGAAATTCCCGTGATTTAAAATGGTATAAAATATTAATAAAAAAAAGACAAAAAACTATTGTTTTTGTCATAGATTAAAAAATTCGTTGCGCCAAAATAAAGCCCCTGGCAAGTCACCCTAAACGCACCCGACTTCGCGGGGGGAAGAATTTGCTTTATTTGAAGACTTTCGGCGGAGGGGGGGGGGGGGGAAGGGGGGGCTAGAGCTGTGAAGGACCAAGAAAACAGAAAAAAACAAAAAAAGTGACGGGAAAGAAAATAGCAAGCAGAAAAAATGAGGTGAAGAAAGAAAAAATGCCTAGCAAAATTTTTCCAAAATGGGGATTTTTATATGACAGACCCCATATCCCAACGGGAGCAAATAAAAAGGGGGGATCTCCCCTACAGGAAAGGGTTTGTCTTGCAAAAAGCTAAAAATTTTTTCTTTTATTATTTACCACTAGAGCAGGATGAGGATATTTGTAGGTAAAGGTAAAGGACCCTATAACCTAAAAGGTCGTAGGGGAGCGAGGCGTCCAAAACCCATTTCTCTGGGGCCAGCATATTGAGGGCGGGCCCCTCCTCTCCCTTGCGTTTTCCCTTCCCCCTGCCCCTAAAGAGGGCAGGACCCTTTACGCTGGGTTTAACGGGGGGAACGTATGAAGCCAAAGGGCGCGAAAGGGTCACCCCCAAGGGTTTTAAAAAACGCTCGACCTGCTTAATTTGGCGGGGGGAAAGCGAGTGCCCCGCCACTGGCTTTCCCGTCCCACTTGTGTGCTTTTTCAAAAAATAATTTACCGCACTCTCTTCTAGATTTTGAAAGTGACGCTAAAATCCAGTTTTTTAAAAATCTAAATTTTTTCAATAAATTTACGAGCGACCGGGGTTTTTCGATGACGACGCAGAACATTTTGCACGCATGTTAAAACACCTTGCCTTTCTGAAGAGTGGGCCCAGTCGTGCGGGTGGGAAACAAAAACCAATTCAAACAAAAAGAAAAAAAAAAACCACTCAAACACACTGGGTTATTTTTTAGACACATGGCACCCCCCGAAGTCAAGGCGCCCTTAAGGGGGGCGAAAACGCCTCACACGCACAAATAGCATTGGTCAATCTAAAGGGTCTGGCGGCAACAACAACAACAAAAAAAAAAAACAGAAAAAATTGTCAAATGAATAGGAAAAAACGGGGAAAAGGAAAAAAGGGGGAAGAGAAAAAGAGGAGGAGAGAGAGAGAAGAGAAAAAGTAGAGAGGAAGAGAGAGAAGGAGAGAGAGAGAGGGAGAGAGAGAGAGGAGGGGAGAGGAGAGAAGGGGGGGGGGAGTTGAATGTTGTTTTTCCTAAATTGATGCAACAGGCAACGACAAAAACCGGGAAATTTATTAGGTGATTGGGTAACAACATAATCCGTAGTGTTGACCCATCGTCTAGACATTTTTTTAAAAAGTCAAAAAACAAGTCGGGGGTTTTCGACCCCCCCCCCCCCCCCCCCCCCCCCCCCCCCCCACCCGTGGAAGGCCGGGGGGCTTCAGTTAATCCTCCCCACCTTCTGGAAATTCTGTGCTAAAAGTTTTCTTTTTTTCTACACCCTTTTTTTTGCCTTGTTCCTTTTTTCTGTCACCCCTTTTTTTCTGTTTTTGTCTTCTTTGGGCCCTTCCCTGCCCTTTTTTCCACAAAACTTAAGACTTTCTTTCTTTAAGTCGAAACGGGGTGCGCTGGGGCCCGACTTGCAGGCGCTTTAAAAGGGACGAAGCATTTCTTTCATACAACGAAAACAAAGTGGGCCCCGTCTACGTTCGCGAAAGGACGACGCGACACGAGAAGAAGAAGAAGAAGAAAAAAAAGAAAGGAGGGGGAGGGGAGGGGAGGAGGGGAGGAGGAAGAGAAAAGAAAAAAAGAAGAAAAGAAGAAGAAGAAAAAAAAGAAAAGAAGAAAAGAAGAACAAAAAACAAAAACAAAAGAACAAAAGAAAAAAAAGAAGAACAAAGAAAGAGGGGAGGAGAAGATCACATTAAAAACCCAATTTTTCCTCTCTTTGGCCATTTTTTTTTTTAAAAAATCTTCATATGAGACAATTTTTTGAATACCAAATTCAAAACCCTAAACCCCGCCCAAAAAAGGGACCCCGAGCAACAAGGGGGTGTCTCGGAGAAAAAAGAGAAAAAAGGGGGGGGGGGGAAGGGGAGAGGGCATTTGAGGCCCCTATCCAGCCGCCAAAGATTTTTTTTTTCCTGGGTTTTAAAATCAATTAAAACATTCACTTCCCAAATTTTTAGGGGGAGACTTAAACCAGCCCGGATGCGAAAACACACAAACATCTTGGCAAAACGTTAAAAAACCTTCTGCCCTTAGAAAGTAGACGATTGCGCCAAAAAAACAGGATGACAAAAATGATTTAAAACGCATGACACTGGTGTTTTAGACAACCCCTCAGAGGGCTGAATGCAGCTACCCTTAATGTGGCAAAAACGGTCACTTTTCAAAAATCCCCAAAGTGAAACCTAAGCCTTCCAGTACCGAAAAAGAAAACCCAGAGGAAAGGCCATTTTCAGGAGGAAACAAATACAAGTGCAGTCGGGAAAAAATCATTTGTATGTTGTTTGTTTTGTTTGTTTAATGTCTATTCGCTACATGGTGATTTAGACACACCCGCATTCATACCAAAGTACCTATTATTACACACCCCATCTCCTCTCTCTCTCTCTCTCCTCTCTCTCTCTCTCTCTCTCTCTCTCTCTCTCTCTCTCTCTCTCTCTCTCTCCCTTCACGCACTCCACACACACACTATATGTATACACACACACACACACCCCACACACACACACACACAATATATATATAATATATGTTGTTGTATATATATAAGAAAACAAAAGAAAAGAAAGAAAAAAATAATGCGTGGCCTTGCTTACAGCATCACGCTCTCCTCGCGAACAGTGATCCGAATTTCAAGCAGAGATATATGCTGTGGCAGAAAGTGACCATTCAATCCAGTTCAATCCAACCTAAACCAATCCAAAGTAATGCAATACA
>CM054134.1:30912798-30920298 GCA_028751875.1 Rapana venosa | reverse complement strand
TTTGTGTGTGTGTGTGTGTGTGTGAGTGAGTGTCTGCGAGCGTGCACGCGCGCCTCTCTGTATGTGTTTATCATGATTTTTTGTTCTTTTATATTATTCTTTTATTTCGGGGATAATGGAATTTATAAGCACTCATGTACTATTTTTTACATCCATTCCCCATATGTATGCAGTTTTGTAAAGTTTGTCATCCGTTTCCACCGAGTCAGCACCAATGTTAATTCCAGGGAAAAACATTCCCTTGAACGAGATTCGAATTCGGGTCAGCAGATCATGAGAACGCGCGCGCGCGCGTGTTGCGTGCGTGCGTGCATGTATGTGTGTGTGTGCGTGCGCGTGCGGGGGTTTGTGTGTGTGTGTTTCCTATGCGCGCGTGCATGCGTGCTTATGTGTGTGTGTGCGTGCGTGCCTGTGTGTATATGCTGTGTGTGTGTTTTTCTTTGTTTATTTTTCCAGTGGACTTTGGTGTGTGTGTGTGTGTGTGTGTGTGTGTGTGTGTTTGTGTATGTGTGTGTGTGTGTGTGTGTGTGTGTAGTGTGTTTGTTCGTGCGCGCGTGCGCGCGCGCGCGTGTGTGTGTGTGTGTGTGTGTGTGTGTGCGTACGTTGTGTGTGTGTGTGCGTGTGTGTGCGCGTACGTGTGTATGTGTGTGTATGTGCGTGCGCGCGCACATGTGTGTGTGTGTGTGTGTGTGTGTGTGTGTCCCTCTCCACACCGTGTGTGTTGGCAATCAATACACAGTTTATCAGAGAAGCTGGAAAGAGAAATGGCGTTTTGCTGTCGGTCTGCACCTCTTGCCCATCGCTTCGTGTCTGCAGCATCTAAAGACTGGCCTGAATAGTACAGGCATAATCGCACAGTCCCTCCGGATATGTTAGCCTTTTTTTCTTTCTTTTGTTTTTTTTTCTTCTGTTTTATTGGAAGGGAGAAGGTGGGTTGGGGTTGTGGGCGTTGTGGGGGTGGGATGGGGGGAGGTATTATGGAGGTCGTTGGAAGTAAAGATTTTTTTGTGTACAGTTGTAGGTTATTTAAAGGAAACGTGGTTTAGTAGGTCATAATTATACTGGTGTAGACTGCGAGAGATTGTAGTAGGTTTTGGGTATGATCTGAAGCTGGACTGTGTGTGTGTGTGTGTGTGTGTGTGTATGTGTGTGTGCGTGTGCGTGTGCGTGTGTGCGCGCGTGTGTGCGTGTGTGTGTGTGCGTGAGCGTGCGTGCGTGTATGTGTGTGTTCATCACGGATTATAGAACCAACAAAAACAGCAAAAAATTAACAAGAGTTGTCTACGGTAGCACTCTACAAAATCATACCTTAAAAGCAAATACACAGCATGCAGGAAAGCGAGAAAGAGAAAGGAAAAAAACAAGAGAGAAGAATAGCACAGAAAAGAAAAAAAAGAAAAAGAAAGGCAATGTTGCAGCTGTGTGACACACTTTTCCCCTGGGAGAGCAGTCCAACCCGGCCTTGGTGTAGTTTAGTTTTGGAATAGACCGAACCAGAGAAAGAGAGAGAGACAGAAAGAGAGAGTGAGAGAGACACAGAGAGAGAGAGACAGAGAGACAGACAGAAAGAGAGAGGGAGACAGAGACAGACAGAGAGAGGGAGAGCGAGAGAGATAGAGAGCGAGAGAGAGAGAGAACAGACAGACAGACAGACAGGCAGCGTCAGAGAGAAAGACATAGAGAAACAAAGAGAGACATAGAGAGACAGAGACAGAGAGAGACAGAGAGAGAGAGGCAGAAAGACAGACAGTCAGAGAGATAGGTAAAAAGCCATAAAGTAAGACATAGGGAGAGAGAGAGTGAGAGAGAGACAGACAGACAGACTGACTGACAGACAGAGACAGAGACAGATATAAAGAGAAGGGGAGAGAGAGAAATTGAGAGAGAGAGACAGAGAGAGAGAGAAAGACAGGGTGAGAGAAAGAGACATGGTGAGAGAGAGAGAGACAGGGTGAGGTAGAGACAGAGACAGAGACAAATGCACAGAGAGATAAATTCAAACTTTAACAAACAACAACAAATAAAACCAACTTTAAAACCAAAATAGCCAGGGGGAGAAAAACAAACAACTGAATAATTGTCTGAAAAAGTTTATAGAAACCAAACAAAGAGCTACAATAAAAACTACAACAACAACAATAACAACAACCACCAAAAACATTATTAAAAGAGCAAACAAACAAATAACCAAACATATCTGTACCAAAAACAAATGTGTCCAAAATAAAACAAACATCAGCAACAAAGCAACAATAACAATTCCCCTCCCCCCAAAAAAACCCCACCACCTTCCAAATATAAACAAACAAACAAACAACTTTGCCTAGAGCAAAAGCAAATAAATGTTAAGAAAAGATGTGTTATCAGCTCTTTTGAGAGAGTCAGAGTTTTGGTGAGAGAGTAAGAGAGAGAGAGGAGAGAGAGAGAGAGAGAGAGAGAGAGAGTTTGTTTGTGTGTGTTTGTTTGTGTGTGCATGCGTGCGTGCGCGCATGTGTGCGTGCGCGCGCGTGTGTGTGTGTGTGTGTGTGTGTTTGTGTGTGTTTGTGCGTGTATGTCTGTGTGACAGAAGTATTGAACCGAAATGCTCAAGAAGAGACAAAACAGATCTCACAACGTAAATAAAGAAAACCCCGCATATAGAGAGACAGACAGACAGAGATACTGATAAAACAATGAGACAGACAGAAACACATGTCAGACAGGCAAACAGACATGAGGACAGGCAGAAACCAGGAATCAGAGAGAAGCCAAAATTAATGGCAGGATGAGAAAGATGAGAACACGGAGAATGGGACAAGACAGAGTGCTGGGAAAATGCATAACGCGCATTATTTTCACATCTGGACCACCAATTCCACAGTCACTGAGAACTAAAGCTAGAGAGAGAAATTGGTAAGGGGAGGGGGGGGAGGCAGATTTCAGACAGAGAGACAGAGACAGAGAGAGACAGACAGGCAGGCAGACAGGCAGTCCTACACACAAATAGACAGATACACAGGCAGTCATATACAGAAACAAAATACAGATAGACACACAGACACAGACACGGACAGACAGACAGGCAGGCAGGCAGACATACAGACAGACGAACAGACACGGAGACAGGGTAACAGACAAACAAAAGTAGATACAAAGACACAAAGACAGGCAAGACTGCATCAAAAACTTCAGAACCTATAGTATTGAGTAATGTAGAGCCGTTAAGCAGAAAGTGACAGAAGTATAGACACCGAAATAATCAAGCAAAGACAACGCAGATCTCACAACAACAATAACAAAGAAAATCCCGTAGAATCTACGCCCACTTTCATTCTAAACATCTACACTAGTGAGGATGACAGAGATACTGAACAGAAAATACACTGAAACTGCCTAACCAGCCACCAGTACCCCCACCCCCCCTCCTTACCCCTACCATCATCACCCCACCCACCCCACCACCACCACCACCCCCCTACCCTTCCCTTTCCAACTCTCCCTTACCATTATTGCTAGCATCCTTTTTCCAGAGAAGAACTTAGAGCAAAGAAAAATAATAAAATTAAAATTTATAAAAGAAATATGAAGTAAAACAAAACTAACAATGCCAAAACAAAACGAACACAGAAATACCTTTGGTAAATCAAGCAAACAGTCACACACACACACAAACATTGTAAAAAGACAGAAGCCCAACAATAAAACACAACACTAAACAAACAACCATGAAGTCAAACTTACAGCGAGCTGCTAAAAAGTCCACAGCCGTTGGTTCCCGAACAAGGAACGGGTCAGAAACTCCAGAAACTGCAAGCAAACAATAAGATGAAGAAAAGGTTATAACGATATTTTGCTTCATAGATGCAACATTCAAGAGAATGGCAGACGGAGACAGACAGACAGACACAGAGAGAAAGACAGAGGACAGACAGACACAGACAGATAGAGCAGAGGAGAGAGAGAGAGAGAGGAGAGAGAGAGGACACACACACACCACACACACACACACCACACACACACACACACACACACACACACCACACACACACACACACACACACACACAGAGGCAGACAGTTAACAGACAGAGAGGAGAGAGGAACAGACATACAGGGATGATGCAAGCGCGAGCGCAAACACACACACACACACACACACACACACACACACACACACACACACCACACACACAAACTGAGATATAAAGAAAGAAGGCAGCCAGATCACATGAAAGTGAGCTATTTCAACAGAATCAACAAGGGTAAAAACAAAACAAAAACACGTTTAAAAAAAAGCCACATCTACAATTTCATCAGCGTGATACGGACATGGAATATGAGGCAGCCACCTGCTAACATACTGACATTTTAACACCCAACCTCTATAATTCCAATACTTCATTATCTGAAATCGGAGAAACCCAAGCAAGCCAGGAGATAGATAAGTCCTGTGAACGGATGCATCGGTGGTGGCTAGTGCAGTGGCTGAAGATCGAAGTCAACGTTTTAACTACTTGGCTAACCCGTCCCCCGTAAAACTGATGTACTACGCCTTTCGTGCAAAACATACATACCACATACTTGCAAAATGTATACAAGTATAAACAAAAAATACCCGTACAAAGGCGTTTCAAATTATAACTCGTTTGAGATGGCTTGCAGGAAAACACAAACTGTCATCAAGCCAGTACTTTAGTATGGCTATCATTCCATTCCAGGCAGGGCGCTAACCATTTTTTTGGCAATGTGGTTAGTGTCCTATCTTTCCTTGTGGACTTTTGCATGATGGTGTGGTCGCACCTCGTATCGTTCTTCGCTGCTCCCACCACACACTATCACTGATTTAAGGTGCTTTTTCCTCCCGCAGAACAGCGCAATCACGACTTTTAGGTGTGAATTTTGAGCTGTATAGACCCTCTAGGTGCGTTCATTTATTCTTGCCAGATTTGTAAACAAAATCTCTTCTGTTTCCACGTCCTACGCTCAGTCATCAATTATTGTCTGACATATGAGCAAAAATGCGTTGTGCTGCCGTTAAGCACCTGACAAGTCAGGCCCAGCGCATCCTAAATTAAACGAAACTAATCGATCTGATAATCAGTAGGTGTAGAATATCTCATTAGCAGCAGGGTTGAAGTAACAAGGGTTCCTTTTGGAGTGACTGACGTTAAATACTCACTTCCAAAGAATCTGGTTTCAATTGCCAAAAATAAAGGAGCTTTAAACCAGCTCGTGAAGAGAAAGTGGACACCGAGATGGTAACGACAGCACGATGAAATCGATACAGGACACGCCATGTATCGCTGTGAAACATAAAACAACCGGACAACGATTTCTCAAACTGATGTTCACGACAGCCTCGTAGCAGATTTTCAACCAGTGAATGATTTATGCTATCGGTTTTTTGCTTCCCTCTTCCATAATCATTCTTCCTGTTCCATAATCATTATAATATACGCTAACCAGGCCCGAGAAACGCAGGCACCTTCAGCGTTAGGAAAATAAGACAGAAAACTATAATCTATATAAAGGGCATTTGTGAAGATTTATCGCACGACAATGTGTCTTCTTCTTGTCATGGAAGTTACGATACCATGACTTTTAGGAAGAAGTCGATTGGAAGTAAATCTCCATCTAGCATGATGTGCTTTTAACAGTGTTTAAGCCTTTAAATATTCTGTCCAAAATCTGCAAATTGTTAATTTCTGAATTTATGAATAAAATGTTCCCAATGTCGTAAGGTGGTTGAGGCAAATCTGTCTGTCTGTCTTTCTGACTCTCTGTCTCTGCTCTGTCTCTCTCTCTCTCTCTCACGCTCTCAGTCTGCATGTCTCTCTGTCTGTATGTCTCTGTCTCTCTCTGTCTGTCTGTCTGTCTCTCTCTCTCTCTCTCTGCGTGCGCGCGTGCGCACACACACACACACGCGCGCGCGCGCGCACTGTGCTTGCAAGCCTGTCCGCCTGTTTGCCTGCGTGATGGCTTTTCTGACTGTCGATCGATTTGTGCCTCTCTCTCTCTCTCTCTCTCTCTCTCTCTCTCTCTCTCTCTCTCTCTCTCTCTCTCTCTCTCTCTCTGTGTCGATGCTTCCTCACCTCCACTTCCTCTTTTTTTTTAAAATTTTATTTTGATTTATATCTTTCCTGTGATAGCGCGCTATAATCAAGGCATCAGCCGACATCCTCCCTCCCTCCCTCCCTCCCTCCCCCTCCTTCCTTCCCTAAAGGCACACACACAGCCCTGCAGGCTACGTACAGCCCAGATGATCTCAAGTGTCAACTCAGACCCCTAGGTAATCCGCGCTATCCTTGGAGGTTTACGTTCTTATGCTTTCTTTCTTTCTTTCTCTCTCTCTCTCTCTCTCTCTCTCTCTCTCTCTCTCTCTCTCTCTCTCTCTCTCTCTCTCTCTCTCTCTCCTCTCTCTCTCCCTCCACACACACACACACACACAAACACACACACACACACACACACACACACACACCACAACACACACACACATATATTATTAAAACATTCGAGTTCGAGTTCTCTCTCTCTCTCTCTCTCTCTCTCTCTCTCTCTCTCTCTCTCTCTCTCTCTCTCTCTCTCTCTTCTTTCTTCTTTCTTCTCTCTCTCTTACTCTCTCTTTCTTTCTTCTGTCTCTTTCTCTCTCTTCTCTCTCTCTCTCTCTCTCTCTCTCTCTCTCTCTCTCTCTCTCTCCTCTCTCTCTCTCTCTCTCTCTCTCTCTCTCTCTCTCTCTCTCTCTCTTCTCTCTCTTCTCTTCTCTCTCTTCTCTCTCTCTCTCTCTCTGTCTTTCATTCTCTCTCTCTCTCTCTCTCTCTCTCTCTCTCTCTCTCTCTCTCTCTCTCTGTGTCTCTCTCTCTGTCTATCTCTCTTCTCTTTTCTTTCTTTCTCTCTCTGTCTTTCTCTCTCTCACTCACTATTTCTTTCTCTCTCTCTCTTTCTCTCTCTCTCTCTCTCTCTCTCTCTCTCTCTCTCTCTCTCTCTCTCTCCTCTCTCTCTCTCTCTCTCTCCCCTTCTCTCTCTCTCTCTCTCTCTCTCTCTCTCTCTCTCTCTCTCTTCTCCTCTCTCTCTTCTCTCTTCTCTCTCTCTCTTTCTACTTTCTCTCTCTTATACTGTGAGAGTGTTTAAGTGTTGGGTTATTATTAAGATGTATCTCTACGGGCGGGGACTGGATGTAAAAAAAGCGCATGAGTGCTTATTCATTATCCTCGAAATAAAAGAATTTGTCATTGTCATTGTCATTGTCTCTCTCTCTCTTTTCTCTCTCTTTCTCTCTCTCTCAATCTCTCTCTCTTTCTTCTCTCCCTCTTCTCTTCTCTTCTTTCTTTCACAACAATCATATGCTTAAAGAACGAGACCAAGACCCGAGAGAAAACAAGGCACTTGCAAGGTTGCCTTAAAAAGATTTTTAAAAAGAGAAAAAGATGAGAAAATCTTGGCCAAAAGCTTTGTGAGTTTTTACGATAAGCAAGCTACCAAGGCAGTTTTTTTTAAGTCTGTTTGTGAGATAATACAGTGT
>CM054134.1:30897798-30907798 GCA_028751875.1 Rapana venosa | reverse complement strand
ACAGACACAAGCACGCACGCACGTACGCACACACACACACACAACACACACACACCACACACACAACACAACACACACAAACACACACACCACACAAACACACACACACACTTATACATAGATGTATGGTGATGTATTGTACAAGTCATTCATTACATTCAAAAACTCTGCTCAAAGACCAACCAACTAGCCAAAGCGATAGCATGTCCCCCCTTTTTTTTTGAAGAAGCACACAGATCAACAAACGGATAAACACAATCAGTAGACACAAAGTATAGTCTAGAACAAAAAGAAACCTAACCAAAACAAAAAAGGTGTTGTGTGTGTGGGGGGGGGGGGGGGGGAGAGGGGTCATTCTCTGCTAGAGAACCGATGTTTACCAATGGTGGGATATATTTTTTTTTTTCCAGCATTCAGCCGTGTTTGCCCACCACTAAGACAACCGTATTATGACTTTGGGAATGATATCCGAACATGATAACAGCGTGCATGCGTCTTCTCATAAATTATACTTTCTGTCATGTACTCTCACCTGCACGAATGGCATACTCTTACCAAATGCCAGAACGGGTTTCACGTGTGGAGATGTTCTGCGCGTTCGCACGAGGAGTTTTGGTTTGTGGACTTATGGGAAGGGTTTTCAGGAGGGTAGGGAGAGAGGGAAGGGGTGGAGTGGAGTGGAGTCAGTTTGATGTTTAGGGCAATTCCCCTTGAACCGGGCGTGTCAGTGGTGGCTCGAACCCAGGCTTGATCACTGACCGTCGAGTCACAAGCGTAATGTTCTAACCACAAGTCTACCCCGCCCTCCTGTCAAAATGGAGCTTACAAAACAAAACCAAGCAAGCAAGCAAAACAAATTGTTGCCTATACCAATCCCAAATGAATAAAACAATATAAAAGGAAGAAAAGAAATAAAGAAATAAAAATAATACAAACCGCACGAACTATTTATCCTGAAAACATAGAAGTAAACTCTCTCTCACGCACACCAACTACACACACCACGCACGCGCACACACACACACACACACCACACACACACACACACACACACAACACACACCACACACAAGAAAAACAATAAAACCACCACCAACAAACGAAACCAAACAACAAACCTTGATGCATTGCCCCCCCAAAAACAAAAAAACAACTAGTATGTTGGAGGGGGAAAAAGCAATGAATGGTAGCAATAAAAAAAAAAGGCAAAATCAATACTCTTTTTCACATATCAGTCATGTTCCACTGTAGAGCTGAAAGACACAAAATTGCAACAACAACAACAACAATAATAACAATAATAATAATAATAATAATAATAATAATAATAATAATAATAATAATGATGATGATGATGATGATGCTGATGCTAATTAAAATAATAATAAAGTGATAATGTCCAATAATAATATAATTATATTTTTAAACAATGCTGCTGCTGCTGCTGCTGCTGCTGCTGCTGCTGCTGCTGCTGCTGCTGCTGCTGCTGCTGCTGCTGCTGCTGCTGCTGCTGCTGCTGCTCCTCCTCCTCCTCCTCCTCCTCCTCCTCCTCTACTACTACTACTATACTACTACTACTACTACTACTAACTTACTACATACTACTACTACTACTACTACGAAGAAGAAGAAGAAGAAGAAGAAGAAGAAGAAGAAGAAGAAGAAGAAGAAGAAGAAGAAGAAGAAGGAAGAGAAAAAGAAGGAGGAGAAGAAGAGAAGAAGAAGAAGAAGAAGAAGAAGAAGAAGAAGAAGGAAGAAGAAGAAGAAGAAGAAGAAGAAAGAAGAAGAAGAAGAGAAGAAGAAGAAGAAGAAGAAGAAGAAGAAGAAGAAGAAGAAGAAGAGAACAGAAAAAGAAGGAGGAGAAGAAGAAGAAGAGAAGAAGAAGAAGAAGAACAAGAACAAGAACAAGAACAAGAACAAGAACAAGAAGAATCGTCATCATCATCATAATGACAACAGCAACAATAATCATAGCAACATCTATAATAACAAACATAATATTTCTATAAAGTGTAAACTTTTGCATAAACAGCTCAGTGCACCTTGCTCGCATCTTTCGCTTCAACACATTTTGGACACATCTGAATGATAATATAAATGACGTGCGCCTCTGCATGCACACGAACACACATACACACACATTCTATTCGCTCTGTAACCACAGCTAGAATCTATACTTCTCAATTATTTGATCAAGCAGATATAAATCCCACAAAAATAGCTAAATCGAAGATTCACTCCTCGCCTTGTCCCCCATGGGAACTTAAGAGAGCTAATTTTGACGTAAAGTATTCCTCTTTAACGAAAAAAGGTAATGAAAATATTCTTAGCGCATCAGTAAAAGAATATATACAAACTACATATCCAAATCATTTAAAAATCTACACAGATGGTTCCCTTTTGAACAATAATGAGGCGGGTGCAGCGTTTGTCATACCATCTTTGAAAATAGAGAGATCATTTTATGTAGGAAAAAATCGATCTATTTTTACAGCTGAATTGTCTGCTATTTTGATGGCTTTATATTATCTTTTAGATTTTCCTAAAGACCTATTTCAAATACTTTTCTGTGTTGATTCCAGGTCAGTCTTACTTGCCCTGAGAAACTTCAGTTCAAATATGAGACAAGATTTCATAATTGAGATTAGTCATCTAATTCATTTTCTGATGATACGAGGCACTGGTGTTACATTTTGCTGGATACCCTCGCACTGTGGTATTTACTTTAATGAAAAAGTTGACAGAAAAGCAAAATGTGGAGCTGAGCATATCGATGGGTCTTGCAGCATAAGTGTTCCTCTATCCATCCATGAGGGCATAGCATGTTACAAAATGCATGTTGGAAAAACTTTAAAAAGAAACTACAAAGTACCGGTTATTCCTGGAGTGATGATGTAGCCCATGTATTATCTTTTGATAAGATCAAATATCGTAATTTACATGAATATAGAAATGTTGTATCTCTTATATACAGGTTTAAGCTCAATGCTTTTAGAACAAATTTTTTTTAAAAAGCAACATGTATCTGTGGTGAAAATCTTACCAATGATCACATTCTTTTACGATGCAGAGATCTGAAAAACATCTTACCTGCCTTCCCAGTCTGTAGCTTGCAGCAAGTTCTTAAAGACATTCCATTAATGAAAGAAATTGTATTGTCATTAAGCCATACTCCTATGTTCAAACTCCTCTGATATAAGGATAGCTTCAAGTTATATGAATTGGAAAGTTGGTATTTTTGCTGTTTGATGTTTTTGGGGTTGGTTGTCTTTTGTTGTTGTTGTGGTTTTTGTTTTGGGGGGGGTTGTTTTTTTGTTCCCCTCCCCCCCCCCCCCCCCCCCCCCCCGAATTCTTGTTTATGCTTTTTTCATAATAGTTGTTTATTGCGATTGATTAGTTATATGCATACCCCTCCCCCCTACACACACACACACACAAGCACGTGCGCGTGCGCACGCACACACACGCACACGGGCACACACGCACACACACATACACACACTTTCCTGTCTGATATCACTATTTAGTAGAAGGACGTTAAACTGAAGAACTACTACTACATACACACACACGCGCGCGCGCGCGCACTCACACACACACACACACACACACACACACACACACACACACAGATAAATCCTGGGTAGGTTAAAGGGCAGTGCTGTCTAGAAGTTTTCGGGGTTTCGGGATTCAAAGGAGAAATCTATTCATGAATTCTCTGTTTTTAATAATACGGCGAGGAAATTTCCGCACCTCTGGTCATGCTCCCAGTGTTATTGTGTTTTCTTCTTGTTCTATCTTTTTGCTTTTCCTTCTTGTTGCTTTTCTTCGCCTTTCTTTTTCTTTCAGTTTTTTTTCTTCAGCTTTTGTCTTTTTTATTTGTTGATCTGCTTTGTTTGGGTTTTTGGTGCTTTTTTTACGTTGTTGTTCTTTTAGTGTTGTTCCTGTTTTCTTATTATTGAAAAAAAATTATGTTTTCTTCTTCTTCTTCTTCTTCTTCTTCTTCTCGTTCTTGTTCTTCTTCTTCTCTTTCTTCTTCTTGTTCTTGTTCTTGTTGTTGCTGTTGTTCTTTTTCTTCTTCTCCTTCTTCTCCTCCTCCTCCTCCTTCTTCTTCTTCTTCTGCTTCTGCTTCTTCTTCTCTTCTTCTTCTTCTTCTTTTCGTCCTCTTCTTCTTCCTCTTCTTCTTTTTCGCATTCTTCCTCACCTTTATCTCTCTAGATGGCATTTTACAAATCTGGCAAAGTTTTGTTACAGTTTTAGAGTATGATGACTAGGCTTGTGCTCTTGTGATGACTGAAAAGCTAAGGCAAGATTTCTTTTCTTTTATTGATAGTGTAGTGACGGTATACATCGTTATGGTTAGGTTAATGTTATGATTGTATTATTTGTGAAGTAAGGACGTAACTTAATCTGCATGCAGATGTAGCGTTTCAACTGTACAGTTACTTGAACTCAGATACCATACCGCCTGTGTAAAAAACCAAAGAAACAAACAAACTGGTGGATTGGTTGAAATTGTTTGTTTACTATAGTTATTTCTTTAAATTAATGTCTGTTCGCTCAAGGTGATATTAGACCATTTTACTATAGTGTGTGTGTGTTCGATTTCATTTTAAATCTCTTCACAAAATGTGATATTACGACGGTGTGTGTGTGCATGTGTGTGTGTGCGCGCGCGCGTGTGTATGTGTGTGTGTGCACGTGCATGCGTGTGTGCTTGCGTATGTTACAACAGTCACCGATGAGCGTGGCAGCTTTATTCATGAGGTTTGATACTTAAAAGTATATAGTAAACCTTGTCTTTCTCCGAAGGGTCCCTTACTGGAGAAGGCCAAGAATTTCTCTTTTATTTCCCTCTTTCTTAAGGCCATCAGGAGGCTCTTTTGCCGGGCCACTTTGCCCAAGGATTCTGCTGCTTTGTTAAGCCACTGTTGGAGTGGACAATAGTCGGTAAGTGAGCTATGCCGGGAGCACGGCCCAGGAAGACAACACGACGTTTACAGCCACCCTGTTCGACCAGCCAGGCTGAAAGGTTAAATACACATGGCTAGGCTAATGTTCTGGACAAACATGTCACTGAACTCCAATACGTATAGGGATCCGGCCCCTGTCAAAAAGCTAGGAAAGGCAGTGTTGTCAGGGAGTTTTATCACAATAAACCGGGAAGGATAATATTCTTAGCATAAAAAAACATGAAAGAAAATGCTTCTCGTATATATTCATGAAAGGTCATGTTTTATCACTAAAGCCACAAACGGTGATATTTCTTGCCGTAAAAATAACCAAAGTTAATGTTTTTACTTCAAAAGATAGAAAACTTAAAGCTTTGCCGATCTAGCATTAGGGATCAGTTTTAGCATGAAAAACCGAGAAGCTACTTACGTTGTAAGTGAATTTTTATAGTCAAAGTTACCTATTGGATGCTCTTGAAGAAACACATCTTATGACATAGTATGTCAAAGTCTATGACAAATTACAAGTGTTGCGACGACAAACACGGTTGTTTTCTTTTGCCAACAGCATCTTTATACCCATGTACAGATTATATCCTGTTTTTATCAATTTCTAGTCTAGCAGGCCCAAGCGTCAATATACAAAGCCTCAATATGTGAAACTCGGTCACGTCGAAGTCAGATGTGCTATGCCGGACTTGTCAAGTGTTTAACAGTAGCGCACCGCATTTTCGCTCATATGACAGACAATAGATGCTTTCTGAACGTTCGACGACGAAGAAGAAGAAACACTTGGTTATTCAAACCGTCGTCAAAACAATAACTGCACAGCATGCAGTTAAAGCTGCAATATGTTTTTTTTAACTTTTACTGCTTTTACACACGTTTGACATCTGTCGCCACAAATTTCATCACATAAAAAAAAAATTAGTAGTGAGACACCCAAGTCCCATTTATATACCAGTGTAACAAAGTTAATTATTCACAAGCATGATTACTCCTGAACTAACAGCATGTAAACTAATAATAACCAAACCAATCAAACAGTATGCGTTCACATATTAAAACAAATAATACTATTACACTCCTTCATATAGAGAAGATGACACGCTTACATTGTGTTAACAATAAAAAACACTTTACAGTAGGTAAAAGTAGGTGAAAGGTTTTCCATAACCTATGTGGTCGTTGAAGAGATAAAGATGTTAGAGACCTCAGCTTCTCTAAGGGCCAGCTTTTTTTTTTTTTTTTAGAGCGGTTTCCTTTCCTCTCCCTCGCTACTTTACTTTCCACTGACCCTTTAAAGGGTAGGTAACCCATTTACAGATGGGTGAACTGGGGGTAACTGTACCGAAGCCATGGCGCTTGAACGGTCACCCACCCAAGAGGTGAATGTATCCCCTTAACGCTGCTTAACTTTAGCTTGACTTGAATGAGTGCTGTAACAACTGAACTATCCCGTCCTTTACTATGGACATTTCGTCACGGACAAAAAAAGCTGAAGACCTACATCAATGACGGATTTCATTTATCCAAAACACCCGCATGTTTGACACTTTTATTGTTGTTTTAGGTGATAATGTTATTACTCTGAATGAAATCTTCAATATACCTTTGTTGACGCGGTCATTTTTCCATAAAATTGTAAAAAAAACAAACCCAAACCAACCCTATCAATCTGTAAGTGAGCAAAGATTGGGGTGAACATAACATAGCCAAGACCACTTGACCGCTGCAGGGCAGGTGAGGGACATGGAGCAAACAAGAAAGTAAGGAGAGTGGGTATGTAGGCTACATACACACAGTCCAGACAAAACAACTGTGACAACAAAGAGCGCTACGGAGCTAATGCAGATAACTATGTAATCAATAGGACAAGTACGAGCATGTTTGAACGCACAATTAATCAGCGACTGCTCACGAGTACTCGCGCTGCTTGAATGTCTGTATCAACACAGCTGAAAGCTCTCGTGCGTTTGTGCGAGTGTGTATATATACTGACCACACACATACACACACATAAATATACACTCACATATACAGCGACCACACCCACACAATCACCCCCCCCCCACACACACACACACACACACGCACGCACGCACACACGCGCACACACCGACCACACACACGCACACACACACAATCAACCACCCCTACCCCACCCCACCCACCCCACACACACGCACGCACGCACGCACGCACACACGCGCACACACCGACCACACACACACACACACACACACACACACGTTCGCGCGCGTGGGCGCATACACACACACACCCACCATAAACTCACACACCATACAAACACACAACCACCACCTTCACACACACACACACATGCACGCAGACATGTACACACTCACTCACAGAGAGAGTGAGAGAGAATTAAAAAGAGAAACGGAGACATACACAAAGAGTGGCAGGGACTGAGAGACAGAGAAAGATAGACAGAAAGACAGACATAGACATGAAGACAGCAACAGATACAGAGAAAGAAAGATAGAGACAGAGACGGAAAGACAAACATGACGAGGGAGAGAGAGAGAGAGAGAGAGAGAGAGAGAGAGAGAGAGAGAGAGAGTGAGAGTAGAGAGAGAGAAGACAGACAGACAGAGACAGAGACAGACAGAGAGAAAGACAGAGAGAGACAGAAAGACAAACATAGCACAAAAATATAGACTCAGAAAGAGAGAGAGAGAGAGAGAGAGAGAGAGAGAGAGAGAAGAGAGAGAGAGGGGGGGGGGGGGAAACTCGAACTCGAACTCGAATATTTTAATGAGGGTAATTGGATAAGCCAGACGCTTCTTTACACCAGGCCCTCATGGGCAAAAAGTGAAACAAACGTGAATAAACGTGTGTGTGTGTGTGCGTGTCTGTTTGTGTGTGTGAGCGTGCGAGCACATTCATCCACATATGTATGTGAGCGTGCGAGCACATTCATGCACGTATGTATATATATATATATATATATATATATATATAGAGAGAGAGAGAGAGAGAGAGAGAGAGAGAGAGAGAGAGAGAGAGAGAGAGAGAGAGAGAAAGAGAGAGAGAAAAACAGAGAGAGAGAAAGAGAAGAAAACAGAGAGAGAGAGAAGACAGAGAGAGAGAGAGAGAGAGAGAGAGGAGAGATAAACAGATCAGAGACTACTGTGTTGGATTACATAGTACGTGGGTGGACCCGTTGTTGACATAGCAGTCTGGATTGTCCCCAGTCCAGTACCTGTATAGACGATTACGGTCTGAACTGGGTGGTGCTTCTCTGCCATTCAACCAGGCCTTGTCTGACTGGTAATTTGAGAGCCGTCTCTTCCATGACACGCACATATGCACGCACGGGTGCTCACTTGCATGTGCACATACACACACACGCACGCAAGCAGGTGGACGCACGCATGCGCACGCACGCGCACGCACGTACACATACGCACACATACACACACGCGTGCACGTACGCACGAAGGCACATATGCACTTACAACATATACACGCGTGCATGCACGTGCGCGCGCGCTCACACTCACAAACAGACACGCACACACGCGCACGCACGCACACACACACACGCACGCACACACCCACATGCATACACACACCGAAGTCTGGTGAACAGCACGCATTCAAAACACGAAGACGATAGTTATTCATACAGCATACAGGCAAACAATATATGTGAATACAGAGAGAGAGAGAGAGAGAGAGAGAGAGAGAGAGAGAGAGAGAGAGAGAGAGAGAGGTGGATGCACACGTGCACGCGCGCACAACACACAAACACATATACATTCATTTTTTATAACTACCAGTAAAGAGACGCTAACTCAAAGAAAGCACACACACATACATACATACATACATACATGCATGCATACATATATATATACATAATACATATATACATACACACATAAATACATACATACACATACATGCATACACACATACACATTCAGATAGACATAGACAAAGAAATATGGACAGAGTCAGTGAGACTGAGACAGGGACAAAGACAGAGAGACAGCAGAAACGATGATAGAGAGACAGAGAAAGACGCAGCCAGGCGAGCTGCAATGCCTGTTGAAAGCAGGCTGAAAGGAAGACAAGAACAATGGCATTAATCTGACAGGCATGAGAAAACGCCAGATCCAGTAAAAAAAAAACCAACGAAACACCCAGGAGTTGATCATCACATAACTGTTACCAAAAAAATGGAACATTTAAAACGGAAGAAGTGAAGAAGTCAACTTGAGCCATTTAAGAAGTTAACATGGGACACTTTAAGAAGTTAATATGGGACATCATAGAAGTCAACGTGAGACATTTAAGAAGTCACCTTGGGACACTTTACAAGTCACCATGGGACACTGTACAAGTCAACATGGGACACTTTACAAGTCACCATGCAACACTTTACAAGTCACCATGGGACACTTTACAAATCAGCATGGGACACTTTACAAATCACCATGGGACACTTTGCAAGTCACCATCGGACACTTTGCAAGTCACCATGGGACACTTTGCAAGTCACCATGGGACACTTTGCAAATCACCACGGGACACTTTACAAGTCACGATGGTACACTTTACAAATCACCATGGGACACTTTACAAATCACCATGGGACACTTTGCAAATCACCACGGGACACTTTACAAGTCACCATGGGACACTTTACAAGTCACCACGGGACACTTTACAAGTCACCATGGGACACTTTGCAAGTCACCATGGGACACTTTACAAATCACCATGGGACACTTTACAAATCACCATGGGACACTTTGCAAGTCACCATGGGACACTTTGCAAGTCACCATGGGACACTTTGCAAGTCACCATGGGACACTTTACAAGTCACCATGGGACACTTTACAAGTCACCATGGGACACTTTGCAAATCACCACGGGACACTTTGCAAGTCACCATGGGACACTTTGCAAATCACCACGGGACACTTTACAAGTCAACAAATGACAGCCAAGAACAAAAAGGCAACAAATGACAGTTTAGAAGAAAAGCTTTAAAAGTCAACGAATGACAG
>CM054134.1:30885298-30887798 GCA_028751875.1 Rapana venosa | reverse complement strand
CAAAGTGCCAAGACCAGTATTTGCAGGGTTGTTTGTTGTACTTGAAAATGGGAAGTGCGGAATGTCTTCATCCGTGGTAGACATGCTCTTTTAAGCTAAACAACCTGTATCCTCTATAAAGTAATAGAAGAAGAAAATCCCACACACTTTGTGAAGTCGGAGTATGGCTGCCTACGATGGCGAGGTATTTGAAAGCAGTCGCACCCACGCAAACTAATCCAGTTATAGCTCAGAAGCGTTGAGCGTGGTCACCTCTTGGGTGGCTGACCGTTCGCTCGCCTTGTCTTCAGTACAGTCCCCCAGTTCACCCAGCTGTATATGGATACCTACCCTCTTTATGGACAGGAAAACGTAAAGCAGCGAAGGCCCCCAGAGAAGCTGAGGTCTCTGACATCTCGTTCCCCTACGACCCCATAGATTATGGGAATACCTTTACCCTTTAGATTTAGTAGGGGATATGCCTTATTCAGATTATGGGGTTCTGGAAGCATTTCTGCTCTTTTGTTTCATCTTTGCTTTGTTTTGATCTGATGTGTTTGTTTGGGGGAGGGGGTGGCGGGGGGGGGGGGGGGACTAAGTCCATTCTTTGTTCTTTGTTGTTGATGATGATGATGATGATGATGATGATGATGATGATGTTTGATGATGATGATGATGATGATGATGGTGATGATGATGATGATGATGATGATGATTGTCTGTTGTTGTTTTGAGTTCGTTTTTTTTCTTTTTGTTTTCATCCTTTCCTCTTCTACTTTTACTTCTACTACTACTTCTCCTTCTCCTTCTTCCTCCTCTTCTTCCTCTTCTTCTTTTTCTTCCAATCTTCTTAGTTTACACGCACACACACACATACACACACACGAACACACACACACACACACCACGAACACACACACACGAATACACACACATACACTCACACACACCTCTGCGACGTCAGCACCAAATTTGCTCCTGCAAAAACAAACCCAAAAAAGGTACTTTGTAATGCTGTATTGTAGAGCAGACAGTAAAATGCTAGAATTTCAACGAGACACAACAGCTAACTGAGAAGATCTACAGCAGTGAAAAATAGCAGTCACGATGGAGGCCAAGATAGTACACAACTCTGCAAATTACTTTTCAGAACGATAACATCTATCTACTTCTTTCTTTCTCTGTCTCTGTTTCTGTCTCTGTGTCTCTCTCTGTGTCTCTCTCTGTTTCTGTCTGTCTCTCTCTGTCTGTCTCTCTCTGTTTTCTCTCTGTATGTCTCTGTCTCTCTCTGTCTCTCTATGTCCTCTCTGTCTCTCTGTCTCTGTCTCTCTCTGTCTCTGTCTGTCTCTCTGTCTGTCTGTCTCTCTCTCTCTCTCTCTCTCTCTCTCTCTCTCTCTCTCTCTCTCTCTCTCTCTCTCCTCTCTCTCTCTCTCTCTCTCTGGTTCTCAGTGTCAGTACCAATCGGTGCAGATGTTTGGTTTTAAATAGTTTGTTCAAAATGATGCAGCTTCAATACTTGAAATGAGTACACAACAAGCGATGCTCATAGTATAAGTATTCAAGCATTTACGCTCAAAAACTGGGCTGCAGCTGAACAAAATGTGCAAATGTTTAACCTCAATGAGAGCATATATTATTATATATATATATATATTTATATATATTATATATATAAAATATATATATATATATATATATATTATATATTATATATATCGGAGAGAGAGAGAGGGAGGGAGAGAGAGAGACAAAGAGATATATAGAGAGATAGATAGATAGATAAATAGACAGACAGACAGACAGACAGACAGATAGATAGATAGATAGATAGATAGATAGATAGATAGATAGATAGATAGATAGATAGATAGATAGATAGATAGATAGATAGATAGATAGATAGATAGATGTCACGGTAAAAACGAATGGAAAGGCTACATTGTGAAACATAAAAAACGTATACATGAAGTAAAGATGACACAGCCTTTAACATGAATCTGTTTCAGACTCCTAGGCACGAACATGCAAGCTTTTCCTTAACCTAAAACCTAACGAAATAACAAACAGCAACAACAACAACAACAAAATAAAATATAAAATAATTGAAAAGCATGTCTTGTATTCACTCCCGGATACAGGGTTTGTTTTTCTCCTTTTTCTTACCACATGCATTAAACTGCCTCCTTCCCCTCTTACACACACACACACACACGTGCGCGCGTGCGCGGGCATGCACAACAAGCCGCACAAGTTTTTTCTATTCAAAAGATAAACATTTCAGTCAAAACAACCTTTTTTAAAATAAAAATCTATTTTACAAAGTGAAAAGTTTTGGGAATAAACCTGTTTCTGGTCCTGTTAAACTGTTGGGGATATATGTAAATATATATATATATATATATATATATATGTGTGTGTGTGTAGATAGATAGATAGATAGATAGATAGATAGATAGATAGATAGATAGATGTCCTATATATGTGACGGTCATGGTGGAAAACCCTGTGTTTCTTTCTTTGG
>CM054134.1:30870298-30877798 GCA_028751875.1 Rapana venosa | reverse complement strand
TTTGTTTGCATTTTTTTAAAAAAGAGCGTGCATGCGTGTGTAGGAATACGCGCTTGTGTACGCAAACTTGGTATGTGTTGTCTATTTGGCTCTTTCTTTTTCCTGTCTTAGGGGCAGTAAGTTTCCCAAACACTCAGGAATCCACTCTTTCTATATACGCCCCTAGTAGTTGTAAAGTTAAACTGGAGAATGCCGCATTTCTAATCTCCGCGTCTCAGACCACAACTCAGTCTACCATAAGTCGGAAATAATCTTCTTCAGCCCACTTTTCGCTGGTAGAGAGCTGTGTTTGACTAGGATTTGTCTGTTTGCCTTTCTTAAATAGGCTCATTGATATTGTAGGCTACATACAGTCAGGCTGAGTCATGCAGTCTGTGTTCTCCCTTACACACTCTGACAAGGCCGTGATATAGGCAAGACGTGTGGACGGACTTAACAATGTTGTGGAAGAACATCAAGTGTGTGTGTGGGGGGGAGGGGGGGGGTTGTAGTGTGTGTAGTGTGTGTGTGTGTGTAGTGTAGTGTAGTGTAGTGTAGTGTGGTGGTGGTGTGTGTGTGTGTGTGGTGTGTGTGTGTGTGTGGGAGGGGGGGTGTTGTGTTGTGTGTGTGTGTGTGTAGTGTAGTGTAGTGTGTGGTGGGGGTGATAGTGATGGTGTGTGTGTGTGTGTGTGTGTGTGTAGTGTGTGTGTTGTGTGTGTGTTGTGTGTGTGTTTGTATGTGTGTGTGTGTGTGTTGTGTGTGTGTTGTGTGTGTGTTTTTGTATGTGTGTGTGTGTGTGTGCTGTGTGTGTTGTGTATGTTTGTGTTGTGGGTGTGAAACACATTTTTAGAAAACCATCTGGCAGGTCTGTCTTCTTTAAGAACAAACAAATTTTGGGAGCTCTGAACAATCTTAAGATACTGGAATCATATATTATGCTTTTTTATATTTCTCATAGCACTGTTACTAGATTATCCCATGTTGTGCAAAACTATATTGGTTACTGTAAAATGCTAATGACATGACAACATGAATTTCTGACCAAACAAATCGGACCCCACGTAGTTCGAGGGGATGTTTTGAGCAGGTTTACAGCCTTTATTCTCGGTGACAGAAAGCTCCTTTGATTGAATCTAGAGACATACCAAATACTTATTTCTAAGGGTTTTGGATACATGGACCATAAAATTCTGGGCTCATTAATCACACACACACACACACACACACACACACACACACACACACAGCATATTGCGCTTTTGGGAAGAGTAGACCATTGTGTGCCGGTGGGAACAGATGACAAAATTTACAAAACTGCATACACACGGGGACTGGATGCAAAAAAAAGCACATGAGTGCTCATTCCATTATCCTCGATATAAAAGAATAAATAAATAAATAAAAATTACACACGGGGACTGGACGTAAAAAGCACACAAGTGCATAGTCCATTATCTTCGATATAAAAGAATGAATAAAATAAATAAACATAAATAAAATAAACACAAAGAGAGAGAAAGAGAAAGGGAGAGAGAGAGAGATGTCATTTTAGAGATATTAAAACGTCACAAAACGGCTTTTATTTCCTTTTGTAACAGGGACGGTCGCTCGTTCAAACGGCATCTCAGGCTGATCTTAATTCAACTTGCTAAGTCAGGCCTGACACAGAGTCAATGAAGTGAAATTGTCAACGGAACGCAGTCACCCGTGGGGGCGACAGTGCTTTCGCTTTGCCACTGCGGAAGGTTAGGTCACACGTTGGGCAATGCTCGCCTTTCTTTTCCCCTGTCGTCCTCTGAAGTATATGTATGAACATGAGGGCTGGGAAAAAATGGCGTAAGTCTTGTGTAGCCTCGCTCGACATATTCTTATTCTACAGTCTGGCACTCCACCTCCCACTCCTAACGACACGCAAGACGTAGTCCTAAGTAAAAATACGCCCGCAACAGACCACGAGAGAAATGGAAAACATTAGGGTTAGTATCTATGGTCTGGTCGAGTGGTTTGAAATACCAGATTCGTGCTGGAAAAGGTGGGGGGTTTTTATAGTTGTTCTATGTCTCCTTCCGATACAGGGGCTATGTTGCTTATCCATTTTGATAAACTGGCCTCGTAGAAATGCAATACAGTGTTATATACCTACCCCCTTCCCCTCTCATCTCCCGGGTGACAAAGTTTACAAAAACTGCATACACACAGGGATTGGTGGTAAAATAAAGCACACGAGTGTTTATTTCGTTATCTTGGAAATAAAAGAACAAAATAAAAATTTAAGAAAAATCTCCAGATTGCCATCCCTGACGACCTGTTACGTCGCTTAAGTTGATATCATGTCAACTTAAAACAGAATGTTTTACATTGGTGCGTGTGTGTATGTGTGTGTGTGTGTGTGTGTGTGTGTGTCCGCGCGCACGTGTGCATGCGTGCATGCGTGCGTAGGTGGGTGCGAGCGCGCGCAACGAGTGTGTATGTGTGTGTGTGATATTTTTATGTGAAGTTATCTTGGAAGGTTAAAACCAGTATGAAATGTAGCTTTCTTATGTTTTACGAGATTATGATTTGTATCAATGTGCCTGTCAGTATTGTAATTGCCCTTCATGGGATGATTAAAGTCTTTTTGACTTGACTTGACTGGACTGGACTTATTTCCAAAAAAAAAGGGGACAGGGATACAGTTCACTAAGCAGAGAAACAATCATCAACACAAAGGGTGCATCACCACCCACCAGTTCTTTGGTCTACAATACTGACTGCTGGCAGTGTGTTGCCCACGCACAAAATCGTGTCTGAGTGAATCCTGTACTAAAGCACACACACAGAGGCTCCCAACCATCGCCGGTAATGTGTTATGGTCTAACGACTGCTAAAACTCTATCATAATTATTATTATTATTATTATTATATCGGCATGCCTCACACCCGCCGCCTCCCACACACACCAAATGTATGTGCCTGCACAATGTATACTGAACGGGGTGGGGGAAAAAATGATGGTGATGAGTTTGTTTGTCACTGTCTGGTTGGCTGGTTGGCAGGCTGGTTGACTGGTTATTTGTTTCTCTGTGTCAGTTTTGTGTGTGTGTGTGCGTGTGCGTGTGTGTGCGTGCGTGTGTGTGTGTGTGTGTGTGTGGGAGGGGGTTGAGTGTGTCTGTGTGTGTGTCTGTCTGTCTGTCTGTCTGTCTCTGTCTCTCTGTATCTCTCTGTATCTCTCCGTCTCTCTCTGTTTTTGTCTATCTTTGTCTGTCTCTCTCTCTCTCTGTCTTTGTATGTCTGTCTGTCTGTCTGTCTCTTTCTCTCTTTACAAAACCGCAGACACACGGGGACTGGATGTAAAAAAGCACATGAGTGCTTATTCCATTATCCTCGATTTAAAAAAAAATGTCATCATCTTTCATCTTTCCCTGTTTTTGTTTGTCCGTCTTTCTATTTTGCTCCTTCCTTGTTCTTACCTATGAACCATACTGCACTGGTTGTTGTTGTTGTTGCTGTTGTGTTTTTACAAACACTTTAACTTTAGCCTACTTTTCTGTCTTCTAAGCACTCCTTTTTAACCTTTTTTAAAAAATAATTATTATTCAGGATTGATTTTTACTTACTTTCCCTTCCCCACCCCCTCTAGAGAGAGAGCGAGAGAGAGAGAGAGAGAGAGAGAGAGAGAGAGAGAGAGCGAGAGAGAGAGAGAGAGAGAGAGAGAGCGAGAGAGAGAGAGAGAGAGCGAGAGAGAGAGAGAGCGAGCGAGAGAGAGAGAGAGAGAGAGAGAGAGAGCGAGGGAGAGAGAGAGAGCGAGAGAGAGAGAGCGAGGGAGAGAGAGAGAGCGAGAGAGAGAGAGAGCGAGCGAGAGAGAGAGAGCGAGAGAGAGAGAGAGCGAGAGAGAGAGAGCGAGAGAGAGCGAAAGCGAGCGAGAGAGAGAGAGAGAGAGAGAGAGAGAGAGCGAGAGAGAGAGAGCGAGAGAGAGCGACAGCGAGCGAGAGAGAGAGCGAGAGAGAGAGCGCGCGAGCGAGCGAGAGAGAGAGCGAGCGAGCGAGCGCGCGCGAGAGAGAGAGAGAGAGAGCGAGATCGAGAGAGAGAGAGCGAGAGAGAGAGCGAGATCGAGAGAGAGAGAGTGTGAGAGAAAGAGAGAGAGAGAGAGAAGAGAGAGAGAGAGAGAGAGCATCCAAGTGATAAATCCACAGCAAGGTCACTGGTGGAGCATAAAACCAAAAATACTCTGAATATCAAAGGTTTTTTTGCCCACTTGCAAACAAAACAAAACAAAAATACAGAGAAAAAGAGAGAAACAAAACCAAAAAAGCAAAAGTCGGCTGTGTTTGTTCCTTTACTGGCCAAAGCTTGCTTATTTCAGGAAACTATCCAATAAGGATGTACTATATAAATAAACCGCCTACGCTGAAAAACAGAAGACATAGCCAAAGGTGAGAACACTACTGGAAATGTGCAGGTGGTTATCACAACAAAAAGCAGGACAGAATAATAAAAAAATGGTTAGAAAGCTCAAAACTCAAAATGACCAAGCTAAAGAAAACAGATAAATATATAAACGAACACAAAAACTCGCAGAAATATGTGCCGTAATAAAGCTGTCGAAACTAAAAGAAATGGTAAAGAATATTTCAGAAACGCTGGCAGTAATAAAGCTATGGAAACTGACAAAGAAAGAAACTTACGAGCTATGGACAGCGATAAATCTATCGGAAACTGACAACGAAAAAAAAAACCTTATAAAATTGATATGGATATTGACAAAGCTATCAAAAACTGATAAAGAAAAAAAAAACTTACAGAAATATGGATATTGACAAAGCTATCAAAAATGATAAAAAAAGAAAAAAAAAAACTTACAGAAATATGGACATACAAAGCTCGATATCTAAAAAGAAAACAAAACAGGAAAGAAAAAGAGAAACTTACAGAATAGGAATCTACGATAACAAAGCTATGGAAATTGATCAATAAAAAGAAACTTACACAAACATGGACAGTAATAAAGCTATCCGAAACTTACAGAGATAAGAAATCTTACAGAAGTATGGGCAGCAGTAAGGCTATGGGAAATTCACAAAAACAAAGAAACTTACAGAAGTATGGACAGCAGTAACGCTATGAGAAATTCACAAAGACGAAGAACTTACAGAAGTATGGACAGCATTAATGCTATGGAAATTCACAAAGACGAAGAAACTTACAGAAGTATGGACAGCTTTAACGCTATGAGAAATTCACAAAGACGAAGAAACTTACAGAAGTATGGACAGCTTTAATGCTATGGGAAATTCACAAAGACGAAGAAACTTACAGAAGTATGGACAGCTTTAACGCTATGGGAAATTCACAAAGACGAAGAACTTACAGAAGTATGGACAGCAGTAATGCTATGGGAAACTGACAAAGAAAGAATTTTCTTGTATATGAACAATAATAAAGGTATGGGAAACTGCTTAAGAAAATCAGCTTACAGAAATATGGATAGTAATAAAGCTATGGATAAATGACAAGGAAATAAACTTACCGAAAAATTATGTGCTATAGCACATCTAGAAAAAGGCTGGAGGTTTACTAAGACAGGGAAAACGATGGAAAAATCTAATGAAATCAAGTAAACAAAAAACACCAAACTCAAAATGCAATTTTTCACAGCTCTTCAACAATCCATGTAAAAAGCTGAACAATGCATTCACATGGCTCATTCTGTTACACTATACATTCACCAAGGACACATGAAAAATCCTACACACACACACACACACACACACAACAGATCCGAGTTTGTCTAATGTAAATGCAAAGTTGATCTAACATGACTGTTAACACTGCTATTTCTACACTGGAACAGGTTCAATAACAGTTTCATACAAAACAGATAGTTGCTAAGGCACAACGAAGATACACGTACGCCGACACACTAACTCTGTTTCTTCTCATTGCCATTTGGAAACAAAAACAGCATGTCACTGATACGCTTAAGGGGTTATTCTTGAATTGATTTTTCACAGCTTTTCAGCTCTAACCTTGTTTTTTGTTTAAATAAAAAGTAAAGATAACAGTAATAAAAGACAACAGAATAAAATAAAGCACAAAAAGCAAGAAAACTTAAATAAAACGAAACCAAGTAATCTTGTTTTAAAGTGTATATATATATATATATATATTATATATATATATATATATATATATATATATATAAAGATAGAGATGAGAGAGAGAGAGAGAGGAGGAGAGAGAGAGAGAGAGAGAGAGAGAGAGAGAATGTCGAAAATTCATTCATTCTCCATCCTTGCTACTGTTTCTTGAATGGTATACTCTGTTTGATGATTTTTTATTCCTCTTTTTGTCTGTCTACTTGTTTTCTGTGCTTATTCGTTTACTTGTTTGTCTGTTTGTTTGCTTTCCTGCTTCCTTGCGCGCTCGCTTGTTTCTTTTGTCTGTAAGGGATCAGAACGAAGAGCAGCTGCCCAGGAAAAAAATAGAAAAAAATACAGCTGAGACCCTTTTGCAAGACGCCTGTAATGCGATAATGCCAAACGACAATGAACTCCAGTTTAATCTCCGGTGGTGGACACAAGGAGAAAGTCGGACAAAAGAAATTGCAACAACAACAAAAATCGAAACAACCAACACACGAAAAGGAAAGCAGCAATACAACGAAACAAAAGCACACGAAAAAAAAAGATAAGATACATAAGAAGAGAAATTAAAAGCAAAAAGTTGGCCTACAACTCTCTCTCTCTCCTCTCTCTCTCTCCCTCTCTCTCTATCATCTCTCTCTCCTCTCTCTCTCTCCCTCTCCGTCTCTCTCTCTTTCTTTCTTTCTCTCTGTCTGTCTATCTCTTTCTGTCTGTCTGTATGTATGTTTGTCTATTTGTCCATCTCTATCTCAATCTGTCTGTCTGTCTATCTCTTTCTGTCTGTCTGTATATTTGTCTGTCTCTCTCAATCTCTCTCTCTCTCTCTCCATTTCTCTCTCCATCTCTCTCTCTCTCTCTCTCTCTCTCTCTCTCTCTCTCTGCATGTGTGTGTCTGTGTGAGAGAGAGAGGATAGATAGACAGACTGACAAAGAAGAAGGGAAGAATAGGGATAGAGAGACAGACAGACAGACACACGAACAGAGACACTGACGAACAGAGACACACCGACAGGACACTCACCGACAGACGCAGAATACAAGAAAACACAAGAAAAAGAAGAACAAGAACAAGAACAACAACAACAAAAAACCCACCCAAAAATAGGACGTATCTCGTCCAAACTAATGATGTCTCTCGCTCTCACTCCCTTAGCTTAAGTTTGGCACGTGAGTATGTCACGGCACAAGACAGAGATAGCACAGATGTTTTGTAAGTAATTCCACGACTGTCTCCCGTCACCTCTCTTTGCTAGTACTAGTACTACTGGTGATGGTTGCTGGTACAATGACCTGTGCCTATGGAACACGTGCGTGCCTTGCGCGATTCTTGCAACCCACGCTACATGCCAAAACCTTTGTTTATGATCTGTTGTTGTTTGGTTGATGTTGTATGTTTGGT
>CM054134.1:30865298-30867798 GCA_028751875.1 Rapana venosa | reverse complement strand
ATATATATATATAAAATATATATATATATATATAATATATATATATATATAATATATATACATATATATTACAGAAATAAAAACTCAGTCAAGACTGACAATGTAAAAGGAGTACTCCACAACTTTCCCTGAAAAAAATTGTTTGACCACCTAATAAACACAATAGAACATAGTCAGATTTGGAATGGTTAAGCTTGCAATATGCAGTCTGTATATCGTCAGCCCACCCAGTGAAGGAAAGAAGGTGGCTAAGTTTCTACAGAAAGGCCCCGGCCCACATCCAGGAAAGAGTTTTTATCTCCGGTGAGCATTTCCACATTACGACAACGAGCACTTTGCGACACAACACAAGCCTTATTTTTTTGCTGGAATGTTCGTCAAGTAATTGAGGGTTTTCCCCCCTCGCCCTGGGCAATGTCTCAATAGACATTTTAATTTTTTTTAAATGATCCATTCTTTTCTCGTGTTGACCTATGTACATGTCCATTTATTTTACATTACATCACATTAAAATGGGTGTCGATTTCCATTTGTATTTTTGCTATAGGCGTGTTTTTATGGTGACAATACAGTCAGAAAATTCAGCGCGATTTCCATTTGTATTCTTCCTTGTAGGGATGTTTTTATGATCACAATACAATACAAAAACTCAGTGCCATAAAGCAAAATCAATGATGGGGGATGGAGGGTGGTACAGAGTGAGAGAAGGAGGAGGGTAGGAATGCTTTTGTTGGCATGCCTGTCAAAACTGTACACAGAAACGTTTCAACTCTAACATCGAACAAAAAGAAGAGCCAACACTAGTAAAACAAAAAGTTATGCTTCTACATGCATAAATCATGATCGAACTCAACAGACAGAGAGACAGACAGACGGCCACACATCAAAGAACTAAGAGATGAAAAGATGAACAAAGCTTAAGGTAAACATTATACAGAGATAGATACACCGAAACATAGATCTTACACAGACAGAGAGACACAGACAGACAGACACAGACACACACGCACACCAACACACACACACACATTACTCACTTACTTACTAACACAGACAAGAAAAGAGACAGACAGACAGACAGACAGGCAGGCAGAGAGAGAGAGAGAGATGGGGAGGGAGAGAGAACTCTCAATTCTGAACTCTGAAATGGTTTAATGTACATCGGTCTTTGGCCACAATACGCTTTGAGGGGCAAAAACTTGAGGATGAAAAATGGAAGATGAAAAAGAAATTCATAAGATTTGGTATGACTTTGGCACAATATCTTGGGGTGCACTCAAAACTGTAAACGCCTCTATATGCATATTCCAAAATCATGACTGAATAAAGGCTGTCGTAGACCAAGAATCAAAACAAAACAGCTAAAAAAAAATTCAGTTCACCTTAACTGCTTCCCAGGATACCACAAAAAGATAATAGACCTGTGAACAAAGTTATGGATGGAGTTATACCTGATACGTTAACACCTCACATACAAATGTATACAAACATCAAGCACATCATAAATCATAACAGTTGAAATCATTAATAGAGACAGAGAGACAGACAGAGACAGAGACAGCCAAACAGCCACAAAGACAGACACAAAGAACCAGACAGACAGACAGGCAAGCAGACAAGAGTTTCAAATTTCGTGTTAACAGTTTCGCAAACCTTGCTGCTGCATTATATACTGTTAAATCAAGTATGAAGCTGTTTTAAGGGAACAAGTAGACCCTAACACCTGTAGACAAGTTGCGATCTGAAGATAATCCTGACACTCATTGGGGGGAACTCTTGCATAGCCTACAGTGCCACTACCTGTTTTCCTTCATCGAAAGCACACCTACGCGCCCGTACCAGTACGTCAGGGAATCTGTCAATCTGTTGCTTTCCCTGTCCCCTTGTCTTTTTGCCTCTCTCTCTCTGTCTGTCTCTGTCTGTCTCTCTGTCTGTCTGTCTGTCTCTCTGTCTCTCTCTGTCTATCTATCTCTCTCTCTCCTTGCCCCTCCCCCTCCCCCCCTTTCTCTCTCGCCCTCTCTCTCTCTCTCTCTCTCTCTCTCTCTCTCTCTAGCACAGAGAGAGAGAGAGAGCGCGAAGAAAAAGAAAGAAAACACACACACACACACACACACACACACACACACACACAGTCAGACAGACAGACAGAAATAGCAGTGTGTGTGTGTGTGTGTGTGTGTGGCAGGGGATGGGGGGTGCGATGGATAGGGGAAAAACAACAATATCCAAGCAAACGAAGGAAGACATTCCCTATACTATTTTCTTCCTAACGAACACAAAGCCCTAGCCTACTACATAGATAGCACTCACTCAACTACACAATCGCAGCCCTGGCAAAAGGTAAAAGCGCCAGGCTGAACAGTCAGACAGTCCATCGAGCTCTGTTCTTGCCGTTGGTCATCACGACTTAGCTAGGCAAGCTCAGCCAAGTTATTCGATATATCGATCACCATCAACATAGAAAAAACAACACAAACGAAAGACAGTGTTTGTCTAGCTC
>CM054134.1:30820298-30847798 GCA_028751875.1 Rapana venosa | reverse complement strand
TAAAGTGGTATGAAATAAAATCTGAGCGCTTTGATTTGTTGCTTTACAAGATTCAGCGCTATATAAATTCCATACATTATTATTATTATTATTATTATTATTATTATTATTTATGTCCTTACCCTCAATAGCGGAAACCCCACCACCTTGCCAAAGTACACAACCTGTGTGTGTGTGTGTGTGTGTGTGTGTGTGTGTGTGTGTGTGTGTGTGTGTGTGTGTGTGTGTGTGTGTGTGTGTGTGTGTGTGTGTGTGTGTGTGTGTGTGTGTGTGTGTGTGTGTGTGTGTGGCGCGCGGTGTGTGTGTGTGTGTGTGCGTGTGTGTGTGTGTGTGCGTGCGTGTGTGTGTGCGCGTGCGTGTTTACATTTCAATTTGTAAAAACTATTAATTGTAACTTGTTGCATGTGTGAGAGTAGGATGAATGCAAGCGCTTTGATTTGTTTTTGCAAAACATAGCGCTATACAAATTCCATTTTTTATTATTATTATTATTATTATTATTATTATTATTATCATTATTATTATCATTACTACTACTACTATTACTACTACTACTACTCCTACTACTACTACTACTACTACTACTATAGTAGTAGAAGTAGTAGCAGCAGCAGCAGCAGCAGCAGCAGCAGCAGCAGCAGCAGTAGTAGTAGTAGTAGTAGTAGTAGTAGTAGTAGTAATGTATGGAGTTTATATAGCACTGAATCTTGTAAAGCAACAAATCAAAGCGCTCAGATGACTTTTTTATGCGTGTGTATGCGGTTTTGTAAATTTTGTCATCTGTTCCCACCGGCACACAATGGCCTACTCTTTCGAACAGCGGAACAGGATTTAACGTGTGCGCAAGATGTTCTGCATGCATTCGCACACGGGGCCTCGGTTTATAGTCTCATCCGAAGTAGTAGTAGTAGTAGTAGTAGTAGTAGTAGTAGTAGTAGTAGTAGTAGTAGTAGTATCATTCTTGCTTTCATCATCATCATCATTGTTATCATTATCAGATTTGTTATCATTATCAATAATTCTTATTCTTCACATCCTTCTTCAGATATGTTCTTTTCTTGTAGTTTATACCCCATCGACCACAGAGGCCCTATCAGGACTGTCCCCTCATTCTAATGTCTGAAACTCGCATAAAAGACCTATTCCAGTTCAACCCCAATGCTTGCCAATCATCTCAAAATATCCCACTCTGCCAATATGAAAACACACACACACACACACACACACACAACGCGCGCGCATGCACTTCATGACAAAATAATCTAACTATTCCATTATATAAGGCAAATGACAGCAGCCTCTGTTGAGGAATTCGTCTATTCTACTTAATTTATCATCCTCAGATTACAACAACAACAACAAAACCCAACCAAACAACCCACATTAAAATAAAAAAACGGCTTTTAGATTCACAAAAGTAAATATGAAAATGTAATGCTTTATTGGCACAGAACACCACAGCATAGACATTCAGTGCTAGTCCCAGTTTAAACATTATCTTTACTTTTTTTTCTTTTCGAATTTCAAATCTTTTATTTGAAAGATAATGAAGAATCAGTCAGTGGGTTTTTTATACCCAGTCCCCGTGTGCATGCGGTTGCGTAAACCTTTGGCACACAATAGCCTTTTCTTCCAATAGGCGGGACAGGTTTTCAACGTGTGCGCAAGATGTTCTGCGTGCGTTCGCATACGGGACCTCGGTGTGTGTGTGTGTGTGTGTGTGTGTGTGTGTGTGTGTGTGTGTGTGTGTGTGTGTGTGTGTGTGTGTGTGTGTGTGTGTGTGTGCGTGCGTGCGTGTGTGTGTGTGTGTGTGACACAGAGAGGGAGACAGACAGACAGACAGACAGACAGACAGACAGACAGGCAGAGACACAGAGAGACAGAAAGAAAGAAAGAGACACGGAGTCCTCATCTCAAGCCTGCGCCGTCAGCAGTTTGAAACAGAAAACTGTCCTAGACAAAACAACCATGATTTTAAGCCATCATCAGTTGTGTAGAAACCCACGCGTACAGACAAAACAACAACAACAACAACAACAACAACAGCAGCAACAACAACAACAAGCGACAGAGCTAACTAACAACATCAGCGCAGAAAGAAAAACAACCCCCAAAACAGACAAAACAATCACAAACAGGGATGGCTTCACCCACGCAAAAAAAATATAGAAAGGGCAGATAATTACAGAGGGCAAATAATCATAAAGGGCAAATAATCACACAGCCGGAAAACTTCATTTCTAATTCGTCATTGGCAATTACCATGTCTGAGGCAGTTCATTTTGAGCTTGAAGCCGATTGTGCTGTGTTGATGTGAGCAGGAGCTTTAGTTCTTCAAGTCGCTTTGATCACCTAGCAGTCACAGTGTCTCGAACTTTTGAACAGGACAACAAGTAATCTGATTAAAAACAAAACCTGTCTAGACACACACGCACACACACACACATGCACGCACACCACACACAAACACCACATGCACGCCCACACACATACACGCACGCACGCGCCGCGCACACACACTCACACACGCACGCACACCAACCAACACCACACAAGCACTCCACCCCCACCTCACCCACACCACAACACAACACAACACACACACACACAACACACACCTCGCACAACACCCCTCCCCCACCCTACCCCCGACACACACACACTCCCCTCCTCCCCCACCCCTCCACACAAACAAATTAAATTGTGACGGACTGTGTCTCCTCCTCCTCCTCCTCCTCCATTTTTGACGACAATCAATGTTAATTGAATAAATCCGTTTTTAGAAATCAGTTGTCGTTGTTTTTGTCGGATGTTGTCATAAAGCCGTTTTGATTTTCCTTTTTAGCGCTAACTCCCTTCGCTGCTTCTGAATTGCCGTGACATGACACAGTTAGTCAGAGGAATCACACGGTTTCCCCATCCAGATTATTTTTGTATTCGTTCAGCCGTTCGTTCATTCATTCATTCGTTCTTTCATTCATTTACTCGTTTCGTTCGTTTGTGATGTAGTTGTTAGTTCGTGCATGCAATAATCATTTCGTTTCATTCAGTCATTCATTTTGATATTTCTTTCTTTTTTTTTCTCTGTCATTGATTCTTCTCTTTTTTTTCTTTCGTGTGTGTGTGTGTGTGTGTGTGTGTGTGTGTGTGTGTGTGTGTTGTGTGTGTGTGTGTGTGTGTGTGTGTGTGTGTGTGTGTGTGTGTGTGTGTGTGTGTGTGTGTGTGTGTGTGTGTGTGTGTGTGTGTGTGTGCGCGCGCGCGCGCGCGTGGTGTTCGATTTCATTTTACGTCTCTTCACAAAATGTGATATTAGACACATTAAAGAAAAAAGTGTAGGGGAGGGGGGAAGGAATTCTGGGAGTGGGGTAGGGGATTATTGTATTAATTAAATCTACACAGAACTGTAAGAAAATGTAAATACAAACAATTGTTGAGTACAGATTAATAAATTCCCAATTTCTAACGAATGAACAATAAAACTATTCGTAATCGTAACCAATGAGAGAAAATCTAAACCGCAGAAAGATAACGTCTTTAAAGTCCATAATAATCATAACAATGAACCAATTGGACTATGCAATAATGATTTGAAAAAATTATGTGTGTGTGTGTCCATACGAGCAAATGGATATGTATTCGGGTGTATATAGATTTGAATTTGCCTGCAGACCCTCCCTAATGTTAAATTTGAGAAAGGTAAGGCCAGCAATGTCAGTGGGGAAAAAACAACGATGATGGTAACAAACATGAAAGAAAGAAGCAACCAGCAACAAAAAACCTATAAACAAACAAACAAACAAAACCCCAAAACTTCCATGCCAAAGTTTGTTTATTTATTTATTCCTTTATCTATTTATTTATTTATGTGTGTGTTCATTTATTTATTTATCTATTTATTATTTTATTTGGAGTACAATGTAATAAGCACAAAAGTATTGTTTACATCCTGTTCCTGTGTGTATGCAGTTGTATACATTTTGTCATCCGTTCCCATCGGTATACTATGGCCTACTCTTCCGAAAAGAAGAACAGGTTTTAATGTGCGCGCAAGATATTCTGCGCGCATTCACATGCAGGACCTCGGTGTATAGTCTCATCCGAAGGACTTTTTGGGTGGAATGGAGTTGGCACCGGTGTTAACTCCAAAGGAAAATGTCCCCTTTAAATGGGATTCGAACCCAGGCCAGCACATCACAAACGCAGTGCGCAACGCTCTCTAACCAACCAGGCTATTCTGTCCCCCCAAATTCGTTGACCAAGAAGGATGAGAATATCCTCAAACAAAGACAGCCTGTTATTTGCTGACCCAATAAAGAAGACGCATTAATCTTTTTCACAGGGGGGCTGGATGTTTGCTTACAAACAGAAGAAAACGATTTTTGGAGCTCTCAGCGAAACAGTGAGAGAGAGAGAGAGAGAGAGAGAGAGAGAGGAGAGGAGAGAGGAGAGAGAGAGAGAGAGAGAGAGAGAGAGGGGGGGGGGTAGAGACAGAGACACAGAAACACAGAGACAGAGAGAGAGAGGGACATGATTAACGAGGAGGAAAGTGGGAAGAGAGAGAGAGAGAGAGAGAGAGAGAGAGAGAGAGAGAGAGAGAGAGAGAGGGGGGGGGGGGGGGGGAGTTGTCAGACGTTTGTTTGCAAAAGTTGAGGCGGAAAGAGTGGAGAGAAGAAAAACAAACTAATCCGCATTCTTCGTTTTGTTCTTTGCCGTTTTTGCATGAGTGTAAAAGACAGTTCATATTATCTCTACTTTCTGCACTGTCAAGGCGTGTTCCATGTCAATGGTGTAGGCTTGTAACAGAAAAGCAAAAGTGCAGTGAATTCTGTGGTGTGTATTTGTCCTGGATAGATGTAGCAATAGACGTCGTTTCCTGTCTAGTCCAGACTTTGCCTCTGCCAAAAAAAACTTTGTTTGTTCGTCTTTGATGTAAGCCACAGAAAAAGTGTTGTCAGTTATCGGTGTAAGCCACAGACGTAAGCTTTGTCAGTTATTGATGTCAGCCAAAATTGTTCTTTTATCAGTTATTGATGTCAGCTAGATATGTTCTTTTGTCAGTTATTGATGTCAGCCAGATCATTATGTTCTTTGTCAGTTATTGATGTAAGCTACAGAAAAATTGCTTTGTTAGTTATTGATGTAAGTCACAGTAAAAGTTTTGTCAGTTATTGATGTAAGCCATAGAAGAAAGCTTTGTCAGGTATTGATGTCAGCCAGATATGTTCTTTGTCAGTTATTGATATTATCCCTAAAACTAAAGCTGTTTGTCGATTATCGATGTTAGCCTAAAGTAAAGCTTTATCAGTCTGTCACGAAAATAAAAAGCTGTGTCACTAATATGTTGCCACACTTTGACTCTTTTGTTTGGATTGTCTTCCGCTGTCTGTTTTGTTTCTGTTTCCTTGGCCTACAAGCGGTCTCTTCCCCCTCTCCTGCCCTCCTCTCCACTAAAAAAATATGTTCTGTTTCAAACATTGTGTGTTCCTCTCTTTATCTCTCTTGTCTACGTACGTCCTAGAACTGTATTACCTGCCACCAGGCACATGGAGACCCCAAACATCTTGTAAATTCACAGCAACTGAAAATAAGGAATAATTTGATCACTTCTACATGTCTAGCGAAGCCTAGGAAGCAATAAGGTTTCTGGAAAATAGGATGGATGTAAGCGTTGACCGAGTCCCAGTGGTGACTGACCCGCTAACACACACTGTAGGAAGTATAGTACTACTCTAACAAGAGTTAACTTGTGAGTTTACTTGAGAAAAGCCAACAAAACTGCTGGGCTGAGTCGAAAGAGAAACTTACTCAGGAAAGAGATGGCAGACTACTTCAACCCCTACCTCCACCCCCCACCCCCACCTCCCCCTTCCTCCAACAGTTGGAGAGAAAAAATTGTAAATTAAAGACAACTCTAGCCTTCGTTTTCCCCAAGATGGAAATGTAATACTAGAAAAAGGCTTGTGGCATGGTCTCCTGGTTATAACTTAAAGTGTGTGTGTGTGTGTGTGTGTGTGTGTGTGTGTTCACTTGGATGATTTATTTTCAGGCTTAGATGCACTGAACAGTTATATGAAACTGAATTGCACAGTATAGGTATTGCGCCCACATACAAGAGTGGATTCGCTTGTAGAAATGAAATGATCTAAAGAAATGATAGGTTATTAATCAAATTTAAAGAAATAGAGATAACAGGTCAAATTTTAAATAAAGGATAAAACATAAACGTGGTTCATTTTTAAACCACACTGATTCAGTTACTTTTTTTTTTTCAAGAGATAATAAAAATGTTGTAGAATTGAATTTAACAAAAATCCATTTCGAGAAAGTCTCCTTCAATGCTTTAATTAAATAGTACAAATGGCCTGAAAAATGGATAAGGGCTGCATAGTAAGAAAAAGAGAAAGAAAGAAAGAAAGAAAATAAAAGAAAGAAAGAAAGAGAAATAAAAAGAAAGAAAGAAAGAAAGAAAAAAAGAAAGAAAAAAAAGAAACAAGGAAAGAAAGAAACAAACAAACAAACAAAGGAAGAATAACCAAAAGCAAAACATAAATAACCCGAATATAAACGGTAATAAGTAAGATATAAGCTGCCTGGGGCTTGAATCATCCGTTTTTCAAATATTAATTGTAAAAAATCAACTGTCAAAGAAAAGAAAATAAAAGCATGAGCGGTGTGGGGGCGGGGGATGGGGTGGAGGATGATGAACCTCCCCCAACTTGACTTCCAGGGAATCCCCACATAACACCACGACCACCACCATCATTGTCACCACTTCCCTGCAAACGATCCCTACCAGTGAGCTCTGCAGCTCGAGTGTTCCGCAACACTGACAGCACTGCTAGTGCATGCAACGGGCTTAGCTATAACCAAACATGCACTAATCTCCGGTATTATGCATTGCATTGGATTAATCAATCTGTCAGTGATATCAGTGTGTTTCTCCGTGTCTGTTTCTGTCTCTATCTGTCTTTCTCTCTCTCTGTCTCTATCTGTGTCTGTGTGACTCTGTCTCCGTCTGTCTGCCTGTCTCTGTCTGTCTGGCCCTGTCTCTGTCCAACTGTCTGTCTTTCTGTCTGTCTGTCTCTCTCTCTCTGTCTCTGTCTCTGTCTCTCTGTCTCTCTCTCTCTCTGTCTCTCTCTCTCTCTCGCTCTCTCTCTCTCTCTCTCTCTCTCTCTCTCTCTCTCTCTCTCTCTCTCTCTCTCTCTCTCTCTCTCTCCTCTCTCTCCCTCTCTCCCTCTCTCTCCCTCTCTCTCTCTCTCTCTCTCTCTCTCTCTCTCCTCTCTGCATAGATTGTAATGCTTGTTTACATCAGTGTTTCGCGTTGTTGTTGGTTTGGTTGTTTTTTGTTGTTGGTTGGGTGTGGGGTTTTTTTTGGGGGGGCTGTTTGTTTGCTTTTACCAGGCTCTGGCCCTTGATCCATAATCACGTATAACATTATAGTTCTGTTTTCTTGTCTGTTTGTGTGTTTGTTGTGTGTGGTTTTTTTTTGTTTTCTTTTCTTCTTCTGTGGTCAGCAGATTGTGTTTATAGCTAGTTATATTGTTGGTTGATGATTCTCTTCACTTCCCTGATTCCTGTACCTTGTGTATACAAGATGCCAATTAGTTTTGGTTTTTTTACCGTCTCATTTTTACCACCATTTCTCTCATCGACTGAGAGACAGAAAAGAAAAGAACAGAAAAAAAAACAAGCTGAAGAAAAGCAAGACAATAGTGCGGGAAGAAACTCAACAAAACAAAACAAAACAAAGCAACAATAGCAACAGAAAGAATTGGTGGGGGAAGGGGGTTGAAAGTGCAGATAGCCCAATTATTATGCTAAAGGAAATCCTTGTATGAGGATTTCTGTTTGTTGTCGTTATTGTTGTTGTTGTTGCTGTTGTTGTTGTTCTTCTTCTTTTCTTCTTCTTCCTCTTCTACTTCTTCCATTCCTTCCACTTCTTCTTCTTTGCAATTGTCTTCTTCATTGCAACTTTGTTCTTTGCGTTCTTCTTTGCATTTTTCTTCTTCTTTGCATTCTTCTTCGTCTTTGCAATTTCCTCTTCATTGCACTCTTCTTCTTTACATTCGTCTTTGCATTCTTCTTCCTCTTTGCATTCTTCTTCCTCCTCCTCCTCCCCCTTCTCCTCCTCCTCCTCCTCCTCTTCTTCTTCTTCTTCTTTGCATTCTTATTCTTCTTTGCATTCTTCTTCTTCATTCCAATTTTCTTCTTCATTGCACTCTTCTTCTTTACATTTGTCTTTGCATTCTTCTTCTTTGCATTCTTCTTCTTCGCAATTCTTCTTCCTCGTAATTCTTCTTTGCTTTCTTCTTCCTCTTCTTTGCATTCTTCTTCTTCCTCCTCCTTCTCCTCCTCTTCTTCTTCGTCTTTGCATTCTTCTTTGCATTCTTCTTCTTCTTTGCATTCTTCTTCTCCCTCTTCTTTGCATTCTTCTTCTTCCTGGCATTTGTCTTCTTCTCCTTCTGCGTGTATATGCATGCGTGTGATCATTTGCATGCATTTGCATCTGTGCATTTTATGTGTGTGTTTGTGCACGCAAAATTCAGAAAGCTAACGAAGCAATGCAAATGCAAGAATAATGAAAAAGCAACAAAACAGTAAACAACGGTAAGGAGCCTAAAACACGACTAAAGCTGTGAGAAAATTCCCCCTTCTTCTACACCTCTGTGTGGGTTTACATATGACATGTATGCATGCATTCCATTTGCACTCTGTGTGTGTGTATGTGTGTGTGTGTGTGTGTGTGTGTGTGTGTGTGTGTGTGTGTGTGTGTGTGTGTGTGTGTGTGTGTGTGTGTGTGTGTGTGTGTGTGTGTGTGTGTGGTGTTTGGGTGGTTGTGGTTGTGTGTGTGTGTGTGTTGTATGTGTGTGAGGGGGGGGGGGGGGTCCGAAAAAGCTTCATTATGTTTAATGTTGTGGGGGATTTTCTATGTTTTCTATGGGCTTGGGTATTGCTTTTGGGTTTTTGGGTTTTTTGCTTTTGTTCTGGAGATTGTTTTGTTTTATTTCAATATTGCTTGTGGTTTTCAATATATCATGTCTTTGTGCCAAAGGTAACGTCCCCTTTCATGAGGTTTTTTTTTTACATATATTTGAATTAGATGGGGACGGGATAGCTCAGTGGTCGGAGCACTCGCTTTCCTCCAATCAAGGTTAGGCAGTTGGATGAGTGATCATTTGCACGCTTTGGCTCCAGTACACTTCCCCAGTTCACCCAGCTGTAAATGGGTACCTACCTCTTCAGGGTCAGGGAAGGTAAAGGAGCGAGGGAGAGGAGATGGGCGCCGCCCTCATTATGCTGGTCCCTAGAGAAGTGAGGTATCTGAAGCCTCGCTCCCCTTCGACCTTATAGGTTATGGTACACGTTTACCTTTATTTGAATGAGAGCTCTGATCATTTCAGGGGCAGCCGTTTTCTTCTTTGTTCTGTTGTAGGCAGAATAGCTTGCTTTTGTTTTACTTAAAGCAAAAGATAAACCTGTATTGTGCCCAATCCTTTACCAGTTAAAACTTCAGTCAGTCAGTCAGTCAGTCAGTCAGTCAGTCACTTTGTCAGTTGTTTTTTTCTTTTTATGTGGGCGAGGTACTTTTTTTTCTCTTTTTTACTTTACCTTCCTGTCTCAGGTTTTCCTTTCTTCATTCCTCTCTTCCTTCATTCTCTCCTTTCTTTTTTTCATGTTATGTATACATTCCTTTTCCTCTTCCATATCCTTCTACATTTTTTTTTACAATTATTCGATTTTCAAGTGTACTTTGTTTCCGAAATAAGTGTGTTAATTTGTATTTTGTTAAGGCGGGGGTGGAATTGAAATTGTTGGTGTGCCCTTTATTTCTGAAGTACGTATTTTGCTGTTATTTTCCTTTCCCTTGGCAAACAATGCTGTATAAGATTTTGATTTGAGTTCTTTTTGTTCGGTTCAAAAGACCTGAATAATGCTTTAATAAGAACTGCTCCAAACAGATTTTTGTTTAATCGTGTTTAGTGTGTGTGTGTGTGTGTGTGTGTGTGTGTGTGTGTGTGTGTGTGTGTGTGTGTGTGTGTGTGTGTGTGTGTGTGTGTGTGTGTGTGTGAGAGAGAGAGAAGAGAGAGAGAGAGAGGAGAGAGAGAGAGAGAGAGAGAGAGAGAGCACGTGCGTGCCTGCGTGCCTGCGCCCGTTTGTGTGTCTGTCTGTCTGTCTATCTGTCTGTCTGTGTGCTTTCTATGTGTGGGTGTGTCTGTTTACGCGCTGCGTGTTTGTGCGTGCGCGCGTGCCTGCGTGTGTGTATAATTTATGTGTGTGCGTGTGTGTGTGCGCGTGCATGTGCGTGCGTGCATCCCTGTGCATGTGTGTGTGTGAATCTATGTGCGCGTGCATGTGTGTGTGTGCGTCCCTGTACATGCGCGCGCGCGCGCGCGCGCGCGTGTGTGTGTGTGTGTAACGGCACGGCTAGATTGATGTCTCACAGGGCACCTTGTTAACTGAGGATTATTCTGTTTGCGCAACAGCAGCAGACAGCATCAAGAGAGAGGAGAGAGGAGAGAGAGAGAGAGAGAGAGAGAGAGAGAGAGAGGAGAGAGAGAGAGAGAGAGAGAGAGAGAGAGAGACAGACAGACAGACAGACAGACAGACAGACAGACAGACAGGCAGAGGGAGAGAGGGAGGGAGGTAGGGGGGGGGGGGGGGCTGGTGGATGTGAAGAGGGTAGAAAGAGGAGACAACCGAGACATTGACAATCGCAATAGGCAGTTATGCAACAGGAACGGTACGCCAGACGGAAATCGCACGCACACACACACACACACACACACACACACACACACACAGGCACGCACTCACGCACTCACACACACACACACACAGGCACGCACTCACACACACACACACAGGCACGCACTCACACACACACGCGCACGCACACACACACACACACACACACACACACACTTGTGGATGTGTGTTGTGCCAGCATCTCTACTTGCATTATGTATGTATCATTTTGTTTATACTCACTTTTTTTTCGATCCTCAGTTATAGCTCCGAGATTCCCCAATGGTTAGCTTTTGCATATGCAACAGTTTTTAACCCACCATGAAGGTAGCCGCATTCCGACTTCGGACATGTTTGCTGGGTATGTTCGTGTTCCCGTAACCCACTGAGCGTGGACATGAATTACGAGATCTTTAACGTGCATGTTTGTTCTTCTGCATGTGTATATATACACGAAGGGAAGTAAGGCACTGGCAGGTCTGCGCTTGAAGTAGACCTGAAAGATCGTAAACAAAATTCCCCACCCTTAATTCACCAGACACCGCCGAGATTCGAACCCACGACTTCATGGACTCATGGGATTGAAGTCAAACGGTCTTAACCACTCGGCTATAGCGTCCGTCATTTATACTCATAATGTCACTGACATATTCTGTATATAGCATAATCGTGCGTATGGATACATGGACAGAGGTACATAGATACTGACAGGCTTGCATGTATAATCATACAATCACATTTTTGGGGAGAAGAACATGCTTCACATAGTACAAGCAAACAATTGTGTGCAAACACATACTGTTACAGAAACAGATGTGACGTGCGTGTTCACACACACACACACACGCGCGCGCGCGCGCCCGGACGGACGGACGCACACACACATACATGCACACACATATCAAACCATATCAAAACGGACAGGCATAATCCTCTCAACTAATCAATGCAGCATAAAACCTTTGCATTAATACAGTTAAGCCTTTTGTAAGGGATGGCATTTTTTGAAAGCACTGGCTTTGCATGAGACGTTCGCAAACTAGATAAGAAGAAAAGAGGTTTTTAAACAAAAATTCCGTGCTTTTTTTTTAACAGTCACTTTAAATATGATTAGAGCAGGCATTTTAAACTTTTCAACATTTCTTTTTATTACAATTAGAGCAGTCATTTTAAACAAAATTCCTAGCATTTTTCAACATTTGTCTTTATTACAATTAAAGCAGTCATTTAAATTGTTTTGTCTTGATTTTTTTTCCACATTTGTTTTTAATACGATTAAAACAATCATTTTAAACAAAAATGACTGGCATTTATCAACATTATTTTGTTGTTTATTACGATTATTGCAGTTCTGATTGTAGGCTATATACTTTTCTTGCATATAACTATGGCTGTACTTTATATCATGTTTCTTTTGTTTCAAACAATTTGACTGAAATGTCAGCAACGTGTTCAGGATTTTTTTCCCAGTCACTCAGTGTTATTGATGGTAGTTGTGTTGTTGCTATTGTTGTTTTGAATGTTTCCCAGCTTAACACCCTGTGTGTAATTTAAGACTGAATTTCCTCTGTCTTACTCATTACATCTGGGAATCATTGTAAGACCATAAGCATGCACTGAATGAATAGTTCGCCTGTCTTACTGGTTTTCATGTACCTAACCGTATTGGTGGCCATAATTCAAGGTCAAGGCTTTTAGGAGGGTTCTTTTGGTTCTCCTTTAATGGAGAGTGTGTGTTGTAATGCTAAGAGCTTGTCAAGGATGAAGACAACGTCAACAACATAACACATCAAGGCATAAAATTATGATATTGTAGACCTTTGGCGCGTTGCTGATATTTATGACCGAGAAAGCTATTGACCTGAAACAACTCAGTGAGTGTTGTGATTTAGTGCACTCCTGGGACGCCGGCAGAGAGAGAGAGAGAGAGAGAGAGAGAGAGAGAGAGAGAGAGAGAGAGAGAGAGAGAGAGAGAGAGAGAGAGAGAGAGAGGAGAGAGAGAGAGAGAGAGAGAGAGTGAGAGAGAGTGAGATTGAGAGAGTGAGAGAGAGAGAGAGAGGGAGAGAGAGAGAGAGTGAGAGAGAGAGAAAGAGAGAGAGAGAGAAGAGAGAGAGAGAGAGAGAGTAGATGAGAGAGAGAGAGAGAGAGAGAGAGAGAGAGAGAGAGAGAGAGAGAGAGAGAGAGAGAGAGAGAGAGAGAGAGAGAGAGAGAGAGAGAATCCATGCGGAAGACTAGGGAATTAGGGAATAAGGTCTTGTACCTCTTTATTATTTCTCTGAACTTTCCGCCATTCACTAGTCCTTGAGTGATGATAATATTTTTGGTACTTTTTCTTTCTTGCGTTCTTCGGCTAAAGCTCCAAGGTTACTAACTAATATTGAGACTTTCTTTTAAGACCAGGATTTTTTTGCCCACTATTAAGCTAGCCGCATTCCGACTTCGGGGAGAGTAACAGTATGTGAGTGCAACATCATCTGTCAGCTCGTGTACATTGTGGAGATAGTTCTTGTAGAAAGTGATGGGTAAAGAAACGTATTGAACGCTTCATTACAGTACAAGGCCGAAGACAAGTAGCGACAGAGGACCGGTAGGTGGTGTAGAGGTATAATGCACCTGCCAAAAAAGCGAGAGGTCGAGGGTTCGATCCCCGTGTAAACCCAAACTTTTCCTCCATCCACTGGGCTGTGAGGTGGTGATCTGGATGTCAGTCTTTTGACTGAGATAAGAACCCAAGGTCCCTGTTTGCAACATGCTTTTAGCGCTTACAGAAAAATCCACGGCAGAAGGAGAGTTGTCCCTGGGCATGTTCTGTAGAATAGTTATGCTTTCATAAAGGGGGACAGTATACTTGCAGATACGAGAGAAAAGGTGGGGCTGCTTTAGCGGCGATGCGCTATCTTTGAAGGGAGCAGCCAACATTTTATGGAAAGAGATCTGCCGCGATTGAAAGTGGTTATGCAAAGCGATACAATACGGTGCAATATAATATAACGCAATACAATACAACACAACAAAACACAATGCAATACGACACAACACAATGCAATATAATACAACAAAACGTTGCTTTCTCGGCTAGCAGAAATCGAACCTCAATTCTGTTATATCACAGGCATCTCACGTATCGCCGTGTATATGTAACACACACACACACACACACACCACATACACACACACACACATACACACACACACACACACACACACACACATATATATATTATATATATATATATATATATATATATAGAGAGAGAGAGAGAGAGAGAGAGAGAGAGACAGACAGACAGACAGACAGATAGATAGATAGATAGATAGAGAGAGAGAGAGATAGATAGATAGATACATACATAGATAGATAGATAGATAGATAGATAGATAGATAGATAGATAGATAGATAGATAGATAGATAGATAGATAGATAGATAGATAGATAGATAGATAGATAGATAGATAGATTTGTTTTCTTTCCCGTGCCTTTGTTATGAATGTGCACCCCCCCCCCCTTTCCCTAATAAAAAGACCCGTTCCCTATAGACCTTGTGAAAGAGACAGGCTTTGTCACATCTGCCATGTTGTGTTGAGTAATAAACCATCATTGATGGCAGCTTGAGCTGAGTGGATAGAGCTCATGACTTCGTACCCTGCTGGTCCATTAAGTTGTGGGTTTCAATCTCGGCAGCGGCGTCTGCCTCTTTTGCAATCACCCAGGTTAAGTGGAACTGCAGACCTGTTAGTGCTATTTATTTTTCTCTTCGCTTTGATTTGTTTTGTTGCAAGATATAGCGCTGATATAAAGACCATGTATTATTATTACTATTATTATATACACAAGATCAAATATGCATGTTAAAGATCCCACAGCTGATATCACAGTTCGGTGGGTGACGGACACAGAAGCCTATCCAGCATACCCCCTGCACCTGGAGAGGGGAGAGAGACAGGAGAGAGAGGAGTGAGAGAGATGAGAGAGAGGAGAGAGAGAGAGAGAGAGAGAGAGTGAGAAAAGGGGGCATTCCAGGTTACATCAACATAAAAATAAACCAGATATCAAATTATGTTAAGCATCCTCACCAATACCCTTTTAAAAATATATATATAGTATCAATAAAGATATTAAGGTAAGTTACAAAATATCAAGGAGCCTGATATAAACCAATGTTTAACAGCCCCGCCAACAACAGCATCAATACAACAATTCGAAGTTAGGCAAATCAATTTAAAGTCACTCGGTACATTTCCAAGAGGCATGGTATATTGATTGAAGATGGATAGCAATATTGTATGCTTTTTTGACGATGATAAAGTAAATCACAATAAAATGTATAAACCGAACATTTATATAATAATAATACATTTCATATATAAGAGGAATACCAGAGAGCGAGAGAGAGAGAGAGAGAGATGAGAGAGAGAGAGGAGGAGAGAGAGAGAGAGAGAGAGAGAGAGAGAGAGGAGAGAGGGGGAGAGAGAGAGAAGAGGAGAGAGAATTATGATGAATCAGTATTCTAGAAAATCAGATTACTTCTACGTCGTTATTGCGAAACGCTCAAACAGCAATTATTGTTTTCTGCCATATGAGCAAAAATGCGTTGTGTTGCCGTTAAGCGCCTGACAAGTCAGGCCCAGCGCATCCGACTCCGGCGTGAAATCTGATTACAAGCACCTCCGACATTTTTCCTTTACACATAGACCACAAGTGGGGGATCTGATGCTACTAGCAAGTGAAAGATTTGATTTGTGTATGGTGTGTCATTCTACGCGTCGTGATAACAAAATGAAACGTAAGGTGAGAAAACACAAAATTGACATAAGGCTGAGAGGATTTTGCTAGTTAGTGATAAAAGAAATATTGTTACGCGTTACATTGTTTTGTTGAGACTGTCTCTATCCATAGCCTATATCCATAACAAGCTCTCCAGATAGCAGCGTGTAGGCTTCACTCCGCTTTTCCCTACAGGTAACCCGCTATAAGATGACCAACCATCTACTAACCCTTCCCTCCATATCGCTCACTACTGGGTTACGGTAATATACTTATTGTTTAAGCTTTTGATAGTTATTGGCTGCATGACTCTGTAAGAATATGTTGAATGCAAGCGCTCTGATTTGTCTTTGCAAGATATAGCGCTATACAAATTCCATCTATTATTATTATTGTTAACATACAAATGTGCACAATGCACGTGTAATGGAAAAGAGGGTTTCTCTTCCTTAACGTAGGGATAGTGAAGGAGGAAAACATCCTCCTGACGTCAGAGACCTGCTGCCTATATAAAGAAATACTTGGAAACAGCAAAACACACGAAAACTCCTTACCCAGTGAGCACAATGTGTACAGTCTCAGTGATTTCCAAGGTGTGATGAGCAAGGCAGTGGATTATTCTAGGTGATCCCTAGGGTGCTGAGCTGGGGAACGTCCAACAATCTAACAACAACACAGAGAGGAAAATTTCTAACGATATCAAACACCAGCACCGACTCCACCCCACCCCCAACCCCGACAGTTATTCGGATGAGACTATAAACCGAGGTTGCGTGTGCAAACGCACGCAGAACATCTTGCACACACGTTAAAACCCGTTCCGCTTTTCGGAAGAGTAGGCCATTGTGTGCCGATGGGAACGGATGACAACATTTCCAAAACTGCATACACACGAGGACTGAATGTAAACAAATCCACAAAAGGCTTATTCCATTATCCTCGATATAAAGGAAAAAAATAGAGGGGCAAACATATCCTCGTGAAGCTCCAAACTGGCTTGTCTGATATCGTATAATTTTAATGACAAAAAACCCGCTGCCGTTTGACATTACAAATGTATTGGCATGGTTTTTTAAGCCATAAATGTGGCGATGAGTAGCACATCCATCCCTTTATGCCTTACCGCTGCCCTCTTTGTTTATCTTCGCCAATATGACCAAGGAATCTCTACACAAAGTTTTGAAATCTTCTCCATTTAAGGAGTTTCAAAAAAAATGCCTTTTCATGATTTGAGAAGGCTATACATTTCATTCCCTATAATATTTTCATTCTTTTAGTGGAAGATTTAGTGTGTAGCATTAAACTATTTCAGCTTGACCATCTGTAAAAATCTTCTTCAATTTTACAATGATTTGTCTTTGAAAACTCTTTAAGTTGGTAGAGTAGGGGCTTTTATTAATTTTGTTTTCTTATTTCGAGGATAAGGGAATAAGCACTCATGAGGTTTTTTTTACATCGAGTCCCCGTGTGTATGCAGTTTTGTAAATGTGTCATCCGTTCCCACCGGCACACAATGGCCTACTCTTCCGAAAAACGGAACAGGTTTTAATGTATGCGCAAGATGTTCTTCGTGCGTTCGCACACGGGACTTCGGCTTATAGTCTCATCCAAAGGACTTTGCTTGTTAGATGCATGTTAAAGCTTACTTTCTTTTACTTTTTCCTTCCGCTTGTACTCTGTGGTGTCTCGGGGAGATATAAATGTCTGTCTGCTGCAAGGCGGGTAGCTTGGAGGAGGGACAATCCATGGACTTTCAGTGTTTCTGCCACGGAATCACTCCAGCGTCGCCTGGGTCTACCTCTGGCCCTCGTGCCAGAGTACCTCAAGTTGTAAGCACGCAAGGCTGGCTGGTTTGGCGGCATCCGTGTGAGGTGCCCGAACCGCTTGGTTCGTTGTTGTTCAAAATGGTGTAGGACGGGTGTGGCTCCTACCATGTCTCTGATCACCTCGTTTCTTATCTTGTCTCTCCTGGTCTTGTTGACGGCTTTCCTCAAGCACTTCATCTCACACGTTACCAGTTTCTGCTCCAGGGCTTTTGTCAGAGGCTATGTCTGGCACTGGTAAGTGAGAGTTGGCAGGAAGATGGCGTTGATCAGCTTTGTCTTGGTGCTCATAGGGATGTTAGGATGTCGCAGAAGTGGGGCAAGTTGATAGCTGACTGCGTTTGCTTTTTGACAGCGTGCTTTCTATTTCTCTGTCTAGTTTTCCATCTTCTGTAAATATACTGCCTAAGTACTTGAACTCAGTCGTCCACTTTAGTTGGGCTCCGTTGATGTTGATTTTGAGCTTTTCTGGAGTTCTACTGACTGTCATGGCTTTGGTCTTGCTTACGCTGATTTTCATGCCATAGGTTTCACAGCAGGTATTGAGCTGGTCTGTGTGCTCTTGCAGCTAGTCTTTGTTATCATTGATCATGACTTGATCGTTAGCAAACAGAAGTTCGTTGAGTGCCTCCAGGTCTGAGTTGGCTTTCTTTGTGATCTGGTCCATATATATGATAAAGAGCAGAGGGGAGAGGACGCAGCCCTGTCTCACCCCAAACGTCACGGGGAACCAGTTGGAAAGTCCACTTAGAGTACGAACTGCGCTCTTGCTGTTGTATAATCATCATCATCATCATCATCATCATCATCATCATCATAATCATAATCATAATGTATGGAATTTTTATAGCGCTGAATCTTGTAAAGCTACAAATCAAAGCGCTCAGATGACTTTTTTTTTAAAATATCGAGGATAATGAAATGAGCAATCATGTGCTTTTTTACATCCAGTCCCCGTGTGTATGCGGTTTTGTAAATTTTGTCATCTGTTCCGACCGGCACACAATGGCCTACTCTTTTGAAAAGCGGAACAGGATTTAACGTGTGCGCAAGATGTTCTGTATGCGTTCGCACACGGGGCCTCGGTTTATAGTCTCATCCGTAGGACTTTTATACAGCTCTGATGTTATCTAAGAGCTGCCCCTTGATGTCATACTGCTCCAGGACCCTCCAGAGCTTATCTCTGTTCACTCTGTCAAATGCCTTTACTTGGTCGACAAATAATACGTGGAGTGCTTGATTGTACTCAAGAGCTCTCTCACTCAGTTGTCTCAGTGCAAAGATTGCATCAGTACAGCCTCTCCCTTTTCCTGAAGCCAAACTGAGCGTCACACAGTAGGTGTTCTGCTTTTGCTCTGGAGCGCTGCTCTAGGATTTTTGCGCACATCTTTCCTACATGGCTGAGGAGTGAAATGCCCCTGTAGTTTACTACAGTCCTTTTTAGTGCCCTTCTTTTTCCATATTGGCACTACAATAGCTAACACCATAAAAGCAACACACACATACACACACACGTGTATACACACACACACATACACATTCACACACACACGCGCGCGCGCGCGCGCGCGCGCAAATGTGATTATTAATTCAACTGCAACTTAACTTTAAAGTTGATATTAAACATCTGAACTCCTGTAAGATACACAGACGTTCAGCTAAGCTAAGTCCACAATCTATTTTCAGCTAGCGGACGACATTAAAATTTGCTGTCGCCATCACTTGATTGAATTTGCAGTGGTAGAAATGCCTCCAGTAGGCCTATGCTCCTCAAGCATTTTCAGAAGTTAGTGGCTGGGTACTGCAGCGATAGGTAGACCAGGTTAGTATTGACACAACTGTCTTTCCTGAAGCTGGCGTCGATAAGCCGTGGGTCTGTTTGACTAGGAGTATATTAGCTGGTAAGAAGAAGAAGGCACAGAGAGAGAAAGTTGTGTGTGTGGAATGGGGGGAGGGGAGGGGAGAGGGCTGTGGGAGGGGTTGTTGGGGAGAGAGAGAGAGAGAGAGAGAGAGAGAGAGAGAGAGAGAGAGAGAGAGAGAGAGAGAGAGACAGACAGACAGACAGACAGACAGACAGACAGACAGACAGACGACAGACAGGAGAGATTTTATCTCTTTTTTTTTCGAGAATAATGAAATAAGCACTCACGTGCTTTTTTTAACAACTAGTTTCCGGGTGCATGCGGTTTTGTAGATTGTGTCATCCTTTCCCGCCGGTACACAATGGCGTACTCTTCCGAAAAGCGGAACAGGTTTTAACGTTTGCGCAAGATGTTCTGCGTGGGTTCGAGTGCACTCTCTCTCTCTCTCTCTCTCTCTCTCTCTCTCTCTCTCTCTCTCTCTCTCTCTCTCTCTCTCTCTCTCTCTCTCTCTCTCTCTCTCGTTCCATAATTATACACCCTGTAAACTTTCCTTTTTACTTGTTAGTTTAAACTTTTAAATCGCCTTGACAGGTGTAACTTATCTTTTGTTTATGTATGATTTAAAAAAATACCAAATCTAATCTACTAGCTATGAACTTCTAACTCGAAAGGCCTAAGTGCTACGCATGAAGCCAAGTGTTGATTGACTAAACTCTGTATCAAAGTCGGAAACACTCTGTCAGTGACTCGGGAATGTGATACAGCAAGCAGCAAGCAGCACACTACGTCTGAAGCAACATGCTGGGTAGTAACGACGAAAACAATCACTGTTCAAAGTTGGGTTGCTGTTGCTTTTTTCATTTCATTCATTCTTTTATTTCGAGGATAATGGAATATGCATTCACATACTTTTTTACAACCAGCCCCATGGTGTATGCGGTATTGTAAAGTTTGTCATCCGTTCCCACCGGCACACAATGGCCTACTCTTCCAACAAGCGGAAAGGGTTTTAAAATGTGTGCGCAAGATGTTCTGCATGCGTTTGCAAACAGGACCTCGGTTTATGGTCTCGTCCAAAGGACTCTTAGGGGAAATGGAGTCGGCACTGATGTTAACTCCAGAGGAAAGATCCTCTTGAACGAGATTCGAAAACAGGTCACGAGCGGAATGCGCATCACTCTAACTACGAGGCTATCCTGTCCCCGTTGGTATGCAAGTCTGTGACATGGTTTTGTAACCTTCCATCATTGCACAGATAATCATGTTTTTGTCTACTCTGTAGATCAAGCACAACATTGTTTGTTGCTCTAATCGTGTGTTTCACGACTACGAAGCCTTTCTCTTCCAAAATAAACATGTTTAATCCAGCACTTCGGTGTTGACAAATTTATGGCCAATAGCTTTTAAGTGACATGGACAACAAGTCCCCCATTCCCAAATAACCACCACTTCTTCATTCCACGCCCATATTTACCCCGCGCCTGCCCTCAGTCAAGAGAAATCTTAAGGAAAGTGTTCTGAGTACCTCAGCACAGAACAAGCATTGTTGAAGACCATCCAAGTGACACAAGCGGCATTGCTGGGTCTTCTCTGGTTTATGACCCTGTGGCAGCCTTAGTATTGACAGCTAGCTTTTTGTGGATTGCTGGTTCTGTGCCTGTGGCGAAACAAGGTAGCATGTCTGATGTTATGTATGGCAGAAACGGTGTTTAGATATTAGGACCATGTGTGCATGCCATTCACTGGCCACCCTTTTCAACAAAGTTTCTTTGGGCTTGCTTTTGTAGCCAAAGTTTGTAAACGAGTGTCGATTTTTATGTTCGGAAGGATACAAACTGATTTAGTGTGTGGTTGAGCGATGCTAGGTTTGTATTTTCGACAGTCGTAAAGGATGGAGACAGCAAAAAGATTACATGTATGGTAACTGTTGCATTATTCATAGTTATGAGTATTGAATAAATGTTTGCATACTGCCCAAAAATTGCATAAAAAAGAAAGTGTCATGGAAAAAAGGTACAAATGAGTGAAACAACAATCAAAAAAGTTTCCAATAATAAGTAAATAGAGGTCAAACGAACGTAAAAATAAAAAGAAGACTGAGCATGTTTTTCTGGGTAACAGAAAAAACGAACTTTATCTTATGCTCCCCCCATCCCCTCTCCACAAGTGAATCTTAATGCTATGCAAGTAGGGCCGTGGTGAATTTGTATGCTTAGATTGAAGACGACCGCAAACATAGAAAAAACTTCACTCGCACAAGAAGCAGCGGTTAAGTACCAAAAAAAAGATGAAATGAAATAAGATAAAGTTGTACTGTTTGACGAAAAAAAGTCAGACAAAATTTTGCACCATCAATAGTCTTTATTTACTCTTGCCTCTTAACCCAATAACTTTCCTCTCTGAGACCTTACCTACTTCTTAAGCCTTCCCCCCCCCCACTGCCCCCCACCCCTCCCCCACATCTTCTTAGCTAACTCTCTACTACGTCTCCCCTCCTCCCTGCATTCATTACATCCATTCAAGTTCAGAGTAGTCGTGCCCCTGTGAATAGACCCGTGCCCCTGTGAATAGACCCGCCCTTCCTTACCGCGCTTCTTCAAAACGCTCGGCCGGAAGTCCCTTCCTCCCCTGCTGCCATTGGGTGGTCTCCCCTGCTTCTTGAATTCAGCGTCATGAAGAGAATAATTTTCTCCTTTCTACAGAGTTCTTTAAAGTATAGAGTATGTTGCCTCCCTTCACCCCGAACCCCCCCCCCCCCCCCCCCCCCCCACCCCTTCTCCAACCTACTCTTGTCTATCCCCTTGGATCCAACCTCAGTCGACATCCTTACCTTCCCTCTTTCGTCCACCCTTCTCAGCTGTATGTTGGGAAATGGAGGGTGGTTATTTCAATAAGGTTCTGCAGCTTCTCACAAACTTTTTTTTTGGATGGTGGGGGGAGAGGAATGGGGGAGGAGGAGGGGGGATAATGACTAGTTTTAAAGACAGCTCTGTACCTCAATGTATATGTGTGATGCATGGATAAACGTCTTAAAAAATCAATGCTCTTTTGATTTGAATTTGATTCAAATGTAGTAGTAGTAGCAGCAGTAGTAGTAGTGATAGTAGCAGTAGCGGCAGAAGATGCAGCAATGGCAGTAGTAGTAGTAGTAGTAGTAGTAGTAGTAGTAGTGAAGAGGGGAGGGGGAGGACGGATCGAGGAGTAAGCATTAGGTCAAAGATAGTCATGTGTGCAGAGGTTAGAAATGGTCACTCTGTCTCTCTCTCTGTCTGTCTGTCTGTCTTCCTGTCTGTCTTTCCATCTCTGTGTCTGTCTCTTTTTGTGTCTCCTTCTCTGACTGTCTGTCTGTCTGTCTGTCTGTCTGTCTCTCTCTCTCTCTCTCTCTCTCTCTCTCTCTCTCTCTCTCTCTCTCTCTCACTCACACACACACACACACACACACACACACACACACACACACACACACACACACACATCTTCAACCCTAGCTTTAAATCTTCAGAACCAAGAATACGATTTTATAGGAGGACTTTCTGCAGAATTTAGGGAAATGTAGTTCTCTTGTGGTACACAAAACCCACATGTGTTTTGCTTTTATGTTTTTTTTAAAAAGACCTAACACTAAGACAACCAGTCAAAATCAAACAGACTCGCTACTGTTTTTTGTTATTGCTGCTACTTCTACTACTACTGCTGCTGCTGCTTCAGTTGCCGCCGCCGCCGCTGCTGCTGCTTCTGCTAATATTTATATTATGTTTACTGACGGATTCAAGCCGTTTATCCTTCATATCATAGGTCAAACGGAGGTGGGTTGTTTTTTTCTCGGAAACCACAGTGCCTTCTCTCAAAATGCCTTTTGACGTCAGTTCATTCACCGACATGGTTTGAATGGTATGGCCTGCCATGGCCAGGCCTGTTTGAATAGGCCAACATTCATCAGTACCTCTTTCATACAGTCTCCAAATCCTTCGGAAGTGATTTCCTCCGAACTTTCATCAGAAGGGAAGCTTTTGGAAAATAAAGGTATAAAAGCTTATCGTCACAAACCGCTCGTCTGCTTTGTGTGATAAACTTTTGGTATAATTATAGTAGACTCCCCAGTGGGCAATGTTTAAAACTATGGGTGTGCAGCTTAGTAAGACCTCCTAGCTATTTACTTACTACATGATTCTTTTCATGCGTAACCTCACTGTATTTTCTGTCAGGCCTATCCACCTCAAGCCGTCCATGTTGATGATAATGACGTAGATCTACACATATCGTTGTCTCCATTATTGTAACGTAGTTTGGAAACACTACTATGATTGGCGTGTGTGATTCAGTCAGCACAAAATTTGTCCTGCTAGTATCCATATCCTACACATCATGAAACAAATGATCACCAACATTGCTACCGAAAACCATTCCTGCTGTTGCTAGAGCTTCTGTTTCTACTGCTGCTGCTACTGCTGCTGCTGCTGCTGCTACTACTACAAGTTCTTCTACTCTTGCTGCTGCTACTGCTACTACTACTGCTGATCCTGCTGCTTTCACTACCGTTGATCTACCCCCTCCTCCATTTCTTCTTCCTCCACCTACTGCTTCAAATTTTGCTACTGTTACTACTACTACTACTACTACTACTGTTGCTGCTGCTGCTACTACTACTACTACTACTACTACTACTACTCCTACTACTACTACTACTACTACTGCTGCTGCTGCTGCTGCTGATGCTGCTGCTACTGCTGTTGCTGCTGCTACTGCTGTTGCAACTGTTGCTGCTGCTGTTACAACTGCTCCCATGCTGCTGTTATAACTGTTGCTGCTGCTGTTACAACTGCTCCCATGCTGCTGTTATAACTGTTGCTGCTGCTGTTACAACTGCTCCCATGCTGCTGTTATAACTGTTGCTGCTGCTGTTACAACTGTTCCCATGCTGCTGTTATAACTGTTGCTGCTGCTGTTACAACTGTTGCTGCTGCTGCTGCTGTTACAACTGTTGCTGCTGCTGTTACAACTGTTGATGCTGCTGTTACAACTGTTGCTGCCGCCACTGCTTTTACATGTGCTGCTGCTATTTCATATGTTGCTGCTGTCACTGCTTTTACATCTGCTGCTGCTATTTTTCAACTGTTGCCGCTGCTGTTACAATTGCTGCTGATGCTGTTACAACTGTTGCTGCTGCCACTGCTTTTACAACTGCTGCTGCTGCTATTTCAACTGTTGCTGCCGCTGTTACAACTGTTGCTGCTGCTGCTGTTACAACTGTTGCTGCTGTTACAACTGTTGCTGCTGCTGTTACAACGGTTGCTGCCCCCACTGCTTTTACATCTGCTGCTGCTATTTCAAATGTTGCTGCTGTTGCTGCCGCTGTTACAACTGTTGCTGCTGCCACTGCTTTTACATCTGCTGCTGCTGCTATTTCAAATGTTGTTGCTGCTGCTGCTGTCTATTTCTACAGCAGCTAGTGGCCAAAAGAGGGTGAAAGATGTCAACTGTGCAGAAAAGTTAGCATGCAATCCCAGGACAGCGTGCTGGAGGAATTGAAGGGCGGTGATTTGGCACTGGGGGAGGAGGGGGAGAGGCTGGAGGGGGGAGGAGAGGGAGACCAGACCCTTACTGTCTGACTTATTTTGGGCAACTAACCGTCTGTGCCGTTTGCGGAGATGAGGACGATTAGGTGTGGTGTGTGTGTGTGTGTGTGTGTGTGTGTGTGGTGTGTGGTGTGTGTGTGTGTGTGTGTGTGTGTGTGTGTGTGTGTGTGTGTGTAGTGTAGTGTAGTGTAGTGTAGTGTAGTGTAGTGTAGTGTAGTGTAGTTAAGTGTAGTGTAGTGTAGTGTAGTGTAGCGTGTGTGTGTGTGTGTGTGCGTAGTGTAGTGTGTGTGTAGTGTAGTGTGTGTGTTGTCTGTGTGTGTGCCTGTATTGTGTGTATATTGTGTGTGTGCTGTGTGTGTATGTGTGTGTGGCTCTGTCTTTCTCTGTCTATCTCTGTCTCTCTCTGTCTGTTTCTCTATGTCTCTGTCTCAGTCTCTGTCTCTCTGTCTCACTCTTCCTCTCTCTCTCTCTCTCACTCATCTCTCTCTCTCTCTCTCTCTCTCTCTCTCTCTCTCTCTCTCTCTCTCTCTCTCTCTCTCTCTCTCTCTCTCTCTCTCTCTCTCTCTCTCTCTCTGGAAAAAGGGAGTTTCTTCCCTTGAAAGATACTTTATATTTTTTTAAAACAGTAAACGCATTTCAACATTTTATATCTGCAACATAGTAATTTGGGGGATGGGAGGGGAAGGTTTCAAATCTGTCACTTTGGATGCAGCTGGATATTGTGCAGTTGCTTCCGATGCGACAGGGTTTATAATTTGCGCAAACAAATACTTCAATCTTATTACACTGTTTCAAAAAAGTAAACTGCACAAAAGTTATTTTCCAATCCGGTCTAACAATTATATCCATGCTTGTATATTCTATCTTTTTCGCCCAACCCTCTAACAGCAGCTAGTGTCTATCATATGAGCGAGAATGCGTCGTGCTGCCATTAAGCGCCTGACAAGACAGGCCCAGCGCTTTCGACTTCGGTGCGACATTCTATCCGATTTGCTTAGACTAGTTTACTTTTGAGCTTGGGCATAATTATATGTACGTTCACTTCACTTGTGCATGCGTTCTTCTCTGTACGCACGCTTGTGTGTTTGTGACTGCGCGCGTGTGTTGGTGTTCTTAGTACTAATTCTTATTTCTTCTTGTCATAAATGTTTAATTGCGTTTACTGTTTCTACGTATGGCGTGTTTCCCACATGCAATTTTCTGTTTATGAGGTGTTTTGTTGGTGTTTTGTTTTGTTTCGTGTTTGTTGTTTTTGCCTTTGTTATTGTTTTGTTTTGGGTTGGGTTTGTTTGTTGTTTGTTTGCTTGGGGTTTTTGTGTTTTTGTTGTTGTTGGTTTTTTGGGGGAGGGTAGGTGGACTATTCGTGTTTGTGTTAGTATTTGTATTCGTATAAGTAGGCATGTGTTTCGTTTACAGAGAGTAAAGTTTTCAGTGTAGGCTTGTACAGTGCACCGTAATGATTGGAAGGGTTCTTCGTGTATAACACGTTAGAATCAGTTGTGTGTTGGCATGTATATAACTATGAACGCTGCATGATGTGTGCTCGCGCGTGTGTGTATGTGTTTGTGTGTGTGCGTATGTGTGTGTGCGTGCCTAGCACATGAGTGCGCGTGTGTCGGTTGAGTGTGTTTGTGTGTGCGTACATACCCGTGTGGAATTTTCAAGATTGAATTTGCTCTTTTTTGGTCACTGCGCGGAATTTCTAAGATTGAATTTCTATTACCTTCTGTGCTAAATGAGCTGTTTTTGTTCTAATTATTGTTCTTAAATATGGGTTGTAACCCACATGAATTCCTCTGTTTCTTGATAAAAAAGAAAAACTGGTAACTTGACAACTCTCTTTGTCGCCTTCTCCCCATCATCCTCCCCCCCCCCCCCCCTCTCCCTTACCCCTCTCCCGCCCTTGATGTTTTTCTCCGCCCACTTTTGCAAGATCTCATAAATTCTCTCTTTTTGATAACTCAAGGGGCAGGGGTTGAGGGTAGGGGTGGGGGTGGGTGGTGGTTTGTCGTTGATTGCTTTATTTCTTTAGCCCTTATGGATAAAAGTGGCCACTCAAATCTGTCAGCCCAAGTAAGAGAGAGTGTGGGCTGACGCCTTGGTACCAGTAGTTTGGAGCCGTTTGTTGGAGTGTGAGTGTTTTGTGTGTGATGAGAGAGGAGAGAGAGAAAGAAAGAGAGAGAGACAGAGAGTGTGTGTGCGTGTGTGTGTGTGTGGTGTGTGTGTGTGTGTGTGTGTGTGTGTGTATGCGTGTGAGAGAGAGATAGAAAGAGAGAGTGTGAGTGTGTGTGAGAGAGAGAAAGAGAGAGAAAGAGAGAGAGTGTGTGTGTGAGAGAGAGAGAAAAAGGAGAGAGTGTGTGTATGCGTGAGAGAGAGAGAGAGGTGTGTGTGTGTGTGTGTGTGTGTGAGAGAGAGAGAGAGAGAGAGAGAGAGAGAGAGAGAGAGAGAGAGAGAGAGAAAGAGAGAGTGTGACAGAGAGTGTGTGTGTACGAGAGTGTGTGTGTACGCGTGTGTGTGTAAGAGAGAGAGAGAGGGAGAGAGAGAGAAAAGAGAGAGAGAGAGAGAGAGAGAGAGAGAGAGAGAGAGAGAGAGAGAGAGAGAGAGAGAGAGAGAATGCGTGTGTGTGTTTAGGTTTGGGTTTGGGCTTTGTTTGGGTTTTTGTTGTAACCCCCCCCCCTCTCTCTCTCTCTCTCTCTCTCTCTCTCTCTCTCTCTCTCTCTCTCTCTC
>CM054134.1:30807798-30815298 GCA_028751875.1 Rapana venosa | reverse complement strand
AGTTGTTGCTGTTACTGATGCTAAAGTTGTTGCTGTTAATGATGCTAAAATTGTTGCTGTTACTGATTGTAAAGTTGTTGCTGTTAATGATGCTAAAATTGTTGCTGTTAATGATGCTAAAGTTGTTGCTGTTAGTGATGCTAAAATTGTAGCTGTTACTGATGCTAAAGTTGTTGCTGTTAATGATGCTAAAATTGTTGCTGTTAATGATGCTAAAGTTGTTGCTGTTAATGATGCTAAAATTGTTGCTGTTACTGATGCTAAAATTTATTATGTTACTGAGGCCAAAGTTGTTGCTGTTAAAATTGTTTCTACTGCTGATGTTAAAATTGTTCCTGTTACTGATGCTTAAGTTATTGTGCTTACTGTTGCTAAAGTTCTTGCTGTTACTTTTGCTAAAGTTCTTGCTGTTACTGATGCTAATCTTGTTGCTGTTACTGTTGCTAGTTATTGCTGTTACTGTTGCTAAAGTTATTGCTGTTACTGTTGTTAAAATTGTTGCTGTTTCTAAAACTGTTTCTGTTATTGATGCTAACATTGTTGCTGTTTCTAACATTGGCGCTGTTTCTGAAATTGTTGTTGCTTGCTGTTACTTATGCCAAAAGTGTTGCTGTTTTTAAAAAATGTTGCTGTTTCTGAAATTGTTGCTGTTACTGATGCTTAAGTTGTAGCTGTTACTGATGCTAAAGTTGTTGCTGTTACTGATGCTAAAGTTGTTGCTGTTACTGATGCTAAAGTTGTTGCTGTTACTGATGCTAAAGTTAGTGCTGTTACTGATGCTAAAGTTGTTGCTGTTAATGATGCTAAAGTTGTTGCTGTTACTGATGCTAAAGTTGTAGCTGTTACTGATGCTAAAAGTGATGACGTTGCTGATGCTAAAATTGTTGCTGTTACTGATGCAAAAACAATTACTGTTACTGATGCTAAAATGGTTGCTGTTAGTGCTGCAAAAATTATTGCTGTTTCTAAAATTGTTGCTGTTACTGATGCTAAATTTGTTATTATGACTGATGCCAAAAGAATTGCTGTCACTGTTGCTAAAGTTGTTGCTGCTATGGATGGTCAGGTTGTTGCTGTTACTGATGCTAAAGCTGTTGCTGTTACTATTGCTAGAGTAGTTGCTATAACTGATACTTTAAGTCGCTGCTGCTACTGTTGCTGCTCCAGCTGTTTAGTGTCTCTGATGCTTCCTATTGCCTTAACAAATGAACAGTCAGGCGAGTCGTTTACCAAGGGATCAGCCAGGGAAAATGACAAGGTCATGAAACTAATCTTCCTGGCACACAACTGTCTGCGAAATCCTACAGGTTAATTGGCTAAGGAGGTGGAACAACTGCTGCTGCCTGTTACCCTGATATCCAGAGTGTCAGGCCTGGAGAGAGAGAAAAAACAAAGAAACAAAGAAAGAAAGAAAGAAACAAACAAAACAAAGAAACAAAGAAAATAAGAAAGAAAAGAATGAAATTAAGAAAGAAAGAAAGAATAGACAGAAAGAAATAAAGAAAGAATAGACAGAAAGAAAGAAAAAAGAAAAAGAAAGAAAGAAAGAAGAAAGAAAGAAGAAAGAAAGACAGAAAGAAAGAAAGAAAGAAAGAAAGAGAAAGAAGGAAGAGGAAAGAAGAAGAAAGAAAGAAAGAAAGAAAGAAGAGAGATGAGAGAGAGGGAGAGGGGACGGGAAAGAGAGAGGGTAGTGTTCTTCTGGTATCCAAAGAAAGAAAGAAAGAGAGAAAAAAGAAAGCAAGAAAGAAAGAAAAGAAAGAAAGAAAGAAGAGAGAGGGGGAGAGGGGACGGGAGAGAGAGAGGGTAGTGTTCTTCATGTTATCCAAAGAAAGAAAGAAATAGAGAAAGAAAGAAAGAGAAGAGGAAGAAGAAAAAAGAAAGAGAAAGAAAGATAAGAGAGGAGAGAGGAGAAAGAGAGAAGAAAGAGAGAGAGTAGTAGTGTTCTTCTGGTATCCAGAGAGTGCAAAGAGAAAGAGAGAAAGATGATGCTGTTCTGCTATCCAGAGTGCCAGGCCAGAGGAAAAAAGAAAAGAAAAAAAGATGATGTCGATCTGCTATCCTGAGTGCCAGGATAAAAAATTAAAAAAAAAGGCGGGATGCTGATCTGGAATCCACAAATGCCAGGAGAGAGACAGGGGTGGGGGTGGGGGTAGGGGTGGGGGGGGGGGGGGTTGGTATCCACAGTTGTCATGTCAAAAGAAAGAGAGAGGGGATGTTGTTCTGGTACCCAGAGTGTCAGAAGAACGAGAGAGTGAATGTTGGGTTTTTTGGTATCCATAGAGTTTCAGAAGAGAGAGAGAGTAAATGTTGGGTTTTTTGGTATCCATAGAGTGTCAGAAGAAAGAGAGAGTGAATGTTGGGTTTTTAGGTATCCATAGAGTGTCAGAAGAAAGAGAGAGTGAATGTTGGGTTTTTAGGGATCCATAGAGTGTCCGAAGAAAGAGAGAGTGATGTTGGGGTTGTTTTTTTTATCCATAGAGTGTCAGAAGAGAGAGAGAGTGAATGTTGGGGTTTTTTTGGTATCCATAGAGTGTCAGAAGAAATAGAGAGTGAATGTTGGGATTTTTGGTATCCATAGAGTGTCAGAAGAAAGAGAGAGTGAATGTTGGGGGTTTTTTTGTATCCATAGAGTGTCAGAAGAAAGAGAGAGTGAATGTTGGGATTTTTTGTATCCATAGAGTGTCATAAGAAAGAGAGAGTGATTGTAGGGGGGTTTTGGTATCCATAGAGTGTCAGAAGAAAGAGAGAGTGAATGTTGGGATTTTTGGTACCCATAGAGTGCCAGGAGAAAGAGAGAGAGGGATTTTTTCGTCTACCCAGTGTGTCAGAAAAAAAACAGAGAGAGAGAGAGAAAGGGTGTTGCTCTGGTATCCACTGTGTCAGAAGAAATAAAGAGAGAGTTAATGTTGTTCTGGTATACACTGTGTCAGAAGACATAAAGAGTGAGTGAATGTTGTTCTGGTATCCACTGTGTCAGCAGAAAGAGAGAGTTAATGTTGTTCTGGTATCCACTGTGTCAGAAGAAATAAAGAGTGAGTGAATGTTGTTCTGGTATCCACTGTGTCAGCAGAAAGAGAGAGTGAGTGAATGTTGTTCTGGTATCCACTGTGTCAGCAGAAATAAAGAGTGAATGTTGTTCTGGTATCCGCTGTGTCAGCAGAAATAAAGAGTGAGTGAATGTTGTTCTGGTATCCACTGTGTCAGCAGAAATAAAGAGTGAGTGAATGTTGTTCTGGTATCCGCTGTGTCAGCAGAAATAAAGAGTGAGTGAATGTTGTTCTGGTATCCACTGTGTCAGCAGAAAGAGAGAGTTAATGTTGTTCTGGTATCCACTGTGTCAGCAGAAATAAAGAGAGAGTTAATGTTGTTCTGGTATCCACTGTGTCAGCAGAAAGAGAGAGTGAATGTTGTTCTGGTATCCACTGTGTCAGCAGAAAGAGAGAGTGAATGCTGTTCTGGTATCCACTGTGTCAGCAGAAATAAAGAATGAGTGAATGTTGTTCTGGTATCCGCTATGTCAGAAGAAATAAAGAGTGAGTGAATGTTGTTCTGGTATCCACTGTGTCAGCAGAAATAAAGAATGAGTGAATGCTGTTCTGGTATCCGCTATGTCAGAAGAAATAAAGAGTGAGTGAATGCTGTTCTGGTATCCACTGTGTCAGCAGAAATAAAGAATGAGTGAATGTTGTTCTGGTATCCGCTATGTCAGAAGAAATAAAGAGTGAGTGAATGCTGTTCTGGTATCCACTGTGTCAGCAGAAATAAAGAGTGAGTGAATGTTGTTCTGGTATCCGCTATGTCAGAAGAAATAAAGAATGAGTGAATGTTGTTCTGGTATCCACTGTGTCAGAAGAGAGAATTAATGTTGTTCTTGTATCCACTGTGTCAGAAGAAATAAAGAGTGAGTGAATGTTGTTCTGGTATCCGCTGTGTCAGAAGACACAAAGAGTGAATGTTGTTCTGGTATCCGCTGTGTCAGAAGACACAAAGAGTGAATGTTGTTCTGGTATCCACTGTGTCAGCAGAAAGAGAGAGTGAATGTTGTTCTGGTATCCACTGTGTCAGAAGAAATAAAGAGTGAGTGAATGTTGTTCTGGTATCCACTGTGTCAGCAGAAAGAGAGAGTTAATGTTGTTCTGGTATCCGCTGTGTGAGAAGAGAGAGTGAATGTTGTTCTGGTATCCGCTGTGTCAGCAGAAAGAGAGAGTGAATGTTGTTCTGGTATCCACTGTGTCAGCAGAAATAAAGAGTGAGTGAATGTTGTTCTGATATCCAATGTGTCAGCAGAAAGAGAGAGTTAATGTTGTTCTGGTATCCACTGTGTCAGCAGAAAGAGAGAGTGAATGTTGTTCTGGTATCTGCTGTGTCAGAAGAAATAAAGAGTTAATGAATGTTGTTCTGGTATCCACTGTGTCAGCAGAAAGAGAGAGTGAATGTTGTTCTGGTATTCACTGTGTCAGCAGAAATAAAGAGAGAGTGAATGTTGTTCTGGTATCCACTGTGTCAGAAGAAATAAACAGTGAGTGAATGTTGTTCTGGTATCCACTGTGTCAGAAGACACAAAGAGTGAATGTTGTTCTGGTATCCACTGTGTCAGAAGAAATAAAGAGAGAGTTAATGTTGTTCCGGTATCCACATTGTCAGAGGAAACAAAGAGTGAATGTTGTTCTGGTATCCACTGTGTCAGCAGAAAGAGAGAGTGAATGTTGTTCTGGTATCCACTGTGTCAGAAGAGAGAGTTAATGTTGTTCTGGTATCCGCTGTGTCAGCAGAAAAAGAGAGTGCATGTTGTTCTGGTATCCGCTGTGTCAGAAGAGAGAGTTAATGTTGTTCTGGTATACACTGTGTCAGCAGAAAAAGAGAGTGAATGTTGTTCTGGTATCCACTGTGTCAGCAGAAATAAAGAGTGAATGTTGTTCTGGTATCCGCTCTGTCAGCAGAAAGAGAGAGTGAATGTTGTTCTGGTATCCGCTCTGTCAGCAGAAAGAGAGAGTGAATGTTGTTGTGGTATCCGCTGTGTCAGCAGAAAGAGAGAGTGAATGTTGTTCTGGTATCCGCTGTGTCAGCAGAAAGAGAGAGTGAATGTTGTTCTGGTATCCGCTGTGTCAGCAGAAAGAGAGAGTGAATGTTGTTCTGGTATCCGCTCTGTCAGCAGAAAGAGAGAGTGAATGTTGTTCTGGTATCCGCTCTGTCAGCAGAAAGAGAGAGTGAATGTTGTTGTGGTATCCGCTGTGTCAGCAGAAAGAGAGAGTGAATGTTGTTCTGGTATCCGCTGTGTCAGCAGAAAGAGAGAGAGGTTGTTGCTCCGCTACCGGGAGTGGCAGGATAAACAGACAAGGAAGCCTGTTCTGGTAGCGAGAGTGCCAGAAGAGAGAGAGAGAGGGGGGAATGGGTATTGTTCTGCCATCCAGAGTGACAAGAGAGAAAGAGAGAGGGAATGTTGCCCTGGTATCCAGAGTGCCCTGAGAAAGAGAGACAGAGAGGATGTTGCTCTGCTATCCAGAATGCCAGAAGAAAGAAAGAAAGAATGAGAGAGAGAGAGAGAGAGAGAGAAGGGAGATTTTGAGAGAGGGGAGAGAGAGAGTGAGAAGAGAGAGAGGTGCTCTGCTGTCCACAGAGTTGAAGAAAGAGAGAGAGAGAGAGGGGGGGGGGGAGGGGGAAATGTTGTTCTGGTATCCAGAGTATCACAGGTAAAAGAGATAAAGGATGTTGCTCTGCTATCCAGAGTATCACAGTTTAAAGAGATACAGGATGTCGCTCTGCCATCCAGAGTACCACAAGAAAAAGAGATGAAGGATGTCGCTCTGCCATCCAGAGTACCACAAGAAAAAGAGATGAAGGATGTCGCTCTGCCATCCAGAGTACCACAAGAAAAAGAGATGAAGGATGTCGCTCTGCCATCCAGAGTACCACAAGAAAAAGAGATGAAGGATGTCGCTCTGCCATCCAGAGGATCACAGGTAAAAGAGATAAAGAATGTTGCTCTGCTATCCAGAGTATTACAGGCAAAAGAGATAAAGGATGTTGCTATGGTATATAGAGTATCATAGGTAAAAGAGATAAGGAATGTTGCTCTGCTATCCAGAGTATCACAAGTTAAAGAGATAAAGGACGTTGCTCTGCTATCCAGAGTACCACGAGCAAAAAAGATCAGGGATGTTGTTCTGGTATACACAGTGTTAGAAGAAAAAGAGATAGGAGGGAAATGCTGTTCTGGTATCCAGAGGGCTAAGCCAGAGAAAGAGAAAGAAAGAAAGAGAGAGAGAGAGAGAGTGAGGGGTGGGAGGGGGTAGGAGGATGGCGGTGAAGATAGCCAGTCCCAGGAGAGGCTGGTGCAGAGGGCTACCGATTTCTTCTTGTCTGGGAATCGTGGAGCGAGGTCTGGCTTGGAGGAGAGTGATAAGGTTTTTGTTTTTTCTTGTCGGTTGGTGGTCTTTCCTTCTGTGTTTTGCTTTTTCATTTTTCACCCCCAAAAGTTTTGTGGTTTCTTTCCTTTTATCTGCTTTTTGCTTTTCTTTTTCTTGCTCTTTCTTTCTTTCTTTGTTTTTTATCTGTCTTTCTTTTCTTTCTTCCTTTGTGGTTTTATTTTTCGTTGTTTTCTTTCTGTCTTTCTTTCTTCATTTCTTTCTTTCTTTCTTTCTGGTCTTATTGTTATTTTTTTCTTTTTTCTTTCTTTCTTTTTCTTTCATATTTCTTGCCTTCTTTTTCTGTCTGTCTGCCTGTCCGTCTGCCCTCTCTTTCTTTTTTTTCTTTCTTTTGTTTGCTGTCTTCTTTTGTTTTGGTTTTTTTTGTCTTTTTTTTATACATTTTAATCCATCTTGCTTTTTTTATATCTGAATGCCTCTTCTTTCAATTTTCCCTGCAGCTTCGTTTTCAATTCTTGTCTTCTTATTTGAAGAGAAAACATACCTATTTTCTGCGTGTGGAAGGAAGCAAGCGTAACGCGATTTTTCTTCCCCGTGGGGATGCCGAGGGCCCGTCAGTATCAATATCATTCCCACCTTCTGGAAATTCTGTGCTAGGAGTTCCACTCTTTTCTATCCCTTTCTTTGTTCATGCCTTGTTTCTTTAACTTTCTGTCCCCTCCTTCTTGTCCATGTTTTTTACCTTCTTGGTCCATTCTCCTACCTAGCTTTATTTTTTCTTCCTAAAAGACTTGAAAGATAACGTGTCAATTCTCTCCCATGCCGACGAAGTCGAATGCGCTGGGCCAGACTTGCCAGGCGTTTAAACGGCGACACAATGCATTTTCGCTCATATAATAATAATAATAATAATAATAATAATAATAATAATAATAATAATAATAATAATAATAATAATAATAATAATAATAATAATAATAATGTATGGAATTTATATAGCGCTGAATCTTGTAAAGGAACAAAATCAAAGCACTCAGATGATTTTTTTTTTTAAATTTCTGCGTGTGTATGCGGTGGCCTACTCTTTCGAAAAGCGGAACAGGATTTAATGTGTGCGCAAGATGTTCTGCATGCG
>CM054134.1:30800298-30802798 GCA_028751875.1 Rapana venosa | reverse complement strand
ACATACATATATACACACACAAATACATATATACTTACATACATACACACACACATACATACATACATACATACATACATACATAACTATACATAACACTACATACATACATACATACACACTACACACACACATACATACCATACATACATACATACATACATACATACATACATACATACATACGCACATACATACATACATGCATATCTACACATATACGTACATACACACACAGACCCCCTACACACAGACAGACACACACACAGACACACACATACACACACACACGGACACACGGAACACACGGACACACACCACCCCTACACACACACACTCACACACACACACAAAACACACACACACACACACACCACACACACACACAGAACCCCCCACCCCCCTACACACACACACACACACACACTCACACACACTCACACACACACACACAGAACCCCCCACCCCCCTACACACACACACACACACACACACACAGACACACACACACCGATCTGCACTTAAAAGATGGCTCTCCAGGGGCGGGAGATCAAAAGTGCTAATGGCGGAGAGAGAGAGATATCTAAGCCCCCTTTGAAGACGGCTCTACTGGCGGCTGGCGGGGTGGTGCCGCGCTGTGCACATTACTCACACTTCTCTCTCCTGACAGCGGCCTGACCAGCCGGTCAGCCAGGCCACAGGGACAGACAGCCAGACAGCCAGACAGCCAGACCACAGGGACAGACAGCCAGACAGCCAGGCCACAGGGACAGACAGCCGGTCAGCCAGGCCACAGGGACAGACAGCCAGGCCACAGGGACAGACAGCCAGACAGCCAGACAGCCAGACCACAGGGACAGACAGCCAGACAGCCAGGCCACAGGGACAGACAGCCAGACAGCCAGGCCACAGGGACAGACAGCCGGTCAGCCAGGCCACAGGGACAGACAGCCAGGCCACAGGGACAGACAGCCAGACAGCCAGACAGCCAGGCCACAGGGACAGACAGCCGGTCAGCCAGGCCACAGGGACAGACAGCCAGGCCACAGGGACAGACAGCCAGACAGCCAGGCCACAGGGACAGACAGCCGGTCAGCCAGGCCACAGGGACAGACAGCCAGACCACAGGGCCAGACCACAGGCACAGGACAGCCAGCCGGGCAGACGCCAGACCACAGGGACAGACAGCCAGAGCCACAGGGACAGACAGCCAGCCCAGGACAGCAGCCAGACAGCCAGGCCACAGGGACAGACAGCCAGACCACAGGGACAGACAGCCAGACAGCCAGACCACAGGGACAGACAGCCAGACAGCCAGACCACAGGGACAGACAGCCAGACAGCCAGACCACAGGGACAGACAGCCAGACAGCCAGACCACAGGGACAGACAGCCAGACAGCCAGGCCACAGGGACAGACAGCCAGACAGCCAGGCCACAGGGACAGACAGCCAGACAAGGGTGCAAAGGACGGACAGCCAGACAGCCAGGCCACAGAGACACAGACAGCCAGACAGACAGCAAGGAAGGACAGGGACAGCATACAGCAGACAGGCATACAGACAGAACTGGACAGACAGGGGCAAGGACAGATAGACAGACAACAGACAGCACAGACAGACAGCATACAGACAGACAGCACAGACAGCAGGCAAAGGTGACAAGACAGAAGACAGAAGCAACAGACAGACACACACAGACAGACAGGCATACAGACAGCCATCTAGACAAGGTGGCAAAGGACAGATAGACAGGAAGGCATACAGAGAGACACACAGACAGACAGACACAGACAGACAAGCATACAGACAGACAGCCAGACAAGGTGACAAGGGACAGATAGACAGGAAGGCATACAGACAGACAGGTACACACAGACACACAGGCATACAGACAGACAGCTAGCAAGGTGGTAAAGGACAGATAGACAGGAAGGCAAACAGACAGACATGCACAGACAGACAAACAAACAGACAGGCATACAGACAGACAGGCATACAGGCGGAGGAGATAGACATATGGAGGGACGGGGAGACATGCAGCCAATCAGGCAGTCAGGCAGGTATGCTTACAGACTGCATACGGAGGGACAGACAGACATGCAGATAGTCAGGCAATCAGACGGACAAGAGGCAAGGGACAGGCAGACAGACAGACGTAAAGACAGACAGGAATACAGACAGGCAGGAAGACAGACAGACAGACAGACATAAAGACAGACAGGCATAAAAACAGACAGGCATAAAGACAGACAGGCATACATATATACAGACAAGCATACAGACAGAAGAAACAGAAATACAGAGGGACAAAGAGACATTTAGCCAATCAGGCAATTAGACAAGAGGCAAAGGACAGATGGACAGGCATACAGACAGATAGGCATATGGACAGACAGACAGGCATACAGACTGAAAGATGCAAATACGGAGTGACTGACAGACATGCAATCAGTCAAACAGTCAGACCGACAACGGACAGACGGACAAGTATACAGACA
>CM054134.1:30787798-30797798 GCA_028751875.1 Rapana venosa | reverse complement strand
GACAAACAGAAAGAAAGAAAGAGAGAGATAGAGAGAGAGACAGACAGACAAACATTCAGGATGGATGAATGAATGAATGAATGAATGAATGAATGAATGAATGAATGAATGAATGAATGAATGAATGAATGGTTTGTTTGTTTTTTCAAGGGTTACAGAATATTTTTTTTTTAATTTTACATCCGGAGAGAGAAGAGAGACAGAGAAACAGATAGACAGACAGACAGATAAACAGACAGATAGACAGAGAGACAGAGACAGAGTGGAGTTATCTTCACTCAGACAAAATACGAACCATCCTGAAGAGTAAAATCCCCAACCCCCCTCCGCCAGTAGCAGCAAGCAAGCTGAACCAAGCTGAACCAAGTTGAACCAAGCTGAATCAGTCAGTGCTGCTAAGGATGACTGCGCTATGCTATGTCTGGTTGGTGTTGAAGTAGAGAGATGGCGACAGGCTGAGAAAATAATAAGGAATGCGCGGCTGTTTAGATAGAGAGTGAGGGCTTAGAAAGATAAGATCATGTGTAGAGAGAGGTTGTACTGTGTTGGAATAATTATTATTGTCTACTTACTGTTGTTATGTTGAGAGGATTTGGGGCTGGATTGATTGTGGTTTTGTATTATATGATAATCGTAGTCTGAGAAGTACTAAAAAAAATTGGGTTTAACTTCTCTCAGTTTGGAGTAAATTAAAATAAAAAGCTGCTTGTCTATGATTATAGCTTTTTTTTCTTTCTTGCCATCTCGGGATAGCTCAGTGGTCGGAGCACTCGCTTTCCCCCAGCCAAGTTAAGCAGCGTCGAGCGTGGTTACCAGTTGGATGGGTGACCGTTTGCGCGCCTTGGCTTCAGTACAGTTCCCCCAGTTCACCCAGCTGTAAATGGGTACCTGCCCTCTTTAGGGTCAGGGAAGGTAAAGCAGCGAGGGAGAGGAGATGGGCGCCGCCCTCAATATGCTGGCCCTAGAGAAGTGAGGTCTCTGACGCCTCGCTCCCCTACGACCTTATAGGTTATGGGACTCCTTTACCTTTACCTTTACCATCTCTTTCATTTATGTCTCCTGACTGTCTTTTTATCTATTAGTCTCACTCTTTTCTCCAAGCCTGTCTGTCTCTGTTTTTCTCTCTGTGTGTGTCTCTCCATCTCTCTCTCTCTCTCTCTCTCTCTCCTCTCTCTCTCTCTCTCTCTCTCTCTCTCTCTCTCTCTTCTCTGTCTCCCTCTCTGTCTTTCTATGTCTCTCTCTCTGTCTCTCTCTGTCTCTCATCATTTTCTCTGATGTACATACATTCAAACACACATATTATGCTGATTCAGTCACCGTCTTTCCTCTCTCTTGTCTCTTCCTCCTCGTAACTCTGTTCCCTATCATCTTATATATCCTAACTTTGAACAGCTTAAAGTGACAAACAGCAGCAGCAACACACACACACACACACACACACACACACACACAACACTATATATATATATATATAGAGAGAGAGAGAGAGAGAGAGAGAGAGAGAGAGAAGATAGATAGATAGATAGATAGATAGATAGATAGATAGATAGATAGATAGATAGATAGATAGATAGATAGATAGATAGATAGATAGATAGATAGACGGAGACGGAGACAGAGACAGAGACAGAGATTCTACAGACAGTGTATGCATGCCATCACACCATTTAGCTTTCCTGTCTTCGACCGAGAGACAAATCCACAAGATTCACAGGATTCGGCGACAAATTGTTCTGTAAATGTCTGGAACAGACCGACAGTAAACAGAGAGGAAGGAGGAGGAGGGGGCTAACGGCAAAGACAGTAGAGGAATTACTTTAGACAGCGTATAGAAGGCCGCACTCCACCTTTCACGTTTTGGCCAGTTTCTTCTCTGGTTTGGGGTTTTTTCCACATAGTACAGCTCTTAGAATTATACCCACGAAAAATACAAAGTTTTATTTGTAAAAGATACTCTTCTTACTTGCAATGTATACACAAATTGGAAAGATTTGAATTTCAGAAATTAAAATTAATCAGCAATTCACTTTTTAAATTCAAACCTTCCCTCATTTTTCTGCTGCTGCTGTTGTTGTTGTTGTTGTTGTTGTTGTTGTTGTTGTTGTTATTGTTATTGTTGTTGTTGTTGTTGATGTCGTCGTCGTCGTATGCTCGCCTCCCAACCACAATACACATGCGCGGAATCATCAGCGCAGGATGCGAACAACCCTCAAAATCATAATGGTTTCCAACTTTCATATAATAAACTTTCATTATTCTATTTCCACAACCTCAATAAAAACAACCATAGAGCGCATTTTTTATACCCTTAAAATATGTTCACAATTCAGCAAAGATGTTGTTTATATGGCAAGCATTAATTTTACAGACGACACTACTCTTGACCCAAAGCTAAACCTGGAGTGTGACCAAGCTTGATGTCAAGGCTGTTCAAGACAGCTAGCATTGGTCGGTCGATGGCTCAACTGTCGCACATGGGCTGATTTGAAGAGACGTCTCCTAACTCGTAGAGATCCACCCGAACATCCAAGCTATCCTTTCTTCCAAGTCCCGGGATTCAAACTCACTGCCTCCCAGCCTGTTCTACGGGAGACGGGAGGAGACAGGATAACCTAGTGGTTAGAACATTGCGCTCGCAATCTGACGACCCGGGTTCGATTCCCGTTCAAGAGGATATCCCCTGGAATTAACATCAGTGCAGACTCCACTCTACCTAAAAGTCCTTCGGATGAGACTAAATACCGAGGCCCCGTGTACCAACGCACGTGGAACATCTTGCGCACACGTTAACTCCTGTTCCGCTTTTTGTAAGAGTAGGCCATTGTGTGCCGGTGGAAACAGATGACAGAATTCACAAAACCGCATACACCAGGGACTGGATGTAAAAAAGCACATAAGTGCTTATTCCATTATCCTCGATATAAAAGAATAAAATAAAAAATCTATACCATGCTTACCACCCTGCTGTGGAAGCTTTGTGCGATTTATTGCTTGGGGAGTTAAACAACAGGATACAAAAAGTGTTTTTTTTTAAATAAGGAAAAACAGATAGTCTTGCTATAAAAAGAAAGGGTAACCTGTATGCTTCCCACAGCTGTCATGGGTCTTTAAAAAAAAGTGGAAGAATAAATCACGCATTCCGTGGACTAGCCGACTGTTCTGTGTCACCTGTTTAGAGTACATTAAATGAAGGACGCATTTGAAATCACACACACACACACACACACACACACACACATGAAATTATAGAACAAGCAGCAAAGATACCAAATAGATTTTAAAGTCAACCCTGCGCTTTTTTTCAGACAAATTTAAAGATTTAAGAAAAACAACCCATTTTGTATTCACAGCATAACATTATGAAAGATATAGGTCAAGGTTATGGGCAAATAACATCACAAAAAACAGAAATGACGATAATGACGACAACAACAATCATCTGTGTCTGATGTTATTACTATCATTGTCATTGTAGTTGTTGTTCTATCCTTCCGTTTTGTTATACATACTGTTGTTGCTGTCGTCGTAACAGCTTTTTCATTATCATTATTTTTATTTTTTATTTCGTCTTTTCGTCGTAATCTGTTGTTTTTTTAAAAGAACAATAAAAATTAAACTGTTTTGAAGACAGTTTGAATCCTCCCCCCCTATCCCTAGAGTTTATCAAACCAAATTTACCAGCCATCCAGTTTAATCACAAAAAAATTAAAAAACGAATCCACAACAAAACAGTAACATCAAAACAAAATCCTGAATAGCAATAAAACAAATACGAACCAAGTTAGTGTAAACACACACACAAACACACACAAACACACAACAAACACACAAACAAAACACACACAAACACAAACACAAACAAACACACACAAACCAACAATAAGAACCAAAGAAACAACATATTAGCTTTATAACAAAAAGAAAAGAAAGAGAAGACAATCATGTACCCCTTTTCAACGCTAAAGTGAAAGCAACAACAATCAAAACAATCACTGGGGTGTTTTTTTTTCCAAAAAACAACATACACCTACCCACTTAGGCAGGTCACGGTAATCTGCATTGCAACATTCTGCTGATCCAAAAACAGCATCTACATACAGGTTACAGCTTTGCTGATGCGCATTTACATGTATACTTCTGAACAGAAACCTAGTGCAGACGCATTAATGTCCAAGACGATGGATCACAAGACGAAATGGAAGACAGAAAAAGACTGGTAGGTAATCAACATCATTATCCTAATGCATTCAGTAGACACAGGCAGGCAAACGTCTAAAGGAGCGGACACACGAGCCCCCCCGAACCGTACCGTTGAGAAAATCACGGCAAAATGAATCTCAGATGGGTTGTCTGTCACTGTAAACGTAGGTCTCAAGCTGGCTTTTTCTCGCGGGGATGCCAGGGGCCTATCAGTATAAATACCATCTCCACCCCACATTCTGGAAATTCTGTGTTAGAAATTTCTCTATCACTCTCTTTGTTTCTGCCTTGTTCCTTGTCTTTCTGTCACCTCCTTCTTATCTATTTTCTGTCTTCCTGGTCCATTCTCCTCCTTTTTGTTGTCCAGAAAGACCTACAAGATAACATTTCTCTCTTACGCCGAAGTCGGATGCGCTGGGCTTGCCTTGTCAGGTGCTTAACGGCAGCGTGACGCATTTTCGCTCATATAACAGACAGCAATAGTTGCTGTCTGAGCGTTCAAAAAGCTGGCTTGAGTCATAATGTTCAACGCGACCGTTCGGAATAGGTCCTAGTTCTATCTCAAATGGACCACTACTATCCTCCAGCTAATCCACGATCAGTTTGAAGCTTGGAGTGACGTTGTGTGCGTAGGGTGGGTAGGTGGGTGGATGGTTGTTTGGTGGGTTGGCAGGTTATTTGGTTGGTTGGTTAGCTAGCTGGCTGGCTGGTTAGTTTGTTGGTTCGCTGGCTGGCTAGCTGGCTGGATGGCTGGATGGTTGGTTGGTTGGCTGGTTTGCCAAATGGTTGGCTGATGTGGTTCGCAGTGTTGGATTGCTGTAGGTTTGGATGGCTGGATAGGTGATAAATTAATGGACTGTTTAGGTGGATGGCTTGTTAGTCATTTTATTGGATGGATGACCTGTTGGGAAGTGATTGTATATTTTGTTTCATTGTCGATATCTTTATCAACATTGTCCGCACTATATTATCACTATTGTCGTCATCATGAATATCTATAAAGAGAGTGTTGGTGAGGATTCCATTAGCTTGAAAACACACACACACACACACACACACATACACACACAAACACGCGCGCGCAAACACACACGCACCCACGCACGCACGCACGCATGCACACACACGCACGCACGCACGCACGCAAACACGCACATGTAAACACATACACTACAATCCTTTGGATGAGGTTACGTGCGCACGCCCACACACACACACGGACACACAAGCGGGCACACACACACACACACACACACACACCACAGTCCTTTCGATGAGGTTAGAAACCAAGGCCCCATGTACATGTGCAAAATGCACGCAGAACACCTTGCTTACAAGTTAAAACCCATTGTGTCTTTCGGAAGAGTAGGCCAATGTGTATCAGGGGAATCTGACGACAAAATTTACAAAACTGCATGCACAAAGGGACTGAATGTGAAAAAGCACATGAGTGCGTATTTCATAATCCTCGGAATAAAAAAGTTAATTCTTTAAACTTAAAACTTAACACACACTCACACACACACACACAACACCACACACACCAATCACACACACCACCAACCAAAATCGAACCTACCAGCCACCTAACAATCATCCAAAGAAATCCACATAACCAAAGCAGAAGAATAAAAAAAAAAACCTAACAATCAGAATATAATCAAAACAATACAAAACAAAATATAACCAAGAAAAACCAAAATTGAAAAAATAACATCTTTCGTTCCTTTAGAAAAAGAGATAGATCTATAATATCATTTTATTGTACGGAAAACGAATTGCAAGGCGCAACACGAAAAACAACATCGTCTTTTGTGTTATTTTCTCTTTTCTTTATGACAATACGCAACACTCTCTTATTAACGTCATAGGTAAACTGTATTGCAACATATTTGCCGATCCAAAAACAGCACCCCGAAATTGAACGAAATTCTTGATGCGCACTTGCATGCGCTCCTCGTCACAAAAGCTAAGTGCAGACACATCACTGTCCAAAACTCCCGGATCACAAGACGAAACGGAAGACAAAAAGAATGCCGGGTTAGATAAGGGGAATCAACATCTAAAAGCCAATACATTCGGTAGATTAGACAAGCAGGAGTCTAAAAGACTTGCTTAGTGCTGGTGATATATTAACGCTAGAGGTCTAAGCATTGTTTTGCTAAGATGTGAGAGGGACGTGGGGTTGGAGAAGGAGTGGGGAAGAGGTGAGGGAGGGGAACAGAAGACAATCATTAATAACTACGTCAAGGAAGGCAAGATGGTTGCTTTTGGTTCGTTGGTTGATTGGTTGGTTGGCTGGTTGGTTGGTTGGCTTAATGGCTGGTTGGTTAGTTGGTTGGTTGGTCTCATTGTGTTTTCAATGTTGTTATCATCAACCCAAACTTTATCCTCTTTCACATCATCACCTAGACCGTCATGAGAACAAAAAACATATTGCTATTAAGGGATGCACGCGCGCGCGCGCACACACACACAACCACACACACACACACAAACGCACACACACTAACATACACACTCACGCACACACACAAACATACAACCACTACACACACACACACACACACACACACACACACACACACACACACTTCGTCTAATATCACTAAGAGTGAACAGACGTTAAATTGAAGACAACACACACCACATACTTACATAAAACACACACACACACACACACACACACACACACACACACACACCACATACTTACATAAACACACACACACCACATACTTACATAAACACACACACACACACACACACTACGCGGAAGCACCAACGCACGCACACACACATGCACACAGCACACACACACACCACATACTTACATAAACACACACACACACACACACACACACACACACACACACACACACTACACGGAATCACCAACGCACGTACACACCATACCACATGCACCCACACACACACACACACACACACACACACACACACACACACACACACACACACACACACATACACACACACACACACTAAACAAGCAGGCATCAAGCAGCACAAACTAGACTAAACACGGTATCACCAGACGAAATGGGAGGAGGACAGGAACAAGTCCGTACTGGTACTATACTGTGGTAGGTACTCAACATCATTAACCTAATGCATCCTCTACATCAGATATACAGGCATACGTGAAAGACACCTGTCACTGCTGGTAATATCAGGGATTAGTCAGGCCATTGTGCTCTAAGATCTCTGTGTGTTGTGTGTTGTAGTGTGTGTGTGTTGTGTGTTGTAGTGTGTGTGTGTGTGGTGTGTGTGTGTGTGTGTGTGTGTGTGTGTGTGTTGTGTGTGTGTTGTGTGTTGTTAGTGTGTTGTGTGTTGTAGTGTGTGTGTGTGTGTTGTGTGTGTATGTGTGTGTGTGTAGTGTGTGTGTGTGTGTGTGTGTGTGTTGTAGTGTGTTGTAGTGTGTGTGTGTGTGTGTGTGTGTGTGTGTGTGTGTGTGGTGTGTGTGTGTGTGTGTGTGTGTGTTGTTAGTGTGTATGTGTATGTGTGTATGTGTGTGTGTGTGTGTGTGTTGTAGTGTGTGTGTGTGTTGTTAGTGTGTGTGTGTGTGTGTAAAATTTAGCGTATGCGACCATTTACCCACCATTAAGGTAGCTGCATTCCGACCTTAGGGATTGTGTCTAAACACGACAGCTGTTTGCATGCGTTTCTTTCTTCTTCGTTTTTTTTTAAAATTCTATCATTTGTTCCTGCAATTTACAAATGGTTCATTTTCCGAAAGGCAGAACGGAATTTTTTCTTGAGCGCAAAATGTTCTACGTGTGTACGCATAAAGGATCTTGATTCTATGTTTCTTCAAAGGAACTTTCGGCCGGGAGAGTGCAGTGGGTACTAATGAGAATTCCACGGGAAAAACCCCTTCCAAAGGGCGATCCTGTGGTAGCTCGAAATCGGGCCATCAGATCACGAGTTCAACGCTCTAACCACTAGGCTAGCCCTCCTCCCCCCCCCCCCCCCCCCCCCCCCCCTCACCTCTTTGCAATTATACTAATGAGGGTTAATTGATTAGTCAGTGGGTTGGTTGGTGAGTTGGCCAGATGGTATGTTGGTTGGTTGGTTGGTTAATTGGTTGGTTGGTTAGTTAGTTTGGTTTTGGTTGGTTGGTTGGTTGTTTGGATGGATGGATGGTTTGAATTGATTATTTGGGAGGAATCTGCATGGCTGAATGATCTGTAAATGGTTGGCTGGTTGGTTTTGGTGATACGTTGACTGGTTAACTGGCAAAGATTGATGCCTGTAAAGAGACAAACAGAGAACATCAAGAAACACTTTCGAAATGCTAATACTGAGCAGCACATGAAAAGCGAAAGCCCCCAACAAAAGTAAACATCCTTTTCTTTTCCATCATCTCTTCTGTTCGTTCGTTGAACCTCTGCGACATTCTTTCTCCTCATCTGCTTTTGTTGTCTCACAAACAAGTCCATTTACCTGTCTTACTGCACATTCCCGTCATTCATTAACGCGGGGCCTACGCAGAAACTGTTCGGAGAATACACAGTCATAATTATATCGGGATATTCTATAGAAGTGATGAATTCATATGTATGTGTGTGTGAGGGGGGGAGTGTGTGTGTGTGTGAGGGGGGGGGGGCGCAAGGAGTGTGGGGGTGTGGAGGGAATGGATGTGTGTGTGAAGGGAGGGGGGGGGAGAGGGGGCGTAAGTGTGTGGGGGAGGGGGGGGGGAGTGGGGGCGTAAGGTGTGTGTGTGTGTGTGGTGGGGGGGGGGGGGGGGGGGCTGAGTATGGGTTTCGTTTCGTGCGTGTGTGTGTGTGTGTGTGTGTGTGTGTGTGTGTGTGTGTGTGTGTGTGTGTGTGTGTGTGTGTGTTGTGTAATCTGATTTCAAACTAAATCAAAGCTTTAGAGATTTATTTTATCAAAGTACAAGACACAGGAAAAAATCTGTTACCAATATTCGGGGGGGGTTCTATTCTATTTGTAACGGCCTTGAGCAGTACCTAGTCAATGATGATTGTTGAAACCTCAGTTCTATTTCTTCGAATAGTTACAGTTACTTTAGCCAATTATTAGGTATTGATTTACGTTATGCGGATGACACAACTCCTTTATCGTAGCCATCGTTTTGCTCACTAAAGGCTGTTGATCCTTTCTATTACAGATGCATTGTGAAACGAAATTAGAGAAAACTAGAACAGATTTATTGGGTGGTTTGGGGTTTATTTGTTTTCGTTTGGGGGTGGGGTGGGGTGGGGGTTTGTTTTGTTGATTTTCGTTCTTGGGATAAAGCTGGAGGTTGACCAGAGCTGGGATGTTGTGCATGCCACTGTTTTCAACCTGTCATTGATGTAGCCACATTCCGACTTCAAGGATGGTGTCTCAATACAAAACCTGAGTTGTGTGTATGCGGGTTCTTTTTTCTCTCTCCTTTCCTTCGGACATACAGTGGTCTACTCTTCCAAAAAGCGGAACAGGTTCTCAACCTGTGTGCAAGATGTTCTGCTTGCTTTCGATTTCAGGGCCTCAGTTTATAGTCTCACCAGACGGACTTCTAGGGGAGTGTTGGTTGACTCCAGGATAAAATTTCCTTAAGTAGGCATCTTCCGTGGTGGCTCCATCTCGGGCCGTCAGATCACGAGCGCAACGCCCTAAACCACTAGAGCTATATATTTATCGTAAAAAATAGCTTTTCTGAAATAACAATAGCTCTCCTCACCTCACCTCACCTATCCTGTAGTCCCGTGGACCGTGGGGGAGCACCAATGAAGGTTTTGCAATCAGCTTCCTGCACTCCCCGTTGTCCTCTGCT
>CM054134.1:30730298-30782798 GCA_028751875.1 Rapana venosa | reverse complement strand
GAGAGAGAGAGAGTGTGTGTGTGTTGTGTGCGTCCGTGTGTGTGTGTCTGTGTGTGTGAGGATGTGTGTATGCGTGTGTGTGTGTATGTGAGTGTGTGTGTCTGTGTCTGTGTGTCTGTGTGTGTTGTTTTTTGTTTGGTTGGTTGTTTGGTTTCTTTATTTTTGTTTCCCTCAGTCGAAGACAAAAACGGAGTCTGGTGTGATAGTGTGTGGCGTTTAAGAAGAAAAAAAAGACTCAGACGCTAAATAAGGTTTTTTTTAATTATTCTTTTATAACGAGGATAATGGAATAAGCACTTATGTGCTCTTTTACATCCAGTCCCCATGTCCATGCGGTTTTGTAAATTCTGTCATCTGTTCCCACCGGCACACAATGGCCTACTCTTACGAAAAGCGGAACAGGATTTAACGTGTGCGCAAGATGCTCTGCGTGCGTTGGCACACGGGGCCTCGGTTTATAGTCTCATCTGAAGGACTTTTGGGGAGAGCGGAGTCTGCACTGATGTTAACTCCAGGGGAAAATATCCCCTTGTACGGGAATCGAACCCGGGTCGTCAAATTGCGAGCGCAATGTTCTAACCACTAGGCTATCCCGTCCCCTTCTGTCTTAACTAACTAAAGGAAACATAACAGCGCTGTTTCTTTCCATCGCATGAATTTTGAAAACTCTCAGTGACACAGACAGTCATATATATATATTTATATCACAACCTTAAAAATTTGTTCTGAAGTTGCTTCAGGATATACAATCATATAAAGCAATCATCTTATCCCTACATCACCAAAAGACACGCTTCGTCACCCAAAATTAATATGACATTGACTATATTCTTTAAATCGGTGTAGAATGGACATGAAGCTAGAAATATGAACGGTTTTCTTTTTTCGCTGTAAGGGAAACAAAGCTAAACCATTTCTGTAAATGGTGCAGTCATGCATCAAATGGTAATTAAAATTTACGATCAAATTATGACAGCGGTTATCAGAGGAAAGCATGACATGCACGTTGTCAGATGATAGAATTTAAAGAAAGTGTATTAAGTGACAAAAAAACCCAGCAGGTTTTAGATTGGCGATCTTACGCTCAAGCTGGATGCGCTGGGCCTAACTTGTCAGGCGCCTAATGGCAGTGCAACGCATTTTTTGCTCATAATTTTATGACAGACAACATTAATTGCTGTTCGGCGATGAAATGAAGATTGGCGATCTTTGTGATATAATAAAATCTCAACATCTTTGAAGGCGTAACTGTGAATAGCAGAACGTTTACACACACACACACACACACACACACACACACACACACACACACACACACACACACACACACACACACACACTCTCTCTCTCTCTCTCTCTCTCATCTCCCCTCTCCTCTTCTCTTCTCTCTCTCTCTTCTCTCTCTCTCTCTCTCTCTCTCTCTCTCTCATATCTCTTTGTACTTTAAGAAATAGAAAGAAAATAACTTATCACCACATGCAAAGATGACTCCATTACCAAGAATTATTAACCTAGATAGGCTAGCTGTAAACTTCCTCTCTTCGCTGCGCTCCTTTTTTTTTTTCTGTTTTGATTGTATGCGTAGTGCCTGGTCTTCTCCTGTAGACTGTAAACTCAGCAGGAGGTCTGCCCACCAGCCTCAGCCAACACATACCGCCTTCACAGCAGCTTTGTTCTGTTGTTGTTGTTGTTGTTGTTGTTGTTGTTGTTGTTGTTGTTGTGATTTGTTTTTGCACTGGACGCGTACTGGGTACGTTTGTGTTTCCGTAACCCACGGAACGCTCGTATGAATTACAGGATTTTTAAATGAAATTATGCATGTTTTATATTCTGTCTGTGTATATAATCATACAATAAAAAGGAGATAAGGCATTGGCAAGTCTGCAGGTTGAGCTGACCTGGGAGATCGTATAAAAAAAAAAACAACCCCACTCTTAATTTAACAGATGCTGCTGCTGAGATTCAAACCCACCACTTTATGGTCCCACATGACTGACGTCAAACGGTCTTAACCACTCTGCTGTAGCATCCCCGATGGCTACAAACCAACAAAAAATGCAAGTGTAATGCAAGACGTGGTCCATAAGGTCCATAACACAGTAAGCTCTTAAACAAACTGGGGGGAAAATAGCGAACTAGAATATTTTCTATTTCCATAAACATTTTACAAACAAAAGAAAGAGAAAAAAGACAGAAAAGGCCCAAGGATGCATTTAATGATGATTAGTCTCCTACAGACGTTTTGGGGGTTTTTGTTGTTGTTTTTTTAGACTTCAAACGTGAAAGAAAATGATTAAGGATCGAGACATTCTCGAAGGAGGGTCACCAATCAACAACGACTGAAAACCCTGAAAATCAAACCTTTTATGTAATCCTTTTAAGTTCTCCTTTCATAACTGCAATACTATTGTTTAGTGCCAGTGCCAGCAGAAGCCTTACATTGAGCTCTTCGCTTACCGTTCCTCTGAACCAACGCACAGGGTAGCACTTAAAGATGAGTGCAGCAGCGCTCTACTGTCAAAGGACTAATAAAAGAAAGGAGCTGTGGGGGGTAGGCGGGGGGAGGGGGTGGGAGAGAGAGAGAGAGAGAGAGAGAGAGAGAGAGAGAGAGAGAGAGAGAGAGAGAGAGAGAGAGAGAGAGAGAGAGAGAGAGAGAGATACGAAAACGATAACGATAACAAAACTTTATTTTCTGAGGGTAATAGAATAAGTACAAGACTTGTTTACATACACCCCTCGAAAATAAAGAAAGAAGGAAGGTAAACAGACAAAATAATAAGCAAAGTGAATCATAATAATCACAATAAACATCACCACTATCATCATCGTTGTCATCACCTCTATCATCATCCCCATCATCACCACCAGAGAGAGCGAGAGCGAGAGCGAGAGAGAGAGAGAGAGAGAGAGAGAGAGAGAGAGAGAGAGAGAGAGAGAGAGAGAGAGAGAGAGAGAGAGAGAGAGAGAGATTAGGCAGTAACCAAAATAAATATCTACACATAATATAAGGGCCTGTGGTGCGACGATTCCTGAAAGGAAAAAAAAAGGGGGGGAAAATCCCCCAACCCCAACCCCTTTTACCTTTCCTGGAAATAAGCGTTGATGAATCATTCTGCGCTAGGCAGCTTTTACCTACTTAGTGTGTTCTTCCACGTCGTGTACGAATGTGTCCGCGCCTAAGTGACAGACAAAGAGAGGTGGATAGACACACAGACAGACAAAGAGAGGTAGACAGACAAACAGACAAAGAAAGAAAGAGAGGTAGACAGACAAACAGACAAAGAAAGAAAGAGAGGTAGATAGACAGACAAACAGACAAAGAAAGAAAGAGAGGTAGACAGATAGACAGATAGAGATACAGACAGACAGAGATACAGAGAGACAGACAGAGATACAGACATAGATACAGACAGAGAGACTGAGACAATGGAGCAGATAGAGCCTAGGTTCTGGAACAATGACGGCTGACGGCATCCTGGAAATGGGTTGTCAAGAACGACAAAAAAGGACCACGCGGAAAGTACCGTTCCGTGACCTGCTCTTCTCCCTATTGTCCATACCTCCGTCTCCAGGCCTACCTCCCCTCCCTCCCTCCCTCCCCACCTTCCAGAACACCCACTCTGACTGGACTGACCTGATCAGGCTGGCCATTAGCTCGAAATGCTGTCTCCCATCAAAGAGATTAAGGTCTAGAAAAAATGCCCAGCTGCCGTTAAGGCAAAGATTTTGAATTGATGGAGAATCTTTCTATGTGTGTGTGTGGGTGGGTGGGTGGTGGAGGGGGTTGGGGGTGGGGGTGGGGGTGGAGCGGGGTGCGTGCGTCCGTGTGGGGGAGGGGAGTGGGCGTGTGTGTGTGTGTTGTCTGTGTGTGTGTGTGTGTGTGTGTGTGTGGAGGGGGGTGGGGGTGTATGTGTGTGTGCGTGCGTCCGTGTGTGTGTATGTGTGTGTATGTGTGTGTGGAGGGTGGGTGGGTGCGTGTTTGTGTGTGTGTGTGTGTCTGTGTGTGTGTGAGTGTGTGTGTGGTGTGTGTGAGTGGGGAGGGTTGTGTGTGTGTGTGTGTGTGTGTGTGTGTGTGTGTGTGTGTGTGTGTGTGTGTGTGTGTGTGTGTGTGTGTGTGTCTGTGTGTGTCTGTGTGTGTGTGTGTCTCTGTATATGTCTCCCTGCGGGTCAACTTTCGTATTTGCGTGTGGTGAACGAAAACAAGTTTCTGAGTTGTTTTGTCTGCATGTTGTTTGCTTTGTTTTTCTTTTTAAATCAAAGCTTTCACAACGAGAACAAATAGTCTCTTGAAATCGATTTGGCAAATGTTTGCCAGATGCCTAATTCTAGGGTTCTGGTGTGGTCCGTTGCATAATATCGTGTGCTTGTTGATGCTAGCACGAGTGCATATGAGAGTCGTGTGACAAGTCAAGTCAAAATGATGTTTATTGAGGGTAGAAGATTAAGTTTACACAGCTTTTTTTCAGCCTGCCCTTACAACAAAAAAATCAAGAATACTGGCATATATATATATATATATATATATATATATATATATATATATAATATATATATATATATATATATATATATATATATATATATATATATATATAGTATATATATATATATACATATATATATATATATATATAGAGAGAGAGAGAGAGAGAGAGAGAGAGAGAGAGAGAGAGAGAGAGCCAGACCTCACGATAGAAGATAAACAAAACCCAGGAGAGTACAACATAAGCGCAGTCATATGGACAAGTAATGAATATACAAAATAACAAGGGTACGAATAACAATGTACACACCATGAGCATAAAGTGAACTTTCTATTTGTCCATTAGGTGTCTCTTCAAAAGTTTCTGAAACGTTTTTTTTTTAATTAGCTAATTTGTAATAGGGAGGTAGACTATTCCACAGTGTCCTCCCTGAAAAAGCAAGGCTCCACTTAAAAGAGATTATTATGGGGCATGGGCAAAAGCAGTCTATCAGTAGGCCTGTTTTTATTGACAGCAAATTTTTCACAATTTTTTTGCGGCTTTTCCGTTTAATATATTGTACATACATAGACACTTGAGACTGTCTTTGAGTGGAAGAATATCTAATTCTTTGTAGTTGGTCTTGGTCAGTGTATTAGGATTCAATGTGATTAGTTTGACAGCTCTTTTAGGTAGACGGCTTATATACTTACGATGTGTGTCACTAGCACTATCCCATAAGGTAGAAACATAATTTATAAGAGACAGGATATGTGCATGAAATAATAGTTTTCGTGATTGTAGATTTTAAAAATTCTGGATTTTTCTGAGTTGATATAATCTTACTGAGATTCACTTTCCTAATGTGGCTATGTGTTCTGACCAGAATGAATCACTGTCAATTACTGCCCCTAGTACCTTGTGTGTGTGTGTGTGTGTGTGTGTGTGTGCGTGCGCGCGCGCGCGCGTGCGTGTGTGAAGGGTGTGTGTGGGAGGGATCCCCTAGTGGGAACGCAAATGATGTTTTGACGTGGGTTTCCTCTTGTTAGTTAGTAGCAGCAGACAGGAAGCTGTCTGTTTGAACACACTTTGTGCCTTCTTACCAAAGAGAGTGCCAACATGGCTGCGACCTGGGGAACAATACTTTCAAAATGTGAAGGGTTCAGCTTGAAAAGTGTCCTTCTAATGCATGTAGACTCCAAGCAGATGCGTATTCAATGCGAAAGCATTGGGTGTATTTGGCTGTATCTAGAAATACTACTGGATTGCGTTATTATTTTCACAAAATGTCTGAAAGCAAACCATAGTCTGGTTGACTTGACAGACTGAATCCGACTTTCCAGACCACAGTAATTGAAGCAATTTTCAAAAATACAGACCGAGAGAGGAACGTGCATGCGGGTGCGCGCGCACGCACACACACATACACATACACACACACGCGCGCACACACACACAGACACACATATATAGGGAGCTGGAAGACTGGGTTAGATGGATAGTTAGGGGTAGGGAGATATTGATAGGGGGAGGATAGACTGGGCGAGAGAAGGGGGTATTTTAGGGTAGGGGGGATATTGATAGGGGGATGAATAGACTGGGCTAGAGAAGGGGGTATTTTAGGGTAGGGGGATATTGATAGGGGGATAGACTGGACCAGAGAAATGGGCATTTTAGGGTAGGGGATATTGATAGGGGGAGGATAGACTGGGCTAAAGAAAGGGGTATTTTAGGGTAGGGGGATATTGATAGGGGGAGGATAGACTGGGCTAGAGAAGGGGGTATTTTAGGCTAGGGGGTAATGATGGGAGGAAGAAGGGCTGGGATAGGGGTATGAGGTATTTTAGGGTAGGGGAATACTTTTTTAATTCTTTTATATCGAGGATAATGGAATAAGCACTTATGTACTTTTTACATCCAGTCCCCGTGTGTATGCGGTTTTGTCAATTCTGTCATCTATTCCCACCGGCACACAATGGCCTACTCTTACGAAAAGCGGAACAGGATTTAACGTGTGCGCAAGATATTCTGCGTGCGTTCGCACACCGGACCTCAGTTTATAGTCTCATCCGAAGGACTTTTGGGGAGAGTGGAGTCTGCATTGATACTAACTCCAGAGGAAAATATCCCCCTTGAACGGGAATCGAACCCGGGTCGTCAGATTGCGAACGCAATGTTCTAACCACTAGCCTATCCCGTCCCCCTATTGATAGAAGGAGCAAGGACTGGGATAGGGGACAGGGTATGTAGGGCAGAGAGATACTGATGAGGGGTGGGGGTGGGAAAGGGAACTGGTACTTTAGGGAAAGGGAAATTGATAGAAGGGGGGGAGGAGTAAGGACTGGGTTGTGTGTGTGTGGGGGGGGGGGGGGGGGTGTTGGTATTGGGATAAGGGGATGTCGTGGGAAGGACTAGTGGTGGTGTGGGGAAAGATGAACAGGGTTATGGGGGGGGGGGGGGGGAGGGGGAGTAAGCAGTATTGGTTGGGAGGGGATGAACAAAGTTGGGAAGTATGGGGAAAGATTCAGACGTACTCAAGTAGGTATAATTATAGACTGAGAGAGAGACGAAAGAAAAACACAGGTGAGAGAAACAAACCCTAGAATAATAATGGACAGCGTCCTGGAAATGTTTGTCAAAAAGCTATCATAACAAGAAATAATGCAGAATTACCAGAATTGTTTTTCTATTGTCCTTTCCTCAGTCTGCGCTGACCCTTCCCCCTCTCCTCCTGCCAACTTTTGGAAAATTGATTATAACTGACCAGATCCAGCCAGCAGCTCAGACTTCAGTATTAGTTCAGAAGGATTAGTGTCTGGGAAAAAATGTTTCCCGTTAGGCAGATATCTTGAATTAATGAAGGTAAGAGAGAAAGAGACAGACAGACAGACAGACAGACAGAGATAGACAGACAGATAATAATAATAATAATAATAATAATAATAATAATAATAATAATAATAATAATACATGGAATTTATACAGCGCTAAATCTTGCAAAAAAACAAATCAAAGCGCTCTCATTCATCCTATTCTTTCACATGCAGCCAGTTACGATTAATAGATTTTTACAAATTCAAATGTAAACACACACACGCGCACAATTAACAGTTTTTTACAAATACAAATGTAAACACACACGCGCGCACGCGCGCACACACACACAAAAGTTGTACACTCGGGCAGGCTAATGGGGGGGGGGGGGGGGGGAGTTGGTTATTGAGGGCAGGGACAGAAATGAAATGAAACAAGAGGAGAGAATCTTAGGTTTGAAATAAATGCGTCTTTAGGCTGGATTTAAAAGCATCATAAGTAGGCTTTTGACGAAGGGAGAGAGGGAGGTCGTTCCAGATCACTGGACCAGAAACAGAGAAAGAGCGACGGCCAACAGTGGACTGGTTGAATCTAGGTATTCTTAAGCACAAGGTATCTGCAGCAGAGCGGAGGGAACGAGAAGGAGTGTACAAGTGAAGACATTCACAGAGGTAGGAAGGTGCCGTTTTGTGGAGACTTTTGTAACAGAGGGTACAGATCTTATAGTTTACCCTCTGTGGCACAGGCAGCCAGTGGAGAGATCGCAAGAGAGGAGTAATGTGCTCAGATTTTTTCTTTCTGAGGACTAGTCGAGCTGCAGAGTTTTGTATACGTTGAAGAGGGTGGATAGATGATGCTGGCAGACCAGCCAGAAGAGAATTGCAATAGTCCAGACGTGAGAGAATGAGAGATGTGACTAGTTAGGATGTTGCATCAGTGGACAGATACTTTCGAACTGCACTAATGCGCCGTAATTGATAGTAGCACGACTGGCAGGTTTGGGTGATGAATTTTTGCATGGAGAGCGTGTTATCGATAGCTACCCCTAGATATTTCACTACAGTGGATAGAGGGACAGACGTATCGCCGAATTCTATTGAAGCTGTTGTTATGGAAGAGAGTTTGTGTTTGGTCCTTATAAGCATGGCTTCGGTTTTATCTGCATTTAGTTGTAACTTGTTCTCTATCATCCAGTTTTGGATATCTTGAAGGCAGCAGGACATATTTGTCAAGAGGGAAGGCAGATTTTCGGGAGTTTCACTGCTAAGAATCTGAGAGTCGTCTGCATAAAAATGATGGCTGATTTGATGACGGTTTATTATATGTGAAAGTGGGGCAGTGTAGAGAGTGAAAAAAAAAGATAGACAGACAGATAGATAGACAGACAGACAGACAGACAGAGACAGACAGACAGACAGACAGACAGATAGACAAAACAGACAGACAGAACAGAAGGAGATAGGGAGACAGACAGACAGACGAAGACAGACAAACAGTGACAGAGATAGAAACACACACACACACACACACACACACACACACACACACACACACACAGGGACTGGATGTTGTTGGGTTTTTTTTAAAAAGCACACGAATTCTTATTCAATTATCCTTGAAACAAAAGAATAAAATGAAGAAGAAAAAGCACACACATACAGTGACATAAACAGAAAAGGAGAGAACCTCCACCACCCCCACACCCCCCAAACCCTCACCAAAAAAACAACAACAACGACATAAAAAACCAACAACAAAAAACAAAGCAAAAACACAAACAAACGACAGAAACGTAGCCTCAGACACTGGAATAATTCATAGCCAGTGTTCGACAATGATCGTTTGTCAATAACGACAAAAAGAAACTACATGGAAAGTTCGTTTTTATGACCAGAGCTTTTTTTTGTTTTTGTTGTTTTTTATTACCATAACTTTCTCTTTTTTTATTGTCGTTTCTCTCAGTCTGGGTCCCCTACGCCCACCCTTGAGAAAATCCATTTTGATTGATCTGATGAGGCCATTAGCTCAAAGTTGGGTATCGTCGGACTGAGAGGATTATTTTTCGTTAAAAAAAAAAGAAATAAATGTGTTTGTTGTTAGGAGGAGATTTGAGATTAATGAGGCGGATTTCTGTCTCTGCGATTGTTTGTCCATTAGTGTGTCTGTCAGTGTGATTATAATTATTTTATCATTATTATTATTAGTTCTGTCTGTTTACGTGTCTGTGTCTCTTTATGCGTCTGTTTTGTTTTGTTTGTGTGTGTTTTACAAATGCATCATTGTTTGTTTGTTTTTTTTAAAGAAAGGAAAGAAAAGAAATAGAAGAAAGAAAGAAAGAAAGAAAAGACACAGAAAAGTCTCTTGAAATCGCAAATTTCGCTTGACTTCTGACTTACCATAAAGTTAATCCAGTCTTTTCTTTTCATTACTGTCACACATATACACATGCATGCGCACACGTGGACGCACTCACGCACGCGCGCACGCACCCCCCCCCCCCCCCCCCACACACACACACACACACATCGTCTAATATTACTTTGACGTGAACAGACTAAAATCGAAGCAACAACAACAACAACAACAAACAACACACCACACCACCACACACACCGCGCACGCACACACACACACGCACACACACACACGCACGCGCCAAACACACAGACACAGACACCAGACACACACACACACACACACACACACCACACACACACACATTTTCGTAAGAGTAGGCCATTGTGTGTCGGTGGGAACAGGTGACAGAATTTACAAAACCACATACACACGGGGACTGGATGTATAAAAAGCTTATGAGTGCTTATTCCATTATCCCCGATTTAAAAGAATACAATAAATAAAAAATAACAACACAACACCACACACACACACACACACACACACACACACACAGACACGTTCCAACTAATCAAATTTTTGAAAAAAATCATCCTTTTATTTTCAAAGGATTAGAATGAGCAGGTTCAATGAGACTTTGATAACAGAATAAAAAAAACCGGTGTGTGCGTGCGTGTGCATGCGTGCATACAGAATTTTGTGACAGGATATCTCTCTCTCTCTCTCTCTCTCTCTCTCTCTATTTTATTTTATATTTATATATATATATATATATATATATATATATAGAGAGAGAGAGAGAGAGAGAGAGAGAGAGAGAGAGATAGTAGATAGATAGATAGATAGATAGTGTGTGTGTGAGTGTGGTGAGTGTGTGGTTGGTTGATGATAGTTGTAGTAGATAGATGTGTTAGTGTGTAGTGATAGGGATAGTGTGTGGTTGTGTACACGAGGTATCAGTGTGCTGCTCGATCATGTGCATTGTCCTCTTTTTTTCCTCTCCTTTTCCACAGTCGTAACAAACACATTTCCCCCCACCCCCACCTCCATCCCGATCCCCCGCCCCACACTAAAATGTACGCTTCACACCTACCTCCAAACCCTTCATAAACTTTATATCCCCCCCCCCCTCCTCTCTGCTCTCTCTCTCTCTGCTCTCTCTGTCTCTCTCTCTCTCTTCTGTCTGTCTCTCTCTGTCTTCTGCTCTCTCTCTCTCTCTCTCTCTCTCTTCTCTCTCTCTCTCTCTCTCTCTCTCTCTCTCTCTCTCTCTCTCTCTCTCTCTCTCTCTCTCTCTCTCTCTCTCTCTCTCTCTCTCTCCTGTCTCCTGGGTGATGTAGATGGGTGCGTCTTCTCGTGCATGTCATTTCTCTCTCTCTCTCTCTCTCCCCCCCCTGCTCTCTTCTCTCTCTCTTCCTCTCTCTCTCTCTGTGAGTTGTTGTGTGTGTGTGTGTTGTGTGTGTGTGTGTGTGTGTGTGTGTATGTGTGTGTGTGTGTGTGTGTGTGTGTGTGTGTGTGTGTTCCAAAAGAGTCCTACAGTCACTTTCAAGTGTAGCACCCATGGTCAACACATAGCTATGATTATAGCCATTCAGCCACAATATTGACAAAATCTGCCCCGGGCCAGAGCGCAATACATCATCGTCAACTCCTACTGTGTAACAACACTGTACTGACTAACGCCTCTATGAGCACGCGGGCAAGCTTTTACTCTCGTGCTCAACAGCCCTACCCATGACTGATGGTCATGCAATGGCCTCCAGAGAAACGAGCTGGTCAAGGAAGAGAAAAGTAATGTCAATCTATCCTTTCCAGTCGGTTTGACTGAACCCAAGAAGCTGCCTTGTTTGCTCTAAGTCCTTCGGATGAGACTATAAACCGAGGCCCCGTGTGCCAACGCATGCAGAACATCTTGCGCACACGTTAAATCCTGTTCCGCTTTTCGAAAGAGTAGGCCATTGTGTGCCGGTGGGAACAGATGACAACATTTACAAAACCGCATACACACGGGGACTGGATGTAAAAAAAAAACCCCACATGTGTGCTTATTCCATTTTCCTCGATATAAAATATTTTTAAAAATCTGAGCGCTTTGATTTGTTGCTTTACAAGATTCAGCGCTATATAAATTCCATACATTATTATTATTGTTTTGATCTGTTCAGCTATACTTGGGATTTGAGTGACGGCGGTCTGAGTGCTAGTCTCTCGGATGAAAAAGTAGATAGAAGTTCTGTAACAATGCATAATATATATTTACTTCGCACAGAGGAAAGGTTGTGATGCAGACCTACGCAAAAGAAAACAAAAAATTGGGATGAATGCATACTCCCACGGGTATTGTAATTAAAAAGGAAAGCAAACATTGGAACAAAGCTAGAAAAACGCATATGTACGTGCATTATGTATTTATTTATTTTCTTCTTTTATTTAGAGGATAATGGAATTAACACTCAAACGCTTTTTTTCATCCAGTCCCCGTGTGTACGCAGTTTTGTCATTTTTGTCATCCGTTCCCACCGGCACAAAATGGCTTACTCTTCCGAAAAGCGGAACGGGTTTTAACGTGTGCGCAAGATGTTGTGCGTGCATTCGCACACGGGTCCTCGGTTTAGAGTCTCATCCGAAGGACTAGCGTGCATGTGTATGCACGTGTGTATGATACACAGATCACAAGAGAGGAAGAGCAGATGAGAGAGAGAGGAGAGAGAGAGAGAGAGAGAGAGAGAGAGAGAGAGAGAGAGAGAGAGAGAGAGAGAGAGAGAGAGAGAGAGGGAACTCTGAACAAGTGTGTTAATTATGTACATTGGCTTTAGGTCACAATGCACGGAGGTCGGAGGAGGGAGAAAACGAATACATTGATACTGTGCAAAAAAACAAACATTGTAGCATGAAAAAGAACCACAAATCTTGAACAAGTTTGGAATTTTGACAAAGAGAGAGAGAGAGATAGAGAGAGAGAGAGAGAGAGAGAGAGAGAGAGGAGAGAGAGAGAGAGAGAGAGAGAGAGAGAGAGAGAGAGAGAGAGAGAGAGAGAGAGATACAGACAGCAGACAGGCAGACTGACAGAAAGACAGAGACAGAGATAGAGAGACAGAGAAAGACTTCCTTAATGTTGGTTTTTTAAATTCTATTCTTTTATATCGAGGATAATGGAATAAGCACTTATGTGCTTTTTTACAACCAGTCCCCGTGTGTATGCGGTTTTGTAAATTGTCATCTGCTCCCACCGGCACTTTTATCCCAGCACAAAATGAAGACGAGCAGTAAATCACTTGCAGTAGGTACAAAGTGGACAATCTTTACTAATTAAACACGCTCAAGTACAGCGGCGAGAAATCATCGCAGTGACGATGTCCGACCACATCCCCGTCAAGGCGCTGGCGTCATGACGTGTCACACGATGAGGTCATCACCGACGTCATGACGTGTCACGATGAGGTGTCAGAGAGAGAGAGAGAGAGAGCCGCTGCTGGCCTTGAAGACGAGGGAAGTGTCCTAGCTTAGCCTGTAGCAGGAGTTAGCGTCATGTAGCAGGCGTCAGCGTCATGTAGTAGGCGTCAGCGTCGTGTAGCATGACAGCACATGTGCGTCATCAGGAAGTCCAGGTGTGTGTGTATATTTTGCCTTCAGGCCAAAGTCGGGACATGGGGGGGGTTGGGGTGGGGGGTGGGGGTGGGGGGGGGGTTGTATGGTTGTTTACGAGTGTCAAAAGGTGTGTACATCCTACAACTCCGGTGGACTAGAGGATTTTTTGTTTGTTTCTTTGTGTTTGTTAATAAGCTACACGATACAAAGTCAGTGTGATTATTTTTACACTCATGATCATCATCATCATGATATAAAGCTACACGAATACAAAAGTTCAAGCTGGTGATTATTCTGTTACATAGCATAATTTAGTATTCAATGCACAAATACACACATACGCGCGCGCGCTAACACACACCACGCACGCGCGCGCACGCCGCACGCCACACACACCCAGTAAAGTCACACCCAAATACACACACACACCCGCGCGCGCGCGCGCACACACACACACACACACACACACACTAAAATCGTGACTTTGGAATTAATGGATAACTAATTTTTCAGCACACACACGCACACACTAACACTCAGAACCACACACGCACACCACACACACACACACACACACACACACACACACACACACACACACACACACACACACACACACACACTATAACACATACAATTGCAAACGTAGTCAACTTTTCACACTGACAAATCCCCATACCTTCACTCTCTCTCTCACCGGATGCTTGTTTCTCTGTCCAGCATAAATCATGGAGTTTCATTTGACGTTCTTCCTTTTGTTATTCTGGCCTCAGGGAAGCATCAAATGGAAAGTGAATTTCCAGCATGTTTTTCTTCTGTGTGTGTGTGTGTGTGTGTTTGGGTTTGTTTGTTTTTTTACATTGTCTGATCTCTTGCTTTTCCTCTTTTGGTCGATGTTTCTCTCTCAAAATCAAAAGGTTAAAAAGCTTTCCCAATGCATTCCTGCCTGCTTCCAGTCGCGTTCTCACGTGCCAGTCAGTGTTGGTCAGCCAGTTATGCATGCGTATGTGTGTTTGTAGAAGGGGGGGGGGGGGGGGGGGGGGGGGGGGTGATCGGGGGGAGGGGGGGGGGGGGCGAAAGTTTTCAGTGCATTTGTTTGTTTAATTTCTCTATCAAGAAATCTGAATATTCACGTGTGTGTGTGATTGTGTGTGTGTGTGTGTGTGTGTGTGTGTGTGTGTGTGTGTGTGTGTGTGGTGTGTGTGTGTGTGTGTGTGTGCGGCGTTTGTGTGTGTGTGTGTGTGTGGTGTGTGTGAGGGTGGAGTGTGTGCGTGTGTCGAAGTTTTATTTGCAAATTATGCATTGAATAATATGCAGTGCATTTGTTTGTTTGTTTGTTTTTTAAATCAAGCCATCTGACTATCCATGCGTGCTTGCGTGCGTGCGTGTGCGTGCGTGCGTGGTGTGTGTGTGTGTGTGTGTGTGTGTGTGTGTGTGTGTGTGTGTGTGTGTGTGAGAGAGAGAGAGAGAGAAAAGAGAGAGAGAGAGAGAGAGAGGAGAGAGAGAGAGAGAGAGAGAAGAGAGAGAGAATGTCTATCAACTAAGAAGCATTGTTAGACAGGAAACAGGGAGGAGAGAGAGATGAAAATTAATGTGAGTTTATATGAATGACGGGATAATAATAATAATAATAATAATAATAATAATAATAATATTTTTTTTTAAATGGAAATAAATATATGAATGAATAATAGGTGTTTACAAAAGCAAACAAATAAACCAAAAATATGTAACCATTACAAAATTTTTCAAATATTCATACAAAAAAAGTAAAAGAACAAAAAATTAATGTAAGTAAACGAACATCTCTCTCTCTGTCTCTCTCTCTGAAATCAAGATCATAATTGTTACATCAGACTAGTGTGCCTTCAATCAGTCATCAATCATGAAATTTCCGCGTTGAAGAAACCACAGAATAATGTGAACATAAAACGACAACAACAATAACAACAACAACACCAACAACAACACCGCCACCACCAACAACAAAAAACGAAAAGATGCAGGGAACGAATTTAAAAAATACTAAAAGTAGACAGAGATTATATTATACTGTACAAATACGCTGTACTCGTAGAAAATACCTCAAATTTGCATGAAATTAACTGAATTCCAGAGTTAAAGAATTTCAACACTAGCAGCTTCTTTTGGGGGTGTAGGAGATTGAATCAGAATTTCGACAAGGTATTGGATTCTGTCTGAGAAAAGTGTAAATACTTTGGTAAAATTGAGCCTGTTGGCGATTCGTGAGACACCAGGAGAGGCCTGTGGAGGGAACGAATTGATCTGGATTTCAATGAATGACGTAAGATCTGTGGTGTCCACGGCACTTAAGATGCGTGCATTCGAAATTTGTTCATTTTTCTTCTCCTTCTCCATCTTCTTCTTCTCCTTTGATTGCTTTCTTATTCTTTGGTTTGATTTTCATCTACATATTTCCCGTTCATTTCTTCAATTCGACATCCCTTACTTTGTTGCTAGTTGTTATTGTTATGTTTTTCTTTCTTTTGTTATAATTACTATAAAAATATATATATATATATATATATATATATATAATATATATATTTCCATTTCTATCTCCATTATTTCCACTTTTTGGGATCTTCCATTATCATGTCATACCAACTTCTCTCTCTCTTTCTTTCTCAACAGTTATTTTTAGCCATTGATTTTTTTTCCCCCAGCCATAGTAACCTGCCTATATAGGGCTTTTCAGTTTTTATCATTTGTTTCCCAGTCCTGTATTTTTCTTTTTTGTTGTTGTTTTTTTTGTTTTACTTTGGGTTGTTTTTTTTTGTGTGTGCATCATCTACCATTCCTGTCTCTCCACATGATAGATGTTTATAGTTGGGGTTTTTTTGGTTTGGTTTTTACTTCTTTTTTTTTCATATACCTCTGCAGTATTTCTTCTCTTTTAGTTGATGGAAACTTGATCACCAAAAATAAATGTAAATTTCACATGTGGATATTTATCAACTAAAACTCTCTCTCTTTTTCTCTCATCCTCTGTGTGTGTGTGTGTGTGTGTTAGAGAGAGGATTCTTTTTTTTAGTTTATACTTGAATTGTCAGGATGCAATGATCATGAATAAGCACTCACGCAGTCTTTTATATCCAGTACCTGTATGATTGCGGTTCTGTGAAATAAGATTTTGCCATCTGTTCCCACTGGCACACAGTCAATGCCTGTTCTTCCTAAAGGCAAAACAGAGTATTTTTTGAGGGTCTGCTGCTCTTTATCTAACTCTATGTGTATGTGTGTGTGTGCATGTGTTCTTGGTATGCCAGTGTTTATTTAACTGCTGATGTGAAAAATCATGTCTTATTTTTTGGCTTCTGTAAGTGTACTGTAGATTAAGATATATGAATGTATATAATTAATGCATGCATGAATACATTTTCATACACGTAGATTGCTGTATGTACAAAAAGCTAGAAGCACTTTTCATTCTCCACCCATCTATATGTTCACATGTATACATATATGATTGCATGCATACTTGTGTGTGTGTGCATGCGTGTGTGTGTGTGTGTGCATGTGTGCACCCACGCGCTGGGGGAACACCCAACAACTGATAACAATAATACTTCAATTTTTACTGTAACATCTGTTGACTGACAGGAGGATCAATGTTAAAGTAAGAGCAGAAAAATGGGATTTCCATGAAAGGTTATTACACTGTGGCACTGATGGATGATGTCAGATGATTGACTACACACAGGAAAGGAAGTGTAGCACTGCAGTAGTAATTTGTATTCACTTTCAGTCACAGCAAATTTCTCGGCATGAAATTTGGGCTGCTCTTCCCGGGGAGAGCGCGTTGCCACAAGAGTAGCACCGTTTATTATTTTTTTATTTTCCTGACTGCATGTTTGTTTTTCTTTCCAAGTGGCTCTTTTTTGACAGATTTCTGCCAGGGAAGCTCTCTTGTTGCCATGGGTTCTTATATGTGCACTAAATGTGTGATGCGCACAGGACCTCTGTGCACAGGACCACTATCTATCTATAGGATAAGAGAGAAGTTTTGGGTACAAACAGGGATCCAACCCCGACTTCTTGCTTTCTAGGCAGGAATGTTACCTCTAGCTCTAGACCACTTGTGCTATGTAAGTTTGTATTTGCGAAAGTGTGTGTGTGTGTGTCTATGTGTGTATATCTGTATGCATATTCATGCCTGGATGCATGCTTATAATTATGTGTAAAAGCATTGACAACATATGTTTATTATAAGAATTTCCTGTTCTAGATAATACTCAAACACATCACTCTTTCCAAGATTTCCACATTTGAAAACATTTTTGTTTAGAAATCATTTTCCTTTATTTCAGGTCGCAGAAATAAAAACGTTCCATCTGACACTTCTCATTCATTCCATTATACTAACTATTGACCCAAATGCAAAGGCTGATGCATGCTTTATATACAGTGATACAGTCACAATGTCTCTTTGATTCCAGATACTAGAAAGGTTGATCCTTTTTCCTTTTATATCACCATCGGAAATGGGCATATGCTCTGTTGGCTTCACATACTCTGTGTAGTTCTTGCTTCTTGCGGATGCTTTTTCCCTGCACACACACACACAATACAAAGGATTAAATATGTGTTCCTTTCCTTGCAAGTACTGTATAAATGTAAAAGAGTTTACCCTGTAACTATTACATAAGTGGCGGAATGCCAACAAAAAATTATCATCCTATACACACAGGTATCTACACACACACACGCATGCGGTGTGTGCTCACACAGACACACTGACATTCCCCCTCACCACACACACACACTCACTCTCACACACTACACATCACACACACAAGTACCCATACCGCATGCACACAAGCACACATGCTCAAGTACGCATAAGCACACACAGGCACATGCAAGCACACATATGCACTGACACATATGACAAGTTAGCATTTCATTTGATACACACGTGTATCTAAATTTTATGTGGCACTATTTACATCAGTAGTCCAGTAGGACTGAAAATATTTTCAATTTTCCCCATCTAATACAAGAGACCACAGAGACATAACTTGCAAGCATAGCTGCTTTGTATTATCATACTAGAACTGAATATAATATCAAAATAGTAAAACATTCCATGTAAATTATCGCTAATAATCAAGACACACATTATTTCACAAACATTCTGTATTATTTTATTTATTATGCCATTTTTTTATGTAAAAAATTTTGTTATTTGTTATGACTTTGGGGCCAGATAACCTGGTAGTGAAGAGCTTTGAGCTCATGATTCGAGGGCACGGGTTCGAGCCATCACCAGACACTCATTCGTGCAGATTTTTTTTCCCCTGGTGTTAACATCAGCACTGACTACACTCTCCCTAAAGTCTTTCAGATAAAACTATAAACCAAAAGTCCTGTGTACAAATACATGCAGAACATCTTGTGCACACATAAAAACCTGTTCTACATTTCAGAAGAGGCCATTGCATGCCGGTAAGAAAGAATGATGAAAGTTAAAAAGACAAATCACATGCACAGTGGTATCGTGTTTTGACATCACCCCTGAAGGCAGGGTGAGGCTACTTGATCTGTGCACTAACGGTTGTTTATGCAAAATCTAATCATTGATGAACCTTGGATATCAAGCTGAGGAACCAAAGCAAAAACCTTTTTTAGGATGAACCATACCTCATTTTTGTAGGCTTCCAGAAGTTCCCAGGCCAGCTTTCTGTGCATGGGAATTTTACGTTCTTTGTCCCGACAGCTCTCCACCAGCCATTTGGTGGCCTTGAACAGTTGATGACTTTCAGAACATGGCACCGGCACCTACACACACACACACATTACTGCTGCATACCTTAACAAACACTGACTTAAAAGGCTGTTTTATGCTCATACACAACACACTCCCCTGCACATTGCACACATACAATGAAACATGCACACATTCATGCACACCCAGACACATATCCACACACACACTCATACATCCACAGAGACACACAAACAGGGACCAATTCTTTCCCCTCTCTTTTCCAATACAAAAACTGCACTCCCCAAACAAAACATATTTTCCAACAACAACAAAGAATTAATAGGCAAACAACAATCCCCAAAAGTCCGGAAGTGTACGCAAGTGGAGGCGTGACCATCTTAATATCATTTCTGATTAAACAGTATTAGTTTGTCAAAGTTGTTAGCGATGCACAGCCCCGTGGAAGTAAAACAGCACCTATCTGAAAACTGAATGCTACAAAATGCTTCCTTTCTTTTTATACACCAGTACATTCAGTCGGCCTATTCAATGGAAAAGTTGATACCAAAATGTAGGACATTGTTCTTACCCCCAATCTCATTCTTACCATCCTCATCTTCTTCTTCATCACCATCACTACAATCATGAATAATGATGACTGTTTTATAACTGGCATGCAGGCACTAAGTACCTAGCAAGACCTGGGCTGCCTGTATTGCAGATGATCTTAGAGAAAGGTGCATAAATAAGGAGGAAGCTCAAAACAGAGAGAGATGGAGAAGGCTCATCAATGTCAAACCTCCCCTGGGAGAAACACGACAAAAAAAGGAAGAAGAAGAAGAAGAAGATGCAGGCACTAAGTGTTCATGTACCTGATATGTGACACCCCCCTTGACAATTTTGGTGGTGATGAGGACAGGCTTGCAGTTTTCCACAGCTTGATGAAAGATGGTCTGTGGATTACACTCAATGCTGGCCTTCTCTTCCTCTGTTGTTGCTTTGTTGTACTTCTCCACCTGAATGTGCTTGATGTTCTCAAAAGTCTGCAAAACAGAGAAATCTTCTGCATACTAAAATGACTTTCTTTTTATTGGAATTAACAAATACAAGCGAAATCATGCAAATGTTTTAAAACATAGTATTGTTTTTTTGTGCTGCATCTTTCATCAATTTAAACATTAAAAATCAATCTTTTGAAAATCAAATACACATGAGTATACAAGCAAAAAAGTTTCGTGATTTATTTATTGTTTTCATGAAATACCCCTCACACTACAAATTATATATTAAAACAGACACTGTGACAGACAAAGTACACTTACTCTTTCTAGGATTTCTCTTGCCAGTCGCTTGTTTCCACTTTTCATGATGCGGTTGATGAATTTCCTGGAAAAATAAACAGAACTGGTCATAACAAACAGTTGGATAGCAGAAACAGGAAAGGAGGAAATCAAATATGTGTGATTATATCTTCATTACTGTGGACTGTATTCAATTTGAACACATATCTCCATAGTGAGGTGCATGTTAAGTGACAGTTTTGTGCACATCATCAAACATTGTATGTGTTCTGAGTATAAAATGATGAGTATTTTTCTGCTAATCCTGCTCTCAGCATCACTGATAAGCATATGCAGAAATGACACTCTATGTTCACTACGCCCAACAACGAAATAAATTATATCTAATATATATGCACTTTCTCTTGAATGCTTTAGGAAAGCCAGGAGGATGTCTATTGATCAATGCATTGCCAATGCTGGGTGTACTTCTCATACACAATTCTTAAGTTGAATGGATTATTTTTTGTAATTTATATTTGGTGGGATTATCTTTTTCTATGCTTCAACTTTAAAAAAAAAAAGACCTTGCTATCTAACTAGAGGTGTACAAGATGCAGCAATGAAACAAAAAGAGTGAATGCTGGCTTTGGCTTTTTAAAATTTTTTAGATCCTCAATGATCCAATTTCATGATAAAATACAAATTGAATAGAAATTTTTGGCAAACACAGATAACACTCACTGCACGATGGTGCATGATCTACCCAACAAGCCACACACTAAATCAACACAGTTATTGTTGTTTCAAAGCATACATCACATTGTTCACTGCCTGAAAACTCAGTAAACTTACTGCGCAACAGGGTCATAGAAGACAGACTGAACTTGCTCTGTTTTGGCAGCTTTGATAGAACGGAAACGCCTCAGGTCCGTTTCCTCAAGTGGTTTCTTCAGCTCCTCTTTGTCCACTGTTGGTTCCAGAAAGTAGGGGTTGTACTGGCTCATAGCCCGCACATGGCTGGTCCTGAACACACAGTCAGGTCAAATGAGCATCTATAGAGAGATCTAGGCATAAATATGGTAAAAGCCAATACACAGTACTTGCTATAAATGTACATACTATACTTAAAATAAAGTCTGTACATTACTCATTAGTGCACATTCACACACACACACGCACATGCACACACACACACACCACACACGCACGCGCACACACAGAGTACTTTAAGCTGGTCAAAGACTAACATCACTACTAATAGTAATACTAATGGAGTAACTCAGTAAGACTCTGTGTGTGTGTGTGTGTGTGTGTGTGTGTGTGTGTGTGTGTGTGTGTGTGTGTGTCACTGTGTGTGTGTCACTGTGTGTGTGTGTGAGTGTGTGTGTACGGTGTGCCCCACTGTGTGTGTGTGTGTGTCACTGGGTGTGTGTGTCTGTGTGTGTCACTGTGTGTGTGTCTGTGCACATGTGTTTGTGTCTCTGTGTCTGTGCATTTACGTGTGTGTGCACAATGACTGTCATTGTGTGCCATATTATACATTTGTGGATTAATTTAACGTCCATCCACAGAAAAAATGCTTCAATTAAAACAAATGTTAAAAGGTTTGTTGCACTTTAAGTTTTTATCTGTGAAGACTGAAGTCCTAAGTTTTTCTTTTGATGACAATAAATACATAGTATACTAACCAATAACAAAGTATATGAATGAATGAATGAATGTGTGTGTGTGTGTGTGTGTGTGTGTGTGTGTGTGTGTGTGTGCGTGCGCGCGCGCGTGCGTGCGTGTGTGTGAGTGAGTGTGTGTGTGCGCGCATGCACTTGTGTTGTTGTGTGGCGTTGTTGTGTTGTAACCAGTGTGCGTGTGTGTGTGTGTGTGTGTGTGTTTTCACGTGCACATATGTGTGTGCGTCCCCCTATCATTTATATTTTAGAATATTTCTTAATTAATATAGTCTGAAGCCAGTGAATCGAGTGAAGGTCAGATGAAGTCTCTGAGTCTGTCAATTCAACTACTGAACTAGACTATGCTATACTTCAGTTTGACTAAGAATTTTCAGCTACACTATTATGCAGTATGCCTTAGCTCTGAACAAATACACACAACTGCTTGGATTATACATACAATGGAAGAGCACTCTTCAAGTTGAAACCTTGAAATTTTGAACATAGTATTCCCCACGATCGACACCATGTTGCAGCCATGTTAATACTCTTTAGTGGTTAGAAAACACAAAGCGTGTTACACAATGCAAGGGGCGTAATAACTTCTTGTCTGCTGCTAGGCCATACTCCAGCTTTCCGTTTTGGCCTATTTCCTGCTCTCTAGAGGGCCATATTCAAGCACACCACAATACTTACCACTGCATCCACCAAACTAAAAAGCAACTGTTTAGAGAATAGCTGCTGTCTCACAACTCCTTTGATTTTGCACAAATTTTGTAAATGTAAATGTACAAAACAAATTTCACCAAACATTTTGTTCCTCACATTTCTGTATGCACCTGGCCTTCGCTGTAGGAACAGCAGCAATCCTCACATGTTGATCCTTTGCAGCTTTCTCGTGTCTACTTGACATCATTTTTCTCGGCACCTCCTCCCCCCCCCCCCCCCCCACACACACACACAATCATGCAGTGCAAGATTTTCATGACTAGAAAAAAAACACCACAAAAAAACTTTTTTTTAAATGTCAATTTTTTTGTTACTTCCTTCGGAAGTTGAAGCTGAAGTGTAACCTATGCTAACAAACAGGAACTTTCGCTACTGTTCCTGATAGATCTATCTAGCTAGGCACAGCAAGATCAAAAAGCAAGGTTTTTATAATTTGATCAAGTTGTTACCTCGCAGTATGTTCTGTTTTCTTCCCATCATTCTGTTCTTTCTTTTAAAAAAAAAAATTTCAATTTCAATTGTGGCTTTCCTGGTTTCGTTTCCAAGACAGCATACTGAGCATAGGGCAGAAACGGTTCATTTTACAGGGATTGATACTGATAGCTTACAAGTTTTTACTTAGTTTAAAAACTTGTACTTAACTATGCCACTACAGTACGTAAAGCTCAGGTCTGAGGGAATGAGTGCGAGTCTCCGCTGAGCTGTTTGTTTCAGATGACAGATAATGACTAAATGAGTGTCTGACACTAACTGTGACTAAGTGAGCAACCACTAGGCTAATCTGCTAGGGTTTCTGGTTTGTGACGTTGTGTACACGTAAATTAGATTTAATGTGCGTGTGTGTTTATGCTAGTGTTTTTGTTGTAGTTGTCATAAGTTTCCTATTGTATTCAGGTTGGACATTTCCATAATATACCACAGGCAAGGAATTTCATTTTATCATGGGGTGCCTCCACTTAAATATTTAGGACAATTTTATTCCTCAGCATTTTCTTCAACCCATGTCCAGTTATAATTTTGTAATGAAATATTTATCAAGTTGCCTGACTCTCAAAATCCATAACATTTGCATGTATTTCTTGAATTTTCACATGTTTTTCACAAGTGTAGATTACAACTTATACAAGTGTCTTTTAAACCAGATCAGATACACCAGAAAATGATTTATTTTTTAATCACACTCGGCTAAACAATTGAAATAGCAACAAAACTCTTTAACTGCTTATAAATCTCTGTGTGTGTGTGTGTGTCACTGTGTGTGATTCCATTTTCTTTTTCTTTTTTTTTCTTTTTATTTTGAGGATAATGGAATAAGCATGCATGTGCTTTTTTTTTTTTTACACACTTCTGTAAAACTTAAAAGACATTGTCCTTCTCTGTTTGGGAGTCATTCTCACAAACTATTGAACACAAGAGAAGTCTACTAACATACCCTGTGTGTATGCAGTTTTGTAAATTTTGTTGTCCGTTTCAACTGGCGTACAATGGCCTACTCTTCTGAAAAAGTGGAACTGGCTTTAACGTGTGTGTATTTATGTGTGTGTGTGATAACATATGATATTTCAATTTTCATGGTCATGGTCAAACAATTTGGACGGATGCTTATCTTTATCCTAGGTCCTCAGAGTGTGAGATATCACAGTGTGCTTAGTACTAGTAGTGGCAAGACCATAGCAGCTTTGATGCCACCATTACTAGTGCTTCTATTAGTACTTGCTGCATGATGTGATGGTTCATCAGCTAACGAGATATGTGCCTGCTTTGACTGCAGAAAGAAACTCTGATCACTTAATGATTTATTGATTTATGAGCATATAAACTGTAAAGCTAAAACTTTTCAGTGTTAATTCCAGAATGTTAGCAGACTTTTCTTGTGTTCAATAGCTTGTGAGAATAACTCGCAAACAGAGGACAAGGACTGTTAAGTTTTACAAATCTATAGATCTACACTTGCTTTGGAAGTCTGTAAGCTTTTGTATACTTTTTCTTCTTTCTAACACACACACACACAGACACACACACACAACACACACACACACACACACACACACACACACACACACATATATATTATATATATATATATATATATTATTATATATATATATATATACAAGGTCATTCAAATTTCTTGCTGCATTGCAGATTTCCATTTGATGCTGTGCACTCTGGCAATGTGGAGGAGGAGGATAAGATCCCAGTGTTCCAAACTGACACCTTTAAGTTCCTGTGCTGACTTCTGCATGTGACTGCCCTGCCATGGCCATTTCCAATTCCATTTGGTACAGCAACTACAGGGGTGCTGTCTACCCTTTAGACCTACAGGCCCCGCCAGCTCTCCTGGGAGGCAGGGTGCAGCATGTGAAAACTCTGGTCGAACTTGCCGCAGCGAAGATAGTCCAGGATTCGTCCATGACAAGAGAGGCCTTGAGCATCATTCCCAAGCCTCTGTGCGAACCGATGATGATGGTAAAGGGATGGGCTTTTTGATGTTGTTACTGTATTAATGATTCTTGTATACTGTGGCTGTTTACTTGGTATGTGAATTAGCAAAATTATCTCCTCCTTTTTTTTTTTTTTTGCAAGAGAATATATCATCACTATATGCTTTTGCTCTGGGGTTTATTTTTGGTTTGTGTTCTCAGTCTTAAGTTTTCATTTTATTGTCCTTTTTTTCACATCAGTAGGCTCACATTTTTAGATTGCACTCATATTTCAGTAGAGGGCATACTGAGTGGAGATACTTCAATTTCAAAGCAATGGCAGTTAATCATTCATTACATTTTATTGGGGGGGGGGGTTTTTTGGTTAGATCAGTAGGCATACTTTTTTTAGGAATTTTGTCATGTGTTTAGAGTGGATTATAAAGTGAGAATTGAAAAATAGACACTGGTTGGTTGTTAATTTGGGTTCTTTTTGGTGATTTTGAAACTTATGTAATCTGTACTTTAATGCCTTTATAGTTTGCCCTGGTTAGACTGTCTTCTTTAACCCTTACAAAACTGGATATCTGCTGACAATTGCTTCCCTTGTCCTGAATTTCTCTCCCAGCTCTCTACCCTTCAATCCTGTCAGCCGTTTTTCCGGTGATAACGGTAGTAGAGGAGGGGTTGTTTATAGTGATCAGTCATGTGGCTAACTGGCATCAACGGGACTCTGGTAAATAGTTTTGTTAAGGCAAACGCTGCTTCTCCTTTTTCATGAGAACGTTTAATATAAGCTTCCTGGGTTTGTAGTTTTTAGTAGAGGGAATATCTTACTGGCACTGTTATTCTCTGCCACCTGTCCTGTACAAAATGGAGGAAGAAGACACTGACCAATTTTTCTGATGACAAAATTTATCAACATTTTGACGATTTGGACCTAGTTGAGTTGAATGAAGAGGAAAGAGCAGAGATTAATGCTGCTATAAATCATGACAGTGATAGTGGTGATGAACTAGATGATGAGAATTTGCCACTTATTTATCACCAGCACTGTTTCAAGATTTTCCACACCCATGTCACCTATGTGTGATATGTGACAGAGGATGCAGACAAGTGACATGTACGTAAGTGTATAGCAGTAGAACCCTGAAAAAAAAGTAGTGTAGTGTTTGTGGTTTTGATCGTGATAATAATAACTGATTCAAAATGGAATAAACATTTATCTATTGCATGGCTGTTTTCTAAATAAAACTGACATGACAGCTGAGGTGACAATGAGTACTGTGACAATCATTGTGACTGGATACCTTGTTCTTTGGCAAATGACAGAGATATTGAGGACATCGGACTGTAAGTTACTTTATTTTTGGCATGCTCATATCTTATCAGTCATTCGTTTGCATGCATTTGTCATCAATTGTATGTGACATAGGAAATGTCACATTTGTTGACACTTGTCACATACGTCACACACACACAAGTGCAAAGTTCTTGTTGTAAAGAAAATCTACATTCAATTCTGCACACAATGGTATTATAACACTTACTATTTTATGCTTTAATGCAAAATTCTATGTAAGATTTACTGAGGTACCTGTTTTCTACTCTTCAGCACCTCAGAAACCCAGGAATTGAAGGAAAATTCGATTGCACCAGTTTTCCTCCTTACAGGACTGAAGGGTAGCAGGAAGCTGAGCCGGAAAACCGGCTTGCCGTACTGAAACGTGAAAGGGTTAATTTGTAAGTAGTAGGAGGTCGAGGTCTGGTAAAAGAAAAAAGTAAACAAGCAAACAAATAAAACAAAAATCCATGAAGAATAATTCTGCTGAATAATGCTGATGATTATTTGACAAATGTCTTTCCCATTTTAGTGAAGTAACAGAGCACATCATGATCATTTGGGATGTAAAATAGTCACATAAGCAAAAGAAAGGGGGGGGGGGGGGAATCTATACAATAGCCCAGAATGTAAACCCAACATATTCACTTCATTCATTCTCCTTTACCTGTGTATACATCATGGCCAAATGATAAACAATGCTTTTCATAGTGTACTTGAAAAAATCCACAGAATTCAGTCATTCATTTTCTCTTGGCAGGAAGCTCTTGCCAAGAACCGTGAAATAGCAGTCAGCTGCATCATTGCATCCTGGCCAGGCCCAAAGCTAGTGCTGCGAGAGATGGTGCCAAAGCTCTTCACCTCGCTGCAGCCCCTCTACAACATGGAATACCTGGAGGACATTGTGAAGCAAGGGCTGCGCTACACCACCAGCCTGGCACACACTTTTGTGGATGTGCTGAAGAACAAGGCCAGCACTAAGCTCCAGTTCCTGGATCTGACAGGGTTCCCTACAGGTTTGTTTTGACCACAGTTGCTTGTGCTGGTTTTGTTTGTTTGTTATTTGGTTATTTATTTATTTATTTTGAAACAGTTTTGGAAGTCTGAAGTTTCAAGCTGTTTTCAGACTCGCATTTGATGTTTAAAATTTTGTTCATCTTGCACTGAGATGGGGTTTGGGGTTTTTTCTCTTTGTTTTTTGTCTGTCTTGTTTATGAGGAAAAAAGCAAACCATCGTTAATTTGTTTAATGGATTATGAGCAATTCAGATTATTTAGGCTGGTAATTTTCTTTTTGATGCAGAGATTATTTCACAGATAGATTGATTAAGTTTGATGAATCAGTTTGATAGATTGATCAGTTGCAATAAATCATATCAATGATCCCTTCGCAAATCACAAGTTGTGAATCAACAGCTAGCTATTCCATGATTTTGTTGTTGAAACAATCCACTTAAATACCCTCTATGGCGCACGTCTTGTTCCCCCAGCTGAGGTGATCTTGTATTTTCTGGCGACACACTGCATGCTGGCCCACAATGAGGTGCGTCACGAAGCCATCCGCAGCATGTATGAACAAGCCCACGAACAGGCCACCAACAAGGGTGAGGTCATCGCCGAGATGGAGCCCATGGAGCCTATGGAGCACAGTCTGCCCCCAGATTGCAGTGAGTCCTTCCTCTATGAGCCTTCTTGAGTTTTAATGCCAGTTCTGGAAGAGTGTCCTCATATTTGAAATGTAATGAGTAAAGTAAATTCCAGTCAATCGTTGAGCTCATGCATGTATCAGCCCTACAGCTGTGTCAAAGGCTGTGAGTGTGAATCCCTCCTTGACACTTTAGTCATTAAAATCCAGTATACTTGGTGAATGAAAGTTAGGGAGCTGTGAGTCCCTGTATGTGTGTAGTAGCTGTGTCAAATCTAGATGGCTGTAGATCCATGTTTGACATTAAAAATTTTTTAAAACCTTGATGGCTCTAAGTCCCTGTATGAGACTATCTGTGTTAAAAGCTAGATGGCTGTGGTGTGTGTGTGAGTGTTGTGTGTGTGTGTTGTGTGTGTGTGTAAGACAAATTGTATCAAAACCAGCATCTATGAGTCCATGAGTGTAGCTGTATCAAATGACTCTGAGTCCCCGTTTGACTACTCGTGGACCAAGACAGAAACTTTTTTTTTTTTAGAAAGGGAGGGGGGTGAAGAGGAGGAGGTGGGAATTGACAGGTACTGCTTGTGGGGAACTTTTTTTTTTTAATTGTGAAAATTATTGTTTACGGTACATGATATTAGGGTTAAAAGCACTAATTAAGTAAAAGCATTGTATTATTTACTTAAAGTTGTAGTTTGTTCGGTATGTTTTATGATAGAAATATGATTATCATGTTTTATTGTGGAAAACAAGTATTTTATTTCTTGTATTTGACACAACTTGTCTCTTTGGAGTTTAACACACCCCCCCTCACCCCCCCCCCCCCCCCCCCCCCCGCGCCTATCCCCCACCTTTTCCTGACCACCTATCCAAATTTTCACCCCAAAATATTAAAATAGCCATCTGAATTTGCATGGGATAATTTTTCTGCAACACCTATCACATCATGTTTCAGGTGTCACAATCAAGCTGGATGCCTTCATTACGTCGGAATCCATTCATTCAGAGGTGTGCAAAGCGCTCAAAGTATCCAGCTTCAGTAACCGCAAGCTGCGCATCATCATCGGCCGACTGGCTATGACTTGCATGGGGGAGGCGCGCATTTCTCTCCTGTTGAAGCAGATTCAGCCTCAGGTAAGCCTTTGGATGATTCTGAGAATAGACAAAAAAACTAAGAGTGCATGCATATATATCTCAGCTGAAGTAATGGTTACTCTCTATTTGTGAAGTGGAGTTGGTAGCTTATGAAAGAGATCATCACATGCCCTCTTAAAGATTACATTTTTACTTGATATTATATATGCAAAAGAAGCACACAGACACACAGTTTTTCTTCTCTCTTTGCCTCACTCTTTTCCTGTCTCTCGTCTCTGTCTCTCCCTCTCTCCTCTCCTCTCCTCTCTCTCTCTCTCTCTCTCTCTCTCTTCTCTCTCTCTCTCTCTCTTCTCTCTCTCTCTCTCTCTCTGTGCATACATCAATGAACAGTTATTCCCCTGGACCTGGGGTGTGTCTCTGTGAAGAAAACTTTCTTGCAAAGTTCTGGTAAATTTTAGTATGCTTTGAAATATTATACTGATGTTGTCTTCATCAGTTTTTAGCTTAACAATAACTGCACATAACTCTCTATCAAATGAGAAAAAAACAAAACTTGTGAAGTTGGGTTAATCGCTGCTTATATGGCAGGGAATGTAGAAACATCCATACTCATATACTTCTCGTCCAATGTTTGCTTAGAGTCTCATAGAGATTCTGTAGTGGATGAGTGAGCAGTGCATTTTCTGGGTGACTTCCGGGGGTGTTAAACAACATATCTGTATATGAGCACAAATAAACCAACAGCAGTGTTCTGTTTAGGTGTGTAATTTATGGACACTGGGGACCCCTTCGCACAACTTGTGGCAAGGGATCTGCCACATTTTTTTTTTTTCATCTTCCCAGCTTGTTTTTTGCCCTTTCTTGGCCACAATACTAACTTTAGAATACTAGTTGTTCTTAATCAACGTTACTTGCCATAGCTTTATTTCGTTGTTTTGATAGTGGTGGCATTCAAACTAGAGGTACTGTTTTGTATTAGAAACAGATCAGGTGTATTAATTGTACAGACAGAAACAAAGTGGCTAACAGTGAGATATGTTTTAATCCTAGAGTTTGTACTTAAGATTAAATTCTTCTGAATTGAAATGTGCATACCTATTTTATATGTTTATTCCTTAGATGAGCACCAAAAAGCATTTCAATTGTGTTTTGTTTTACTATTGTTTGGAATTTGTTTTTCTGTGAGAGCTGAGATCAGAAGCAGGCAAGGTGCAGCCATTTCCCATTATTTTATCTCCTAAAAAGACTCCCCACCCCTCCTCCCCAATACTAACAAACCAGGAATTGGTACACTTCAGGAAGTGTAATTGGATTCTTGTGTAATGGAAAACATGTCTTATGTCTCATGTCCTATTTTTCTGCTCAGCCCTTCTATTTGCCCCTGTCCCATCCCCAACTACATTTATGTTCAAGTACAGTGACAAAAAAAAGAGCATAATCTGTAGTCTTCTGGACTTTAGGGGTACTTGGGATGACTTGACAACTGGCCCTTCCATCTGTTCTCTGTCTTCCGCCTCTCACACTGCTTTCTTTCAGTCTCATACCTGCTCAGTCTGAGTTGTCTCCCCATCTCCTCTCTTCAGCTTGTTTTCTCTCTCTCTCTCTCTCTCTCTCTCTCTCTCTCTCTCTCTCTCTCTCTCTCTCTTTCTCTCTCTCTCTCTCTTTGCACTCCGCCTTGAAGACTGTCTTGACAAGGCTGGCAAGGCTGATAAAGTGAATAGAAATTGTATCTGCTTGATCATATAACGAATGTTTGGATGACTGTGTGTGTGTTTTTCTTTTTTCTTTTCCCAGTATCTGACAGGGCTGCAGTTGCAGTACAACGCCCTCACAGCCCACAACTTTGTCCAGATAGCCCCAGCCCTGAAAACCTTGGTGAATCTGGAATCCTTAGACCTTGCCTGTAACAACATTTTCTTCTACAAGCATGAGCTTGCCTGCGTTGCTGCATCACAGGTCTTCGAGGCCTTACCACATCTTCACCGTCTGGACCTTAGCAACAACCGCATCAAAACACGGCTTCGTCGTCTGCTTGAAGGTATTGCTCAGCCACTCACCTATCTCAGGCTGGCCGCCTGTAGTTTGACAGTGACAGACTTGGTCTACTTGTCACATTCCATTCACCGCACTCAGTTGACTGAGCTGGACCTGAGTGAGAACATCTTGTCCTTGTGTGATCGGCAGTTAAAAGAAGTGATTGTGGGTTCACGTGCAACGTTGTGTGTTCTGGAACTGGAGGACTGCAACCTGGATGCTTCCAACATACTCAGCCTCTGCCCCTGCCTTTCCCAACTTTCCACTCTCATGTTTGTGAACTTCTCACAGACACGGCTGACACATGACTGCCTTGTGTCACTTTTGGCAACAGTAGCTGAAATTGTGACCCTGCGGGTGTTCAAGTCATCGTATGCAGTAGAGTGCTATGAGGTGGAAGGAGAAGAAGATCAACGCAAAGCAGCATTGCTGACGGAACTGAATCAGGTGTCAAATCGCAGCAGTGTGCACTCATTGCGCTCGAAACCACTGACGTTGTTCTTGTCTGAGTTAGACCATGTGCTTGAATCGTTGTGAATCTAAAAAAGTACCAGCTAAATTCGTAGATAATTTGATCTTTGCTGTGCTCTGCAAAGACTTCACACTGTGTTGGTTAGAGAATGAAGTCCATTGTTGAACCTCCATACTACATTAATCTGGGCATTCTGTTGATGGGGACATGGGCACATCAAACTAATGGGAATGCTGCATGTGTGCAGACCACCACTGCAATGAAACTAGTCCTTAGCATTTTCCACCATGATGGGTCGCAGACTAGACTGATCTTGAACTACTCTGAAGTCGAAGTGTGTTGGCTGAAGCCAGCAACCAGACCTGCTGCAGAGTCACAGAGACAGAACACCAGACACTAGGATCCCCATCCAATATGGCCATGCACACATGGCCAGGGAATGCAGAAGGAAAAGATCTTTGCTCTAAGTTGTCTGGTTTGAATTTTGGTGGAACTTACTTGTAGCTAAGTGTGAGGATTTTACAGTTTGCCAGGTTAGCTCAAATGCAAATTTGGCAGTGCCTTTACAACCTTTTTGTGCAAGCATGAGATCAAATAACAGTGTGAAAGGTCTTGTAATTCATGTCAGTGGTTTTTTTGTGTCAAACGCCAATGAAAACGGTCATCAAGTTGATATTGGTCTCATAACAGTAAAAAAAGAAGGGGGCCTTACATTTGCTGCTAAAATGATATTTAACATTTCCAATTGTGATAGTGATTTGAAATGACCCATTTTACAAGTTCGTGTTTTTGTTGTTTTGCTTGAAGTGTTGGGGTATTTTTTAGTATAGAAATTTGCAGACATGAGAGTTTTATGCCTTTTGGTGGTCTTTTCGACAGGCTCTGGGGCCATTGTTAAGATCAGATTGAATCTGCTGAGAAAATCCTAAGTAGCTATTATGTATGATGCATTTAAGACACATTCTTACCCTGTGAAAATGCTGTGGGCCTGTCACAGTCTCATTATAGATAGCATCCTTACCTTCTGGAATTCCCTCTTTGTTTCTGCCTTGTTCCTTTTCTTGCTGTCAACCCCTTGGGATTTTGTGTGTGTGTGTGGGGGGGGGGGGGTGTTCTTTTTACCTTGTTTGGTTGGTTTTTGTTGTTTTTTTCCTTCTTGGTTCATTCTCCTGCTTTTTCTCCAGAAAGACTTAAAAGGTAACAATTCTCTCCCACGGCAGAGTTGGATGTGCCAGGCCTGACATGTCAGATGCTTAACGACAGTGCAATGCATTTTTGCTCATATGACAAGCAACAATATTTGCTGTCTCAACTTTCGACAAAGAAGAAGACATATTCAGATGTTGATTCAGGACTTTCTCTCAGTCTCTCTGTCTGTATGCCCCCCCCCCCTCCCTCTCTCCCTCACTCCTTTCCTCCCTTTCTCTCTCTCTCCCTCTCTCTTTCTTCAAAAATAAAGCAGAAATGCTATGAAATGGACCTTCTATGATCTAGACAGAAAGCTAAACATGAAAGAGGCCACATGTGATGCTCATGCATGCATAATTGTTTTATAATTGAGAACCAGTGTTCCAGTTTTAGTATTGAGTCTGTATCTTAGTTACTGAAATGTCAGTATGTTGACAAAATGCAAAAACAACTAAATTCTTAGGTTTTTTTAAAGGAAAAAGCAGGGTAACAATTCCATGATCTAAAAATTGAATAAAAAAGGCTTTATCACAAAAACTTCCTTCTTGTATCCAAAATGTAATTTTGTAGTGTCCATTTAAATGTGTGAAAATACTCCCACCAGGCGTTACCCCAGGACCCCGCTGGGGACCTAGTCATCCCTCAGACCCTCATCACATTTTCCTCCTTTTTGAGCACTGAATTTGAATCAGTTTAGAAGATGACAAGTAGGAGTGAGAGTTTGGAGAAAGATATTTCATCTCTAGATATGTTCTTAGCATGGCTGTATGTAGAAATGTGTGTGTGTGCGTGTGTGTGTGTGTATTATGTGCAAGCATGTATCATTGTATATTATGTATGCATGCTTGTGTGTATGTAGCTCATGTTTGTGAATTGCTGAACACATGCTCATGCCTGGCCTTTTTGTAAACTTGTGCAAGTCTGAATATCAATATGTATGTGTGTGTATATATATATATATATATATATATGTATGTATGTGTGTGTGTGTTTGTTTACAAGTGTGTTAGAGAGAGTGTGAGTGTGTGTGTGTGTGCGTTCATGTGTGTGTGTGTACACTGAGGGAGTCAAGGAAGTGAGCAGAGAGGAGAAATGACATTATACTGTGTATGTTGGGGGCGGGATATGCTAGAGGTCTGGGTTCAAGCCACCACCAAGACACCCATTCAAGGGGATTTTTCCCCTGGCGTTAACGTCAGTACCAACTCCACTGCCCTGAAAGTCCTCCAGATGAGACTATTCAAACCAAGGCCCCATGTGCGAATGCATGATGAACATCTTGCACACACGTCAAAACCCATTCTGCCTTTCAGGAGAGTCAGCGTTTCATGCCAGTAAGAACGGATGACCAACAACAAAAAAGAGAGAATACTAAGCAACAACAACAAAATCTCCATATGCACACTGGCATCATGTTTAAAAGACATCATCCCCAAAGTTAGAATGTGGCTACCTTAATGGTGCCCCCAAATTGTCACATACAACAAATCTCGCAAGCTGATTATGTATATAATGTTGTGTACATATGACTTTATATTGGTTGTGGAAGTGAGCAGGCCTCAGAAAGATTGTAGCAGTAAATTTGCTAGAGAGTGAGAGAGACAGAGTGGCTTTGGAAGTGAAATTTGGCCCCATAACATGTGACTGCTTTAGCATGTGCTTTGCTTTTGGAAGTTTGTTTGATCAAATCTGAATAAAACCAAGAAAATGATTTCTCAAAATGCAATTATGGTGTTGTCTTTCCTTGTTTTTCTTACCTACTTCACAGTTTAGTACACCAAAATCAACAGATAAAAAGGATGATTGATATATATATATAGCTTTCAGAACCAGGATTGCAAGTGCTTGGAAGAAATGGAAAGAATTGGCAAGTCTGCTCAGAAATCAGAAAATCCCACTGGAGAGACGCTGTCTTGATATATAAGGCCTGCATCAGACCTGTTCTCCTGTATGGCTCGGAGACGTGGATTTTCACAAAAACCGTCAAATGTTGTTGAAGAGCTGTGAACTGAAATGCTACATACATGACAAAGATCCAAATGGGAAGACAGATCACAATGAAGAACTTATGAAAGATATTGAAAGTTGATGATGCAGTCGTAGTTAGTATCAATAGAACTGCGCTGTTTGGGCACATTCAACGGAAAGGCAGAACGCACAATTAACAAAGCAATGAACTCTTTGAGTGGATGAAAGAGACCAAAGGGAAACCTTCAGCAAGAACTGGCTCCTGTATTGCAGATGATTTGGAAAAGGGCATAAATAAGGAGAAGCTCAAAACAGTAGATGGAGAAGGCTCATCAATGTCAAAACCTCCTGGAGAAACAGACAAAAAAAGGAAGAAAATAAAGACATACTATATTTATTTATATATAAATATATATATTAAATATATATAAATAATCACTGTGGATTATCTCTTGTTGCTGCCTTTAACTGAATATTTAATAAATTTGAAGATGAGATCAGCATGGTCATGCAGCTTCTTCGTCTCTCTCTCTCTCCCCTCTCTCCTCTCTCCTCTCCCCTCCCCCTCCCTCCCCCCCCATCTCTCTCCAATCTCTCTCTCTTGTGTTTTTCATGCACACAAGTGCACACACACATGCGTGCATGCATACTTGCATGCTCGTGTCACATGCATACATTAAAAATGTTACTGGAAACAAGATTTGAACTGTCACATGATTCTATCCTGCTGTTTGAGTCATTGCATCCATATTGTCAATAAATAAAAAATTAATGAAAGACAACATCATTTTTCTAGTGTAAACAGCAGATAAAGAAGATGGCACAGCCTCAGTAAGGGCATAGCAGAAAAGTTCATGATTTGATCCCAACATAAAGATAACTGTCCACAAAAGCACAACTTTTAATCAAAGCAAGACCATGATTTCTTCTCAGTTTCACACAGGTGATAGCTTAATGTGAAAATAATAGTTTCCAAGGAGCACTTCTTTTCTCTCATGGTTTCCCACCCACTCCCAGCCCACCTTTTGCCTGTACTATTCACCACCCTGTCTTTATTTCCATGTTTTTCTCCTTTAAATTAAACTCTCTTTGATCAATCTCAGCTGACTTAACAGTGAGATTAACAGCAACAACAAGAGGGGGGAGGGGGGAGAGCACTGTGTGTGTGTGCCTGTGCATGTAGCCTCTGTACTGTGTGTGTTTGCATTCTTTATTCTGTTTATTTTATTATTTTATTCTTTTATTTCATTTCGAGGATAATGGAAGAAGCACTCATGTGCCCTTTTCCATCCAGTCCCCGTGTGTATGCAACTTTGTAAATTCTGTCATCCGTTCCCACCGGCACACAATGGCCTACTCTTTTGAAAAGCAGAACGAGTTTGAAAGTGTGCGCACGATGTTCTGCATGCGTTCGCACACGGGACCTCAGTTTTTTAGTCTCATCCGAAGGACTTTTGGGGGGGAAGTGGAGTCTGCACTGATGTTAACTCCAGAGGAAAAATCATCTTGAACAGGTTGACAAACACAGGTCAGCATGAGTGCACAGTGTGTGTGTGTGTAGCAGGGGGAGGGGTGATGTTGAAGGGAATAAACACAAAAATCTGCATCTATGGATAGGAAATTTTGTTTTGACTTCATGTGCTCAGACAGGTGCCAAGTATAGGGACGGTGCCAGGGGAAGGGAGAGTAAGAGGATGAGGAGGGAGGGGGGGGGGGGGGGTGCTGGTTTGTATGCACACCACAAAGTCCTGCCTGATGAAGTCAATGGAAAACAGCGCTTGTTCTGCTACATCATGCACTGTTACGCAATGGTGTTAGTCCTCAGGCATGACTAGCATGGGGACTGAAACAAAACAGTTCTATTTCTGGATGGTTTGGTGAAGGTGTTAGCGTTCTGAAACCTGTTATGACTACTATAGTAGTTTCATGTATTTATTCATAGCCTGTGTTATTAAGGGGCGTTCTGATTTTCCAGAAAGAAATCTGTGTGGCTACCCCTTTGTTTGAATATGATATGTAATCTCACGGCTGCACATGGTTGAATAGGTGTGATGAAGTTGAGAGGGGATTGATACTATTGATTTTTGGATAAGTAGGGAATATGTGCTTTCTAGAGATGGAAGACATTGGAGAGGGTAGGGAAATATGTCTGCAAGGGTGTGTGTGTGTGAGTCTCTCTCTCTCTCTCTCTCTCTCTCTCTCTCTCTCTCTCTCTCTCTCTCTCTCCCCTTTCTCAAAATCGCAGGCAAATACAAATATGGATTTTTCAGCAAGAAAACTTTAGCATAAATCATGTACAAATAAGGGCCTGTCTGTCTACTTGCAAAATTTGTCCTTCCAATGAGTAGCCTATTGATAAGCAACACATGTATTGCTTCCCTTCTAGTCCTGGTTTTAACCAGTGTAAATCTAAACAGCATTCTCCTGTAGGAATTTGAAACTCGAGCACACACAAAAAAGAAGAGAAATTTGTTAACAAAGCCATGCGTCTGCACCATTGTGTCAGCGAGCCTAAACATAGTACTGGACGATCTTTTCATATGTAGAAGCCTTCAATGAGTTAATTTGAGGGATGTCAAAGCCTTATAGAAAAGAAGAAAAACCCTGGCATACCAATCAAAAGCATTGCAGAAAGCAACAAAGCTTATTTCCCTTTCCATTTCCCTGTAGTCTGTGGAATAATTCCCCTAGAAGGCTACTACATTATCGGTGTATAGATCTAGTGCAGCTTACTTAAACACAACCTCTGTTTGCCTATGAACACTGTACCATTACCGCAACGCTACAATTTCCTTGGTCTTTTCATTGACGCCATGCATTACCACAACCTTTCCAATGACGTATTCACCAAAGAGTGCATGCAAGGTCACGAACTCTTGTCCACCAGAACCGCTGACGAGAAAAACAACTTGTTCTCTTTTCTTCCTGATGATTAAGTTGGATGCCGCTGGGCAAACTAACCTGTTTTCCTCTGGAAGACCGTGGAAAACAGTTAAGGTCAGACGGTCAAGAATGATTAGTATTATTGTTTGTTCAGGGCAGACTTAGGGGTAAGTGATCGAATACCAGATTGGTTTTATGGTCAATTGAACAGGGGGTGTTTACTGATCATGCCTTCATCAAGCAGTATGAAACATTTAGTGTTCATGTTGGACCGTCAATTGAGAGAGAGAGAGAGAGAGAGAGAGAGAGAGAGAGAGAGATGTACATTAAACCATTTCAGAGTTCTCTCTATCTCTCACCACCACCCCCCCCCCCCTTTTTTTTTTCTTCATTACGTTAAATGCATCATGTAATTGTTCTTGTATTTATTTGTATTTACAAAAGAAAATCGTGTGTAACCTCCCTTGTCAGTAGGCCACTTGGGGCAATGACAATAAATTGGGCAGGGCGTCTCTCTCTCTCTCTCTCTCTCTCTCTCTCTCTCTCTCTCTCTCTCTCTATATGTGTATACACATATATCATGATTACTTTTCATTGTTTTTATCTATTGATTTGAGGGCTGAATGAAATAAAACATTCTCTGTCTGATTTATCATTCACATGCAATAACAGCTCTCTCTCTCTCTCTCTTCTCTCTCTCTCTCTCTCTCGCTCTCTCTCTCTCTCTCTCTCTCTCTCTCTCTCTCTCTCTCTCTCTCTTCTCACTCCCCCCCTCTCTCTCTCTCACTCCCCCCCTCTCTCTCTCTTCCCCCTTCCTCCCTCCCCCTTCTCTCTCTCACCCCCCACCCTCTCTCTCCTTTACTTCTCCAGCAAGTAGTTTGTGTGTCGTTTCTCTTCAGGCCACGAGGAGGATCGTTGGGCAGCCGGCCACACCACGGTCGATCCAATCCCTCGTTGATTTGCTGGGTAAATGGATGGCGTGTCAAATAAATAATATGGATTGGGTGATACGGGCCGCCACCATGCATGCGTGCACAGAGTATTTGGCACTTTTCCTACCCCTTTTTCCTTTCTTTCCCGTTCCTTTCCTTTTTTCCCCCTCTTCTCTTTTCCTTTTGTTGTTCCATCTCTTGTTGTTGTTGCTGTTGTTGTTGTTGCTATTGTTGTTGGCTGGTGGTGGTGTTATAGTATTGATGTATTTGAGATGTTCATTTTTTTGCCCCTTCCCTCTTCCCGTTTTTTCTCCTGGCATTCTTTCTGAAGAAAAAGAGCTTGACGCACATCTTTGTTGATCTGGAAAAAGCTTTTGATTGAGTACCCAGAAAGGCAATCCAATGGGCCTTGAGGAAACAAGGTGTACCGGAGCACACCATCTCAATGATTATGACTTTGTACAAGAACTCCAGATCAAAAGTGAAAACTATAATCGGAACGTCAGAAAGCTTTGAGATAAAAGTAGGAGTGCACCAAGGATCCGCATTGAGCCCTCTGCTCTTTATCCTCGTGATGAATGAAATATCCAGGGAAGTGGAGAGGCCAGAAGAGATCTGGGAACTGCTGTATGCTGATGACTTAGTACTGGTAGCTGAGAACAGTGATGACGCTACTCAAAGATTTGGCAATTGGAAACAGAGATTAGAACGCAGAGGAATGAAGGTGAATGTTGACAAGACCAAAGCAATGACAGTTGGAAAAGATCGCAAAACACATAGAGAGCAAGGCAAATGCCCGTGTGGTGTCTGCCACAAAGGTGTAGGGAACAATTCGATCAAATGCTCCAACTGTCAATATTGGTGTCAAAAAAGATGCTCAAAGCTCAAAAGTCTGAAGAAGGAGGACAGAGTATTTGTCTGCCCCAGTTGTATGAATAAGAAGGGTGAAGACAATACCGATGCAGGGAAGAAGGAGCTAGAATTCAAACAAGGGAAGATAGAAGTGGTAGACGAATTCTGCTACCTAGGAGAGATGATGAGCTGCGAAGCAAGATCTGAGTTAGCTGTCAGAAGCAGGATTGCGAGTGCTTGGAAGAAATGGAAAGAATTGGCAAGTCTGCTCGGAAATCAGAAAATCCCACTGGAGAGACGCTGTCTGATATACAAGGCGTGCATTAGACCTGTTCTCCTGTATGGTTCGGAGACGTGGGTTTTCACAAAAACCGTTGAACGTTTGTTGAAGAGCTATGAAAACCGAATGCTACGCTACATGACAAAGATCAAATGGGAAGACAGGATCACGAATAAAGAACTATGGAGAATGTGCAAAGTTGGTGATCTGAAGTCTGTAGCTAGTAACCAATAGACTGCGCTGGTTTGGGCACGTTCAACGGAAAGCAGACCACCACATCATAAAAAGAGCAATGAACTTCGTAGTGGATGGAAAGAGACCAAAGGGAAGACCTAGCAAAACCTGGGCTACCTGTATTTCAGATGATCTTAGAGAAAGGGGCATAGATAAGGAGGAAGCTCAAAACGGAGAGAGATGGAGAAGGCTCATCATTGTCAAACCTCCCCTGGGAGAAACATGACAAAAAAGGAAGAAGAAGAACTCTTTCTGAATATTTTTCTGTCTCTCTGTCTGACTGTCTGTCTGTCTATGTGTCTGCTTGTTTGTCTGTCTGTCTGTGTGTGTCTGTTTCTCTCTCTCTCCTCATCTCTCTCTCCCTCTCCCCCCCCTCCCTCCCCCCCCCCCCTCTCCTCTCTCTCTCTCCTCCTCTCTCTCTCTCTCTCTCTCTCTCTCTCTCTCTCTCTCTCTCTCTCTCTCTCTCTTTCAGTAAATCAAAATAAGGAATGTCGCTTTGCCTTGTCTCTCTTCCAGCTCCCCAAGAAGAAGTCATGGGTGCGCGCACAACACGAAAACTGCCATGCACTGTGTCTGTCTTGTCATCTTGATCCTGATGGAATACGAACTCATTATTCTTTGATTATGTTGTATTGTGTTATACTGTGTTGAATTGTGTTGCATTGTATTGTATTGTGTATTACGTTAAGTCACAGCAGAGTACTCAAGCGTAATATTTGGGCTGCTCTCCTTGGGAGAGAGCCCGTCGCCACAAGAGCAGCGCCGCCCATTATTTTGTTTCTTTTCCTATCTGCATAATTATGTATTTGTTTCCTTATCAGAGTGGCTTTTCCTACATAATTTTTCCAGGGACAACTCTCTTGTTGCAGTGGGTTCTTTTACCTGCTCTAAATGCATGTTACACACGGGGACCCCGGTTTATCGTCTCATCCTAAAGACTGATCCCCAGACTATCCATCCCCTCATGGTCTAGTGGATGGGAGGAGAGTTTCGGGCTCAAACGGGGATCGTACCAGCACACATTTACAATCCGGACTTTTCGCTTTCTAGGCAGGTGCGTTACCTCTAAACCACCGATCCATCAAAAGTCCTGTTCATGCATCCACAACCAAATGTATATTATGATATACGCTGGTAAGCCTGATGTCCTGTCAGAGGTGTGTGTTACAAAGGCGCGAGTCAACTCCCAAGTTGGCCCAAGCGTGTGTGTGTGTGTGTGTGTGTGTGTGTGTGCACGTGTGAGCGAGCATGCATGCTTTATGCTTGTGTGTGCTTCACAGAACGGATTACACAATCGATCATGCAGGGGGTTCAATGACTCCTCTGTGATTTGTTGTCATTCCTGTCAATAACCCTGCCAATAGTTCGATCTGGAGAAAGAGAGAGGGAGAGAGAGAGAGAGATGCCAGAATTAGACTTTCTGTGCGCATTATTGATCTAATCTGTTCAGGGATTTTTTTTCCTAGGGTGATTAAGTGCGTATGCAACTTTTTTTTTTCTTTCTTGCTTCTTGCGTCTCGTATTATCAGTCTTAGCTGACATAAAACTATCTCTTAGTTACCCAGTCTGTCTTGTCACTATTTATCTCTCTTTCATTCTCTCTCACGCTCTCTCTCTCTTCTCCTCTCTCTCTCACTCTACCTCTTCATCTCTCTTCCTCTCTCTCCCTCTACACACATCACTCAATACACGCACGCACTAGCACGCCGCAGCCGCACACACACACACACACACACACACACACACACACACACAGAGTGTATCCCCAAGAATAGAAAAGTTGTTTTTTTTCCTGAGAGAGAGTGTGTGTTGCGCGGCGTGGTCGTGCATGTGCATGTATGTGTGTGTGAGTGCGTGTGTGCATACATGTGTGCGTGTGTGTGTGTGTCCGTGCGTGTGCGGGTGTGTGTGCGTACATGTAACCTTTTGACAAGTTTTGTTCTCTTATAGCCTTCATGATTGCAAAAAATGTCAAATGGCTATTCATGTGAGCCTCTGGTCTACATTACTCGTTGTCCACCCCTGTTTGCCTGGCTGTTTTTCCACCTTCCTGTGTCGACCCGGATCTGGGCGTTGAAATGTGTATTTACTCAGGTATTTCACTGATTGCCTTGGGGTTTTGAGATTGTTTGTAGCCTACTCGTACCTTTCGGTTGTTTCGTCATAGCTTATACCCTTTATGTAAAAACAGGACAGAGAGAGAGAGACAGAGAGAGAGAGAGAGAGAGTGGTGCTTAAACAGTAAGCTATACTGTTCTGCACACAGGTCTCTGCAGTACATTTCCAAGTAAATTTTTATCAAAGGATTTGACTGTTACGTTGCAATTGTCCATATGCATAATTTTTATAAATCTAAAACAGATTCTTGCAAAAGGCAGACTTAAACTCCACGCCCGCCAGCCCCCATTTAACACAAAGAGGTGGCAGATCATTAAAACGGAGACCGAGTTTACTGGCGTAAATACTGATGGTCACTTAACTGACCTACAGTTACCTATTTTAAGCTGATTGTAGGACCACCACCACACCACTAACACACACACACACACACACACACACATACACACGGGGTTCAGTTACATTTTATAGCATATATTACAAGCCATAGTATACTGTATAAACATACCAATAAGCGGATTGATGTTCTTCTTACCTCTACTGGTGGTTAGAACTTTGTGCATTCCGCTTGTGATCTGCTGACCCGGGTTCGAATCCCGTTCAAGGGGATTTTTACCCCTGGAGTTAACATCAGTGCCACTTAAAAGCCCTTCGAGAGAGACTATAAACCGAGGTCCAGTGTGCGAACGCACGAAGAACATCTTGCGCACATGTTAAAACCTTTCATACTTTTCGGAAGAGAAGGCTATTATGTGCCGATGGGAACGGATGATAGACTTTACAAAACCGCATACACAGGGAGACTGAATGCAAAAAATCACATGAGTGCTTATTCTATAATCCTCGAAATGAAAAAAAAAAGAATGAAATAGAATGTATACATAAAAGTCAATAGTTTAAAATAACAAAGCTGTTTTTCATTATCTAGAAACTAGTAGGTCTATGTTTCGTCTCAGTGCCTCTGTCTGCTCACACTTAACTCCAGTGTGTATTATGATCTATACGATCACACACACACCCCTCCCCCTCCCCCCCCCCCCCCCACACACACACAGAGGAGTTCAACAACAAGATTTAGCATATTTACATTTTACATCATGATACTGTATAAACATGCCAACAGCTCAGAACTGTTCAACGTCCCTCTTGCCAACATCAACCTAGTATTTCAAATCCCTTACACTTGTTCGTCAACTAAAAGATCCAGTATGTCTTGTCTAGGTGCCTTCTGTCTGCTCACACTTCACCCCATGTGTCCCACTCTATGATCTGAAGGAAAACTATCCCAGTTTGTGTAAACATTCCACAGAGCACTAGGGAGAATGTGATCTACTTGCTTCTAGAAAAAATGTACAAGATAAGCTTCTGCCCACATGCTTGTGGACAGACAAACAAACAGATGTGTTAAGTGTAGCTTTGTTGACTTTCTGAGATTATACAGATCGGTTTTTCTTTGTACACACTCATTCATTCATTCAATCATTGACAGCTCTGAAGGCATTGGGGAGAGTGGTGGTGGTGAACTGAGGGGCCTAGAGAAATGACCAAAAAAGATAGAGGGTTTACTTTATTATTGGGCAGAAGGTCAAAGAGGTAGGCAGATAGTATAAAGGAAAAGAAACAAGACTGTGACCGGGATTGTGTGAGCATGCATATGCATTTCTGCATGTGCACACACGCACACGCACAATACATGATTATGTTCATCTCTAAATATTATCGTATTCTACTATATGTCCAAAAAGTAGGTAAAAAAAAAAGACCAATAATCTTACATAGATTTTCAAATAAGAAATCTGTGTTCTTGTTGTTATCTAGAATTCAGTAGTATGTCTAGTCTCAGGGCCTTCTGTCTACTCACACTTCACCCCACGTGTCCCACTCTATGATCTATAGGAAAACTATCCCAGTTTGGATAAACATTCCACAGAGCACTAGGGAGAATGTGATCCACTTGCTGCTAAAACAAATGTACAAGATAAGCTTCTGCCCACACGCTCCTGGAGAGATAGACAAGCAGATGTTCTAAGTGTAGGTTGTGTTGACGCTTTGAGATTATTCAGATCGGTTTTAGTGTAGGCCAACATGTGTGCTTCTTTTTTTTTTTTACAAACTCACATGTTCATTCATTCAATCATTGACAGCTCTGAAGGCCTTGTGAAGAGCGGTAGTGGTGGTGGAGGAGTGGTGTAAAGAAATGAGCAAAGATGGTCACACACACACACACACACACACACACACAAGCACATGCATACTCTCTTTCTCTTTGGGCGAACAAAAGAGAGAGAGAGAGAGAGAGAGAGAGAGAGAGAGAGAGAGAGAGAGAGAGAGAGAGAGAGAGGTCAACGTTGCATAAAATTATTCTACTTCCAATAGTGGTAGGCTCACAAACGACCCCAAAAAGCAAGTCAATGGATTGTGTAGTACTATGCTCCTCTACCCCAACACTAAGCCTAGAAAAACAGTTTGTTATTCCAGACCGCAAGCGTAGAATGCCCTTTTAGAAATATAGTCACCTCTGTTGGTGCTATGTTGGCAGCTCTGCTTACAAAGAGAGTAATGTGTTTTCTTTGGCTTTAACAGAAATGTCAATAGTAATCCCCGTTTGACGTATGGTGTGTGTGTGTGTGTGTGTGTGTGTGTGTGTGCATGTGCGTGTGTTCAATCTTATGTTTGTTTACTTAAACCACCAGAGGGGAAACAGGGTAGGGAGGTGATGAGATGAAGGCTTGAACGTAGAGAAATGCGTGTTGTTATCGAATAAAGCTGTGTGCATTAAATTGCTATTTTCCAACAGTGCAAACAATAATAATGTTGCAAAAAACGTGACAAAGAAACGATGGTGGTTTCTTTCATTCAATGACCAACACATGTGGAGTTAAGTTTCTGGTCTTCTTCTTTGTTATAAATGTACGTTAAAACACGACTTGATCTATTTTATCTAATAAGTAGTTTGAGGCTAAAATGCAGACGGACTGACAGATATTAAACACACACGCGGGCGCGCAGTTTGGAACCGAAACTCTTCCCCCATCCATTAGATCATGAGTGGTGGTCTGGGCGCTAGTCTTTCGGATGAGACGATAAACCGAGGTCTCGTGTTTTACACATAATTATTCAGCGCACGTAAAAGAACCCACGGCAACAAGAGAGTTGTCCCTGGCAAAATTATGTAGAAAAAAACCACTCTGAAAAGGAAACAAATACAGATGCAGACAGGAAAAAAAAAAGGGTGGCGCTGCTCTTGTGTCGAAGCGCTCTCCCCGGGGAGACCAGCCCGAATTTCACGCAGAGAAATCTGCCGTGACTGAAAAATATAAATAAATTAAAAAAATAAATACAAATAATTTTTTTTTACAAAACTGCATACTCTCGGGGAATGGGTGAGAAAAGCCCACGAGTGCTTATTCCTTTATTTTATTTTATTATCATATATATCCCTAAGGGCGGGGACTGGATGTAAAAAAGTACATGGGTGCTTATTCATTATCCTCGAAATAAAAGAATTTGTCATTGTCATTGTCATCCGCGAAATAAAAGAATAAATAAAATAAAATAAAAATAAAATGAAAACACACGCACGCATGCACACACATACACACACACACACGCACGCACACGTGCATGCACGCACACATGTATACGCCTATACATGCTTTTGGGTAAGCAGACACCATGGTGACGTCACACTTTTTCACTCAAACACTTGTAAAAACTTCCCCCTTTGACAGCAGCCAGAAAGAGAGACGGGAGTGGGGATGGGGAGCAGGTACAGACAGTGAAGCAGTCTCTCTCACCATCATAGACGTGAATATAAACACAGACAGAGAGAGCTGTGTGCTTTCTCTTTTTGTAGACGATTTATTCGATATTTTGACAATTTACTTTGCATACAATGATTTTTTTTAAAATGACTACATTCGTGTCAAAACAGATTACTGGAAACTAAATTCCAAAGGACTCATTTTGATATGATTCATGCCATTACAAACTTTTCAAATGTTAATCTGATGGGGATTGTCACTGGTTCCTTTATTTTTTAGGGGGGGTGGGGGTCTGTTTTGTTTTCTCTGTGGAATGGGTACGGACTCTTTGATGTAACAGCCTTACAGACACAGGTTGCAGAAAGTGTGAAGGGTGGTGGGGAGAGGGGGGGGGGGTGTGGAGAGTTGCATTTCCATAGCGAAAATCATACCTATATATCACTGATTAATGACAATGTAGCTGATTAAACTTTGATTTATATAAAAAGATTAGGTCAAAACAGTTACACTTTTTCAGGCCGATGGATCTGTTTACTGGGTAAAGACAGGAAACGGAAGTAGCAGCCATGTTGGTTAGAGCAATAGGGAAGTTATCAGCAGTCCTTGAATGGCATAAAAATATGAATTGCATTTACGATCAATGAGAAACAACTGATGTTATTATGTATTCATATCGATGTGCAAAAATATTTTGCAAATATACATACAGTACAAAATCACTAACATGGAACTGGCCGCAATTATCAATAGAATCTCATAGCACAGAAATTATCCCAGTCATTATGATCGGCCAGTTGAAAGCATATTCAGAAGTTTAATTGTGATATCAATCCCCCTTTTCTGTTGTGAAATAGAAGAGTCTCTCTGCTTCTGATCATTGCATTAGCGAAACAGCGCGCTTCGCATGCCATTGTTTGATTGGTTGGTTGGTTTTGCTGCTCTTATTCTTGCCTTTTTTAGGGTTGCCAAATTTTTCTTTTCTAATGATATGTTGATGTATCATTTTAATCATTGGTAAAACTACCACTTTATTTAGACTACAGGAAATTGGATTTTTGTTGTTTTTAGTTGTCCATCTTATTTCCATGTCACTGATATTTCTCTCCTCTTTTTGGGGGGTTTTTGATTGTAGTCTTATTCATTCCAGCCAGAGGAGGATGGCATGCATAGCCTAGGGGTTAGAGTGTTGCGCTCCTGACTTGACAGCTCGTTATCCAGCCACCACAGAGGCGCTCGTTTATGGGGATGTTACCCTGAATTTACATCAGTACAGAATCTACTCCCCCCTAAAAGTCCTTCGGATCACGCTATAAACCAAAGCCCGTGTGCGAACCCAGGCAGAACATCTTGTGCACACCTTAAAAGCCGTTCTGCCTTCGATAAGAGCAGGCCTCCTGTCGTTAGGAACGGATGACAAAATAATAAAAAGGGAAAAAATGCATGGACATAGGTGTCAGTTTTAGACACCATCCCCGAAGTCAAAAAAGCGGCTGCCTTAAAGGTGGCTTGAAACGGTCTCATTCTCAAAAGTCTCACCGTTGATGAACTGCAGAGGTCTGGCTGAGAAACGAAACACAGCTCCGGTCAGGGACTGCTGCACACTTGTGACCTGAACATGAAAGCTGCCGTCTTGTGTCCCCGATTGGCAGGGGATTTTTTCTTTATCTAGTGGGCGTGTATTTTATCCGGGCTTAACATCAGCATCTATTTGAACAATTTGGCCAACGAGGATAACAGCCATCCCAATAGATAACAGAAAGAAGGAGGTTCAGGAGCAGAAAGACTGATTTCCTCTACATCTGTCCACACACAGTACACTTGAGAAAGCAGATTTTTTGATTGAAAGATATTTGATTCATTGAGGCCCCGTATGAAGTGCTTGATTACGGCTTTTTCGTATTTCTATGGATAAACAGTAAACGGCTAATGTTGATTGTCCAATATGATGGATCACAGAGTACCTTCGATTGTCTCTGACCTGTCATCGTGACTGTACGTTTTCTGCCATTCTGCACAATAGGTCAGGTAGGCTAGGTGACAGCCATCCGTGTTTGATGCACTTGCTCCCCAGCACACAACAGACCAGAAGATAATGACCTGCAAGCAACAGTCACTGTGCATGAGGCCAGGGGTTCAGTACACTCCCCATGTTTTTTATCTCCTGGCATTGGGTACCTGACCTTGCTCAGTTTAGCTTAGAAGCTGAAGGCAGCAAAAAGGTTGGGACAGGCGAAGGGATCAGATATACATCAATCTCATGATGCTGGCCTTTGTTATCTGAAGCCTCAGACACCACGTTCCCTCTTTCTCTGAAGGTGGTTCAGGTTGTCGGCCACTTGTCACTGACAAGGAAAGCAAAGCTTCACCATGGTGATGTCTCAGTGGGTGGTGAAAGGTGGGTGCCAAAGTGCCTGACTTGCACCAGATCCTGGGTGCTGCTTTACTCTTAGTTTGAGCAAACAGAGTAAATAGGGTTATGTACTGCTGTGGAAAAATGAACGTCTGGTGTGATGTGCTGTCAGGGGTGTCACCTCATCTTTTGATTTACAATTGCTTGTTCGTGCATAGTTATCCCTCTCCTTTCTTTTTTTACATCGTAATCTTATGAAGTATATACAATTCTTCACTCGCATGGTAGTCACCTTTGGAAAATAAATCTAATTGTGAAAACTATTTTATTGGGAGGGTGTTTTCATTTTGTCCCAATAATACATTGCCATTTCTAACACTGGATGCTCTTTTCTGGTTTTGACACATACTTGATGAATATCAAATGATACATAACCAGTTGCATAATAGTTTCTTTTTTAGTATCACAGTTATCAAAGAGGCATTTTTTCCATTGGCTGAAGTTTGACAAGGAATAGTCAAAGACTCATCACATGGAGAAGATGCAAAATGTCCAAAGTTTTCTGCAAATATCCCGATTGTTGCCATGATGAAGACCCTGTGTAGTATAATATTATGTGGCTAAAGAACAATCGAGATTTTTGGCTGTATTAGTAGTATGCAATCTCCATTTACATGAAGGTGTGGAATATCAGATTTTCATTCTCGGAGAATCCAGAATTTTTTCACACACCTATGTTTCCCACGTAGGTGTTTCACACATCATATCTCACACAACTTTCCCATTCACTTTCAAGAGAGGAAGTGCCTTCTTCTTCTCTGGCGCTTTGGCGGCCTTCTTCTCCTCCCCTCCTTTCTTCTTCTTGGTGCTGGCAGATTCCTTTTTCCTGGCAGGCTTTGCAGATCTTCTCTTGCTGTGCCGTCCACCCTTGTCACGACCGAAAATGACGGCTAGAGAGGAGACCTTGGTTTTGGGTTTGGCCTTCTTGGGGGTCTCTGGGCGCTGATACTTGACGGACTTCCTGAAGGATCTGGACTGCTGATGGGCCAGGATATCCATGATGGAGTTGAGGCTGCCCAGAATGTGCTGATACTCCGAAGCTTTCGTCTCGTCGAACTGAAAAGAAACAGAAATATTCTTGAAAGCTGTTATTTGTTACAGTCATCATTTTGTGACTTGTATAAGTTGTATTCTCATGTACTAGAAGAAGACTGGTGGTCTAGAGGTAACCTGCTCGTCTAAAGAAGACGAGGAGTTGTGGGTTCAATCCCCGTTTGAAACCAAACTCTTTCCACTACATCTTGTGAAGTGGTCTGGGCGCTTGTCTTTTGTATGAGATGATAAACCAAGGTAGGGGGTACAGTACATATTTAACCCACTAGAACCCATAGCAACATGGTTACCTCTAGCAAAGTCTTAGGAAAAAACACTCTCGTAAGGAAAACAAATGCACATGCAGACGGAACAGTTTGTACAAAATGTGGGTTGCACCGCTCTTGTGGCAACAGGGTGTCGCTGGCAAAAGCAGACCGAATATAATGCATAGAAATCTTCTTTCACTGAAAGTTTTATACAACACAGTACAGCTATCACCAATTGATTGATTCATTTAGTCAGCATTGATTGATTCAGTCATAGATTTATTTATAACTTGATTGACTCATTCATTCACTTAAGTTAGTAAGTCAATGAGAGCCATTAAGGCATTGCTTCTTGTACTTATTTTATGCATTGGTGCTACGTTGTTCTGAACTTATACAATTTTGTTTAAACCAGTTAGCCAGCTAGCCAACCAGCCAGTCATTTGTTCTTTCTGGAACAGAAAGAAGAACAGAACAGAACAGAACAAAAGAACAGAACTGAACTGAACAGACACTGGTCAGTGCTCATCCTCCTCACCTGGCTCTGACGGTAGGTACTGGCATGGCGACCCTTCTCGTTCATTTCCATCAAGGTGAAGGCAGCCGTACTGCGAGGTCCTCTGCTGGCTCGCAGGTGTAGCATAGGCACTCCCTCCCACCCGACGACACCATCTCCGAGTGCTGGCAGTCGTGGGAGTCCTCCCCCTGATCCCTGAGCCTTGCCTTCAGGCCCTGAGGGAGCCAAGAGCAGTGGGTGGTCGGGGTGATCCAGGTCCTTGCCGGCCAGTGAGGGAGGGAGGTCGTGCACGAAAGCTTCTCTGGGAGGAGGTGGTCTTGAGGCAGCTCCACTGTCTGTGCTGTCTTGTGTGGAGGTCCCTGGGTGAAGGATAAGGAGCATGATGGGTTATGAGATAATGTCGAAGCATAATGTGAAGTGTGATATGTACAAATGCGTATACTCACATGTGTGTTTATATGCATTGTGTTTTGATACTTTAATCTGCCCAGTTTGCTATTGTCTACGTATATATGTGAGGTGTGATATTTACAAATGCGTATACTCACATGTGTGTTTATATGCATTGTGTTTTAATAATTTAGTCTGGCCAATTTACTATTGTCTACGTTGGACAGTGGTGAAGTAGAGAGTCACTTCTTTTGTTTTTATTCTGATAAAAATGCGTGAATAGTATAGCCATTTGCGTCAACGTTACTGCCATTTTGCCAGTGTGCGTGCCTCTAATAAGAATTATCATTTGTATATCTGCCTTCCAGATATTACACACACACACACACACACACACACACACACACACACACACACACACACACACACACCACACACACACACACACACACACACACAGGCAGTGCACCAGCCTTACCGTTATCCACAGAATCAGTACCGCGGCCCCCACCCCCAGCAGCGGTGAAGCCATTAGCGGAAGTGGGACGGCGCATGCTCCTGGGATTGCCGTCTTCTTGTAGAATGGGCAGTGAGGTGGACAGGCGATCGGAATGACGTACAGGTAGGCGTACGCGCTTTTGCTGGGTAGGGGAGTGACTGGACGGTGCGTTTTCAGGAATGGTCATTCGGGGTGAAGTGGAGGTGGAGTTCGCCTGGCTCCGTAGGTATCTGATTCTACCCTGAATCTGAAGGGTTGCAAGCAAAGGAAGGGCAATTTAACATTTTTGAAAACAGGAGATGTCATTATATAGTTATAGCTCTTACATTTCACACAGTTTTTCATTCTTTTATTTCAAGGATAATGGAATAAGCACTATTGCGGTTTATTTTTGAACACCTATCCCTTGTTGTGCTTGACTGTGGTTTTGAATATTTTGTCATCTGTTTCCACCAGCACAAATGGTCTACTCTTCTTAAAGGCGAAACAGGTTCTAACGTGTGCGCAAGATGTTCTGCATGAGTTTGCACACGGGGCCGGCATCAGCTTATTGTCTCACTGGGGGACACTGAAGAATGTAGAACTTTGGAGGACAGCAGAGAAAGGAAACCAAGTTGATAATAAATTTTGTGAAGACAGAATCAGTCTTGCCTAGGTTCTTACATTTCACATCCTGGAGACGGGATAGACAGGTGGTTAGAGCACTGCGCGTTACGCTCACGATTTAACGAGCCCAGGTTCGAGTCACCACAGAGACTCCCGTTCAAGGGATTTCTTATTCCATCATTCTGGAAATAAAATATAAGAAAAGAGAAAAAGACGAAAGCAATGCTAACTCTAGAGGAATACTCTCAAACAGATACCTCAACAGCAACTGAAACCTGGGCTCCCTTTTTTTGGTAAAAAAAAATCAGATCCCCGAGTTCAAAGCTTCATGCAGAGATGTCGCCAGAACGAATGAATGATCTGACCTTAGCGTTGTTGATGGCTTCCAAGGCGTCGCTCTCCACGGCCTTCTGTCTCTCGAATTTACCGATCTGGGACCACTCCCTGGGACTCCGGAACAGCGAGTCACAGTGACCCTTAGAAGCGTGACCCTCGCTCAGAAGGTAGTCCGCGACATCCCTGCGTGCAGACACTGCGGTGAGTTGGGCGCTGTGGCCAGTTTTGGTGGCAGTGTGTGTGTGTTGTGTGTGTGTGTGTGTGTGTGTGTGTGTGTGTGTTGTGTGGTAGTGTGTTTGTGTGTGTGTGGTAGTGTGTTTGTGTGTGGGTGGGGAGTTTGTGTGTGTGTGTGGGGGGGGGAGTGTGTGTGTGTATGATAAACACTGCAGAGTACTGAATAATCTTAACCGATATTCTGAACCTGACATACTGTTCACTCTGAATTTTTGCACTTCTCACTTCAACAGTAAAGTGCTCCACATCACATGCGTCACCAACTTCTGCACTTTAGCCTACAAATCGATTTTCCGTTCGATTCCACTTGATTTAATCCACAGACAAACAAGCACACGGACAAGCAAAGTA
>CM054134.1:30697798-30727798 GCA_028751875.1 Rapana venosa | reverse complement strand
AGCAAGCGGAACATTTTGCCGCGCCGCTTCTGGTCGTCGATGTGCAGAGCGGCCGTTAGCACACTGAAGCCGTAGTCGTTACGACCGTTCACCGCTGTGCCTCTGTTCAGCTGGTACTCCGTGTTTCTGAGTCGGCCCTGAAGACAGTCATTTCGTGTTGTTGTTGTTGTTGATGTGTGTTTCCTAGCTTCAAAGGCGCCATCTGGGATAATCAAGCACTCTGACTCACTCATCCCACCTAGGAATTACTGACAGATCATACGTACACACTGGATGTCTTTTTAAAGGCTCGCCATGTTGGCAGCCTTACTCAGAATGAGGCTACCTAAATGGTGGGTAAAAATGGTCGCATACACAAAAGCTCACCATTGGTAAACTTCTAACCGAGGAACGAATTTATTTTTAAGTCTAAAGCAACATTGATCCACAAATCTGGATGAATACGAACAAGAACATTAGAGATGTAAAGTAAAACAAGTCAAGACAAGCAAGACGTTCATGACCAAACGAGACAAGAGACAGAATGGCATCAAAACACAATGAAGACAACAACAACAACAATGAAGACATCAAGAGAACAAGTTTAATCAGGACAATTTGCTTTCCTCCCACCAGTGTATTGATAGATAGTCAACAACAGCTAGTGCATAACTCGAGCATTCTAATCGCTCCCTCTCTCTGGGGCTTTCAGATACCAAAACAGCCTACAACTCAGACTGTTTAGACGTCAGTACTGTGAACTCAAACCTATTTCGATCTCAGTATCATGGTCTCAAACCTACTTCAATCTCAGTATCATGGTCTCAAACCTATTTTCATCTCAGTACCATGGTCTCAAATCGATTTTCATTTCAGTATCATGGTCTCAAATCGATTTTCATCTCAGTACCATGGTCTCAAATCTATTTTAATCCTAGTATCATGGTCTCAAATCGATTTTCATCTCTGCACTACATTCCCTACCAGCCTCACCAGCCATCATCCAGTGCTACTTTGGTGGCTTGGAAGGTAGTAATTATATCTGAGCAGGAAACGAGCTTGCGATTGTATTTTGCGGGGGTCAACTGGTATGGTAGTATTCAACTTTGCGCTGTAGTCATATTAATTTTGCACAATGTGGGTCTCTAGGTGCCATTAAGCAGGCCGGAAACAGTTTCTTTACATTTGTTTAGAAAGGTGTGATTGGGTGCAAAAAATATCAAATAAATTACAATAAGTCTGCAAATAATCTGCGTACCACCTGTTTAATGCTCCTGGCAGTTAGTATTAATCAACGAATGATTGAAGCCTAGGTTTGAACAAGAAGGAAAACTCTGTATAATTACTTTCAGTGAATCAAGTGTTCTACTTCAGAGCCCCTGCATGAACTATGCAGTGCAGCTCCCCATTGACTCCCCGAGGAGTTAAAGGAGCAGTCAAGTCAATACTGGCCATACAGACATCATTACCCAGGAAAAACAGGCATAAACCTTAGAAGAAAAATAAATCTTACCACTTTCATACCTTTGTGACAGACGATTCTATTGCCATCCAAAAGCTAAGTGGATAGGGTGTTTGACGCTTAATCTAAGGGCCACAGGTTCGGATGTCATATGTAACAGCTTGGTTAGAACAGACATTCTTTATAAGAAGAAGCAAAGAGCTGGAGAGACTTCAATTCCTTTGCGCTCATTTGAAGACGTAAAATCAAGGTCCCGTGTTTAAAACACAGACTGTAAAAAATCTTGTACGCACATACAAATCCCGTTTCCTATGTTTTGAAAGATAAGTAAGCAGCCGTGTGCTACCAGGAATGGCAAATCTACAATACATACACTGGCATCGTGTAAGGACATCAACCCCGAAGACGGAATGAGGATACCCTACCTGTAGAGGTTTAAGGGCTGCATAAGGAACAACAATCTTGTCAATGCTAAGCCTTAGAACTACAGCTGAGGAACAGAGAGGTAAAAAAAAGAAGACAGTAAAAGAGAAAAACATCTTCGTCAGGAGACTCCTCACCTTGAGCACCGCCTGGAAGAGGCTGTTGGCTGTGGTGAACTTGGCACGACTCCCGTTGTCCCCCAACAGATCCACGTGCTTCAGATAGTCCGGAAACCCCGCGCACAGATCGGAACTAGCCTGGCGACCAGGCGACTCCTTGCTCCCGCGCATAAGCGGGGAGTGATGAGGCTGAGGCATGGTCATTGTCTCTGGCATCACTGGGCTCCTTGTTTCAGTGTGCTCTGACCCGAAAGGTAGTCCTGAAGAAGACAAAAGAAAAGCTTGAAGTTGTGAGGCAATTCTTATAAGTGGGACAAAAATGGCTGGTTTTAAGAAATAATTGTCAGGTATCTATTAAAAATAATGTACTTTTTCATGATTGTACTGCCTTGTAGTCAATCAGGTATTTTTGTTATTTTTCTCTAAATCATTTATCATCATTAAACTCAAGTACAAAATTGTATTTCAATATCCAAAGATTTGTTATGATACACCTTTAAGTTTTCTCAGTGCCCAACTCTAAATTCTTTTAAGACACAGATCGTCAAATTCACCCACAAAAATCTGCCGAGACTTAAAGTGGTGTACAAATAAATACAAATACAGAAGAAAAGCCGTGAATCTTTTTGAAGTGTCAAATTCTTTCACTTTAATGTTAAGCACAGAGAATTCCACCTTTCAAGACATCGTGCCATAACCAGAGCTAATATTAAACCAAGTCAGTAATTAGAAAGCAAGAATAAACATAGAAGTCCTGATATTCTAAATCAGGTACCTGTTCCCTACGACCGTGCGACCTGTACCTACATCTGTTTTGGCCCTACAGAATACAAAGACATATACAGACCCCAAACCAGTACACTGTGATTACCGTTTTCCCCACTCTCTCTTTTGGGGAAGCGACAACAAAAGATGTCTGGACTTGCTCCGCTTCTCCTGCTCCTAGTTGACTCAAGGGACTCCCATTATATACCAAAGCCCTTCTCTTTCCAGACCTCTTTTCTTCTCCCTTCTCCAGTTACGTTCCACACCCATCGATCTCCCGTCCCTCCCTTAAGACATCTTCATAACCTTCTGCCCCACCCTTTCCCCGACCACGACCTGTCCAGGCCCATCACTGAATGGCTGTATTGAACAGCACCTCTCTCCTAAACAAGATAGCGGGGAGAACCGGGGAGGGGTACAAGCGGTAATGGCTGTGGTGAACTGCGGGCCTATCTCTCTGCCCATACTTGATTAATGGTCCGGATGGCTGATTCCAATCATGGCTATCTCTCCTTGTTATTCTCAGCAGACAAAGGTGTAGAACACCCCCCAAAACTCCCCTCTCCCTCACCTCTCAAACTCTTTTGTCCTACCTCCCCTCCCCTCCCCACCCCACCCCTCTCTGTTCTCACCTAGCATAGCCAGTGACCCGTGCGCTAGAGATAGATCTGGTAGATAAGTAAGAGCAGGGTATGGTCTGATGCATGTCTGGAAGGAGAATCACGCACACGGAATGTTCAGAACACTACCCAGAGCTTGTATGAAAACATGGGATTTTGTGCATTACTGTTTTGTTCAATTCATTCATCTTCGTTTCATACCTGGATTTGTTCTCTTCAATCTTCATGGAGTATTTGTTTTCTTCACACTCACTTTATCCTGCTCCTTATCCGTCTTTTGCTTTTTTGTGTGCAGTTCTATTCCAATAATATTCTACAGGATATATTTACGACTATTTAACTATAGAAAATGAAGCACAGCCTATTGTAGCGTGTTGTCCATCACACAATTTTTGTCAGTTATAGAGGTGAGCAAAGTGCCAAGTCCTACATTGAAATATTGGCATGCTTTGAACTGTTCTGTTGAAAATATCTTTGTCCCCGATAAGCTCAGAACAAAACAATCTGTACTGTCTTTAATAGGAGAAACATTCTCTGAAGTCGAAGTAATAAAAGCAAATTTGTCATGCACTGTGTGCTTAGGTCTCACAGTGATTTTTCTGGTTTAATGAATGAGACAGAGTACATATTCTCGGTGATCCCCAAGGTGTTATGCTGCGGAACGCCAACAACAATAATAACAACAACACCAACATAATGTAAAGTTTTTCGTAAAAGGCACTCTCTTTTACTGCAAAAACTGAAAAGGAATATCTTGATTGTGTTCATGGAAGCCATACTGGTTCAACACTTCAAGACAACAGAATACAGTGTCCGAAAATTTCGTTAATGTAAAGTTTCATTCATTCGTTCATCTTTGTCTCTATCTTTCTTTGTCTGTCTGTCTGTCTTTCTGTCTGTCCATCTGTCCGTCCTCTCTCTCTCTCTCTCTCTCTCTCTCTCTCTCTCTCTCTCTCTCTCTCTCTCTCTCTCTCTCTCTCTCGCTCTTACAGACAAGACTGACAATATATACGATTCCAAATAGGCCGTTTCAGAAATCTGCCTTTGAAATGATGATTGTTCCGATCCAGAAGTTTTCATGGGAGAGATAAGAAATCTCTTACAGCCCGTGTTATTTACCACAGTGTAGATTTTTCTTTTTGATTACTGAGCAGTCGGTGTGTTGTACACACATGTCCCGTGTTGTTAGTTTCTACTGTTGCTACAGTATACTGAATTGTTAAAATGGAGAAAAAATACCCCGAAAACTCAAACAAGAAAAACAACCAAGCATCAATACAGCATAAACGAAACAAAGCAAACAAAAGAAAGCATGCATGCGCGCAAAGCACACACACACACACACACACACACACACACACACACACACACACATACTCAAACACACACAGCTACCATCACCACCACAACAACAGCATCCACAAAAAAACCCAACACCAAACACAAAAGCAACACACAGATAACATACAAACAAACAAAAACCCATGGCTATACCGGTAACTACTGACACCAAGAAATATCAACAAGCATAGTGCATGGCTACACGCCCCCCCCCCCCCCCCCCCCACACACACACACACACACCTCCCACCCCTCCCCGCCCTTGGCTCTCCTGTTTGAAGGAAGCATGCAGACTATAGCTATCGGACAGGCTCTGCAGGTTTCTCTCAGTCCTGATCAGCCTTAACAGCTGGCACATGCTGATTTCTTTGTTTTTTTTTTTTCCTGGATTTAATGTTGTTTTCTACCAGCTGTTTTTGATACTGAAAATTATCTGATAACTGATTTAACCCTTGTTTCATTTTTCTTTTTAGTATTAAAACTCCTTCCACCCTGCTCTCTCTCTCTCTCTCTCTCTCTCTCTCTCTCTCTCTCTCTGTGAGTGAGTGATGTGTGTGTGTGTGTGTGTGTGTGTGTGTGTGTGTGTGTGTGTGTGTGTGTGTGTGGTGTGTGTGTGTGAAATTCTCGTGATTTTAAGATAATAAAGTTTTTGTAATATGCGTGTGTGTTCATGCGTGCGTGTGTGTGTGTGTGTTTGCGCTTGCGTGCGTGTGTGTATGTGTTGTGCGCTTGCTTGCTTGCTTGCTCACTTGCTTGCTTGCACTTGCACATAGGCACGTAAACTGTTCACCACAAGTTCAAGCACTGACCATTAGGGCATGCACACACACGCAAAGACATGCACTAAAACACAGGCACAAAGATTTCAAAGAAAGTCCAGGTCCTGTACTGGGTGCAACTGTCTTTGGCTTCTTTTGAGCCGGAGTCAACAAAAGTCGTAAGTTGTGTATCAATCCAGATTATTATGCCCCACAAAGCCGCCATTTGCAATGTCCCGCTGCCAAGTCGACGTCACAACAGCTTTGGCAAACTACCAGAGCATGGCACAGCTAGACAGATCATAAAACGAAAGAGTCTCTTAGGCAGTAATTGTGAGTCTAGTCCAATGTCAATTACTTTCTCCTGTTGCTCTTTGAAGTGACATGCTGCGTGCCAAATCATCTTTTGTGTGCACGTGTAGGGCTCCTCATTGGGCCAATGAAGTCACCAGGTGGTGCGCTTCTGGCTATCTAGTATCGGTGATCTGACGTTTCATCGATGACAGGTGTTCGAATGCAACACATTAATTGTACAGGAGGTAACTTTCGGCAGTGTAAGCTTATTTTTAAAGCAATAAGTTATTAGCATTATGTAGTTCAATTGTGGTACAAACTGCACAAGTTAATGAAAATACTCGAATCAAGCTTGATGCTTGACAAAATTCAGCAAACTAGATTAGTAGCTATAGAGGAGAAGACACAAGCATTTTTGCTTTCCAGTAAAACTGCAAGAAATCACAAACTACAACACTCCCACAGTTATTATGTAATTGTACCTTATTTGTGTGTCCTCTGACACTTTTTCCTGTAAAAGACATTCATTATTTTGTAACAGTTTTGTATTTAAAGCCCTGCAGACGTGATAAAGAGACGTTGGAGAGTAACGCACGAGCAGTCATGCAGGATATTCCAAGGGTCTGGATCGAAATGATCACGGAAATAGAAAGTTGCCATTAAGGTGTACACTCCTTTGCCGGAGTCTAAGAGCGTGACACCTTTCACAAAAGTGTTGTACTGAGTAACAGATATGATTCAGCCACGCTATCAAGTGCATCGGCTTTTATATAAGAGAGTAGACTCTATTTTTTGTATACAATGAAGAATTTTTATCTTTCTTGTTGTATTAGAAGAGCAAGTTACCTGGTCCCAGCTTTTACAGATTCATGCCATTATTTTATCCAAAGGAAAATTTATTCATATCAAAACATTTAGTAATAAATCAAGTTAGGTTTTGCTTTTTGATAGTTAAATTGAGATTTTTATGTACGCCTGGCTATGCTCTTATACATCTTAATTTTGAATACTATGCAGTTGATATATTATGCACTAAGGACTGTCAATCCCATGTCGTATTGGCCAGCCACAACCGGCGCTGTACCAGAATTAACACTGAGCACAACACCACAGCATTCCGAGATTGAAGGCTGCCATCCTCAATATACAACGCTATAAAGAATCTCAGAAAACAACAACAATGAAAGTCTTCCCCCTCTCTCATCCCCTCAAAAAGCTAAAAACGAAACAAATCAATATTTAAAAAGTCAAATAAACGAACAAGAACACAACAGTATTAACCAATTTTAACGACACACTACAGTTTGAAGTGTACGAAATCTTTTATGGGTATGACAGTATAAACAAACGACAAAGTTTATTCGACAAACGAATATTAATCAATCAATCAATCAATCACCTATCTGTTGTATGTTAATATACATCTTAGAGGACAATACGTAAAGCAGAAGACCCTTCATGTTTCGAGCAAACAAAACGTATGTCATCTGCACACTCCTCTAAGTGCATGCTTAGATAAGTCATCAACCCTCCCCACTCCCACATAGATTCTAGAATGCAGGCCACCTATCTGAACAAACAAGCTTATCCTCTGACCCTCCCAAAAGACACAGTTTACAGTTGTCATATAGATAAGTAGGCAGAAACTTAAAGACAAGGCAGTTTAAAGTTGTCAGATAGATAAGTATTAGAAACTTAAAGACAAAGCCATTGAAAAACTATTGTGCTGTCTTATTCAGATTGTGTGGCTCATACAATATGCACATATCGCTGTGACGATGTCAAGTTTGCAATCACCTTCAGACAAGGTTCCATCAGTGTGTTCAGTGTGGAATCAATGCTTTAGCTGATAACCTTGTTTTGGTGGTTGGGTAGGATTACGTTATCTTCAGAGGATCCTCGACATGCAAATGAAATCCCCCCCCCTCCCCCCCACACACACGCACCTAAACAAACAACTCTTGGGAGCTACAGCTGTTTCTTTCTCACCGTCTGTCTGTCTGTACGGCTGTCTGGGTTATTTTGTCTGTCAGTCTGTCTGTCTGTCTGCCTGCCTCTGACTGTCTGTCTGCCTCTGCCTGCCTCTGTCTGTTCGTCTGTCTGTCTGTCTGTCTGTCTGTCTGTCTGTCTGTCTGTCTCTCTCTCTCTCTCTCTCTCTCTCTCTCTCTCTCTCTCTCTCTCTCTCCTCTCTTCTCTCTCTCAGGACAGGATAGTCTGGTGGTTGGTGCGATGCGCTCGTGATCTTCTGACCCGGGTTCGATTCCCGTTCAAGAGGATTTTTCCTCTGGAGTTAACATCATTGCCGACGCCACTACCCCCCAAAAGTCCTTCGGATAAGACTATAAACCGAGGTCCCGTGTGCGAACGCGCGCAGAACACCTTGCTCACACGTAAAAACCCGTTCTGCTTTTCGAAAGAGTAGGCCATTGTGCGCCGGTGCAAAATTTACAAAACCGCATACACACGGGAACTGGATGTAAAAAAGCACATGAGTGCTTATTACTTTATTCTCGAAATAAAAGAATAATATTAAAAAAGATAATCTGTGTGTGTGTGAATTAACCCTAAAGAAAAAAAACCCTAGCCACTTGTAGTAATGATTAAATAGTACTGCAGCTGTTGCTTCTATTACTGTCAATACATTGCTGTTAATACTGCTAAAAGAGGAAGAAGAAGAAGAAGAAGAAGAAGACTAAGAAACTACTACTACTACTACTACTACTACTACTACTACTATTACTACTACTACTATTACTACTACTACTACTACCCCTTCTGCTGCTGCTACTGCTACTACTACTTTTATTACCACCACCACCACCACCACCACCACCACTACTACTACTACTATTACTACTACTACTACTACTACTACTACTACTACTACTGTTACAGGGATATCCCTGCAAACCAGGCTGTAAGGCCCACAAGAGGAGCTGGAAAAGAAATGTATGCCATTATTTTCCCCAGACACATCTGATGGTGAAAAGCAAAGAAGAGACTACTACTACTACTACTACTACTTCTACTACTACTCTTCCTACTACTATTACTACTGCTGCTACTACTACTACTACTACTACTAACTACTACTACTATATTTAAAACGATTGCCACACGTTTAAAGACACAAATCTCAACCATCATACTCATAAGCTATGACCAGAACCAGGTACATTTTTTTCCCAAACTGACTCTCACGGTTACTAGTAAGCCAGCGTTTGTTCAGGCAGTACGTTGTGCAAACATCGATATATTAATCAAACTCGAACCATGGCTTTGTTTTACACCAAAAGTCTGCAAGGTAACTGCTTCCAACACTTCTGTCATAGCTCATGCGAGTTCACCGACGAAAGCTGGTTAGTTTTCTGTGGAAATGCAAACAATGTGTGAGAAAGACAGCGGGGGAGGTGGGGGAAGAAGAAGAAGGAGGAAGAGGAGGAGAAAGATGAAAAGGAGGAGGTGAAGAAAGAGGAGGAGGAGGAGTCAGAGAAAGAGGAGTAGGAGGTGTAGGTGGAAGAAGAGGAGGAGAAGGAGAAGAAACGAATGAATGCATTGTTGTGTGCATAAATGGATGAAAAGTGAAGAATGCAAAATGACCCAGATGAAAAAGGCATACAAAATGAGAGAGAGAAAGAGAGAGAGGGGGGGGGGGGGGTGGTTAAGCAGACCGAGAGAAACAAAGATTCTAGAGCAATCAGTCATACAATACACACCCCAATACACTTCAAATGGCAATGTGATAAACTACAGACCTGCAATGAAAATAAATGGTTTAATTAAGAACCTTGGTCATTTGTGCCTATGCTGACAAAATGTAAAGTGTCAAAATAAACTTGGAAATGATGCCCCAAAACTGCAAGTTGTTGAAGTAGTAATTTAACAAAGCATTGTTTTTACTCACTGTACAGCGGTGATCATACAGCTATTGGGCAGACTTACTCCAACTATAGGCCTAACACCGCCTCGAACAAAAATCACTGACCATGTTTTGAGGGGGTTATTTAATCATCAAACATAGTAACAGCGCCTACTTGATGCTATTCATAGCATGCTACTACAACTGGAAAAAAATCAAAGTAGCAAATAAATTTGTAATAGCACAGACAAAAAGTGACATCTATCGATGACCATTTCAATTAGTCTCTTACTTGGTGTTGATATCAACAGCGATTGTGTGTGTGTGTTCGTAATGGAGTGTGAACTGGGGCAATAACAAAATCAGTGGTGTAAGAATAATGGCTCCACGTGGTGACATAGTGCAATACTTTCACAAGAATTCACAACAAAGCTATAAAAATTCCTTTGAAGTGGCTGTTATCCACTCAATTGTTCACTGACGACTGCCAGTTCCCGGATTTCCTTTGTCAGTTGACGTCAAAAAGAACGGGACAAAGAAAAACAACTGAGCAAAACAAACCCTCATCATGACGAACTTAAACGTCACTACTGTAGATCTATAGTTCCTGTCACCCACTGCCACCCGATCTCGACAAACAAAAAAACCTTCTAAAATGGTTGGGAGCGGAAAACACGCCACCTTTGGCTTTTAGGAGTGATCGTATACCGGAAACTCGTTTGCATAGAGATATTCGTCTGACAATAGATACATTACCAAACACAAAAATACCCCGTAGCTATCGTCTGAGTCTTTTTACCGAGGTTAACCTCTGGACACTGCTAGATCACCGTTCAGACAATGTACTTCTGCCACAGCAGTGCCTACACCTCTTATCCTCGACAAAATCTGAACAGGAGAGGGCGTTGTTCTTGTCTTTGTCTTCAAGCTTCTTCTACTTAAAATCGCGATCGTCTATAAACTGTCTTTCGGGGTCGATAGGTTAATGCATTTGCTAAGATAAGTGGACCCACGAGCCCGAATTCACACGGGAGTGGAGAGGACAGAGCAACTTGTGTGTGTGTGTGTGAGAGAGAGAGAGAGAGAGAGAGAGAGAGAGAGAGACCGATGTTTGAAGAAAAGTGGGTAAATGTGTTTACTTGTTAAAACAACAGTTGTCTGTAGATACTGCTCGTTCTGGAATACTTGCACGTGTGGGTACTTCATGCTTATGCCACGTGTCATTTGACTTGATTTGACTTGCTTGACTTCCCTCTTAGCCTCTTGAGAAGTTATGACACTGCACTGAGGGTTTTTCTTGTATTTTTGTCGCGTCAAAGTGAACTTGACTGAGCCTATTCCTCTCCAGACTGCATGATACACCAGAGGCCATAACTGACATACTATTTTACACAACGTGGATGGAGTTCAAAAAGTGGCTGCAAGATGTTCTGCATGCGTTTTCAAACATAGGATTTCCTACAGCCTCATATCATCTGAAGAGTATTTTCAGGGCAGGGGAATCAGTACCAACGACAACCCAAAAGGGAAATATTCCCTTACATGGACACTGAGGGGAGATTTGAACCCTCGGACTCAAATACCTTCAGTTCATGGGCATGATGCTCTAACCACTTAGCAAATTCCTTCCCCCTTATGTAGGTAAGGATACCCAGATATTGTTTCTCGAGCAGTTATTAACCTAACAGATGAAGTACATTATCTCATCATCAGAATGAAGAGCACTAAAAATTATTGCCATCGTTTTGAAAGTACCTTCACATAGGAAAACACTATGCCATTTTTTTACCACCCTTACAAGAATAAACTTTTAATCTACAGAGATAACACTGTTTTGTCCCAACCTACACACGGACACTAAAATCACTAAATGTGAATAGACGTTAAACTGAAGATATCACACGGACACTTCTGTAAGTGCATTATGTATCCCTAGACATAGGACAACATTTAGGTGCCTGTACACAAAACATTAATGAACAGATTTGGATCCAAAACGTACCTTGTGTAGATTAGTAGTTTGAAATGTCTTTGTCTGGGTGGAAAAAGGATGCAGATTGTTCTCATGCCCGAGGAAATACTTACAAGAAGGTGACAATAAATTCCTGGCTGCCCTTCACTGTTACGTTTAGACCTTGCAGTTTGCTTTGTTAGATTAACAAGCATATGCGCATGTGTGACGGGTGCGCGTGTGTATGTGAGAGAGAGAGAGAGAGAGAGAGAGAGAGAGAGAGAGAGAGTGTGTGTGTGTGTGCGCGCGCGCGAGCGTGCTCTTAAACACACAACCTATCCCTAAAATCATTTTGTACAAGCAGACAGATCCTACTCACAGAACAAGAATTCCAATTCCATGATAACGCGCAGTAAGTACAAGTTTACGATTCTAACAACAGCGGGACTCGGTGTAAACGCTACGACCACTGGAACATTTACGATGGGAAGAAAATCACTCCCACGACTGCACTGTCCCAACCTGGTCACGGTAACCCTAGGAATGCACAAATTACATGTCAAGGCAATTTAGGACTTCCAGCAGAATAACCTGTATTTTTTTTTCTTTTCATGTCAAAGCGATTCAGGGCATTCAGCAGGATAATCGGTCCGTACATTTTATTTCAAGTTTCGTGGAATATTGTCTAGAACAAGCTTATTGATATTTAATATAATACAAAACGTAAGAAGTGAAATTTCTAATCAGACATTTTAAACAATAATTATTGTACGTCCATGGTATACGCAGTAGGAAGACCAGCAGTAACAGGTAGGATATCATGTCGTGTTGGACATCTGTATAGCTTGCTTTTATCGCATAAAGGGATGGTCTTCATTCAATCACAGCAATCATGAGGGAAACGATGTTTTGCTGGGAATGTTAGGTAACAACCGACTTGTCCACTGTACTTTCTTGGTCTGTGGTCGGCAGGTAACGCATCAGCTTGGAGAGCCAGAAGTCTGGATTCGATCCTCGTTCCTGCCTGAAATTGTTAGTCTCAATGCTAGTCTTGTGGATAAGATGATAAACCGAGGTCCTGTGTGCAATTCACATTCACATAAAAGAACCCACGGTAGCAAGAGAGTTGTGCCTGTTAAAGATTTGCCGAAAAAAAGCCACTCTAGTATGGAAACAAATATACATGCAGACAGGATTGACAAAATGGGTGGCCTGCTCCTGTAGTGTTGTGCTTTAATCAAAAAAAGCAACCCGAGTTTCGTGTAGAGAAATGTGCTGTTTCTCAAAGCAGTACACGATACGATACAATACAATACAATACAACACAACACCTCTTTGGAACAACTGCATCAACCATGGCACGTGGTCCGCGTAACATCACATCATACATCAAACACAAACTTACTCACATGCAGAAAATGTAAGTTTACTTCGACACGCCAAAGACTGCAGTGTTTTTGTTGTTGGTTTGGGGCTTGTTTTGCTTGTTTGGTTGATTTTTTTTTAAAAAAGAAGTACGTGAAGGCCCCTTTAAAACGAGAACCATTTTGGCATTTGAATGAGGTGTGAAACGTCTCCAGCCGAGGTCCTGGCTGTACTGCGTGTCAAGTCTGTCTTTCTGTGGCTGTCTTGTCTAGAATGGTCGCACAGAGCGTGGCCTTGATGTCTATCACCTATTCACATAACCTACACACCGCAGCTGACACTGTGTCAACCTTAGTAAACTGAAGGCATAGAAAGAACTGCCACCTACATACCGTGTATGTGTGTGTGTGTGTGTGTGTGTGTGTGCGTGCGTGTGTGTGTGCGTGTGTGTGTGTGCGTGTGTGTGTGTGTGCGTGTGTGCGCCTGTGTGTGTGTTAAAGAAGCTTCTGAAACATCATGATATAACACATGTGTGTGTGAAACTGGTGTCCAGTAGATGCCCGTTAAGCTGATACATGATAATATGTGTCATGTCTTGTTATCAAGCTGATACACGATATGTGTGTGACATGTTTTGTTATTAAGCCGATAATATATACGTGACATGTATGGTTGAGCTGATACACGACATGTGTGTGACATGTTTTGTTATTAAGCAATATATGATATATGACGTGTATGGTTGAGCTGATACACGATACGTGTGTGACATGTTTGGTTATTAAGCCGATATATGTTACGTGACATGTATGGTTGAGCTGATACACGATATGTGTGTGACATGTTTAGTTATTAAGCCAATATATGATATATGACGTGTATGGTTGAGCTGATACACGATATGTGTGTGACATGTTTTGTTATTAAGCCGATATATGTTACGTGACATGTATGGTTGAGCTGATACACGATACGTGTGTGACATGTTTTGTTATTAAGCCGATATATGTTACGTGACATGTATGGTTGAGCTGATACACGATAGGTGTGTCACATGCTTTGTTATTGAGCTAAAGCAAGACTTTTCCGCGCTCTCTCTCTCTCTCTCTCTCTCTCTCTCTCTCTCTCTCTCTCTCTCTCTCTCTCTCTCTCTCTCTCTCTCTCTCTCTCTCTCTCTCTCCTTGATGCCTCTCTCACAACTCCCCTTACCCTCTTCCTCTAACCCCAACTCTACCCTCACCCTCATCCATACATACTATTGCACCATAACCATCCTCCTCATCAATCATACCCCAAAAACAAAAAAAACCTCCAGTCCCGTTCTAGCTTGCTTCGCCATGCCGTTCTGGTTAATGGAAAACTCTTTTGTGCGGACAATCTTTTGTGCAAATACACACTGGACACGAACCATTGGTCCCCGTGTTTGTATCGACCCCATCAGCTGCACTTAACCCCCACACCTCTGTGACAGACAAGTTAGTGATTGCGCTTGGTCATTAACAGCCAGTGAGAGAGTCACGGCATTCTAGATTGTCACCATTGTAAAAAAAGAAGGTATCAATGCAGAAATAGTAGTGGAAGAAAACAAGTGCAGGTAACCGCTTACAAGCTCTTAATCATTTTCAAAATGATTTCTTAGATTTTTTGTTTTTAAAAAAAAGGAGAAAAAAGAGGAAAAATCTAAAGCAAGGCAGGTTACAAAAATGTTTGAAAAAATGACTCCATGGCTTCTTCTTGTGGACGTAGCTGAATGTTTGTATTGTGAACTTTAATGTTAGCATTTTCTCTATTTTACACACACACACACACTTTATATATATATATATATATATATATAATATATATATATATATATATATATATATTATATATATATATTCAACAACAAATTAGTTTCAGCTGACTTCTCGAATAATTTTTAAAAGGCTGCAGCAAAATTGGTGTTCATTCTTTTGTTATTAAACCGACGTTTAAAAAAAAGCACCCTAAACCAAAAACCCAAGCACACGATGACTTACACTGTAAAGGACTGAAAACATAATAAAAAAAAAGGTAAGGAGTCCCATAACCTATAAGGTCGTAGGGGAGCGAGGCGTCAGAGACCTCACTTCTCTAGGGCCAGCATATTGAGGGCGGCGCCCATCTCCTCTCCCTCGCTGCTTTACCTTCCCTACATAATAGCTTAGCCAAAAAAACCTTCATTTTAATAGACGATTACTCATGGACTAAGTAAATATATGAGATAGTGGGGAGAGGCTCTCAACATTCTCTGGAGAGTCATCCGTGGAGATCATTACAGAAATATAAAGGTAACAGAGAGGAAAAGAAAAAGAGAATGCAGAAGTTTTTAGTCCAAAAAAGATCATATACAATGAAATGTAAGCTCTTTTTTCGCCTGACGTAACACCAAAGCAAATAAGAGTGAGGGAAAATATATTGAAAAAATACCTCTAGCATTCCAGAGGCCATATTGATCGGGAGCGAAAAGTTCGGTTCATATTCGTGCTATTTGTGCCGCCTGAAAGAGACCTTTAGTAATTGATATTCTTTTCTGATATGAAAATCTAAACTTTGGAAAGAAATGAGATTGATCAAGCCATAGAAACAGTTCGCTTTGTTGGGAAACTAGTTTACATTACTACACACACAAGCACTTGTGTGTGCACGTGCATGGCACGTGAATGCGCGCGCACTCGCGCACATACATACATATACACACTCACGCACGCACGTGCACACACATGTACGCACGCGCATGCACACACATATACACACACATGGGCGCACACGCATCACACACATGCACACATACACATATCTAAACACACTCACACTCACAAAATACACGTACCCTCTCTTCCACCCCTTCCAACACACAGACTACATGGCCGCCCCCTTCCCCACCCCCCATCTTTCTGCACACACACAAACACACAGATACACACACACACACAACACACACTACACACACTCACACACAGACACACACACACAAACACACACAGACACACAGGTAGACATAGCATAGCAGAGGCGTTATCTGACAAAGACACCTGCAGGCGCTTGGAGGTGAGGAGGCTATTTCATTCCGCACAGCTCTTTATAACCTGTTCCTCACACCAGTCATGCACTTACTTCCCTGCCTGCCTTTTGTTCCGTTAACAGCATTCTCTCCTTCAATCTCCATCACAGTAAAAGCTTCGCACATACCCACGCGCGCGCGCGCGCGCGGGCGCACGCACACACACACACACACACACACACACACCACACAGGCGAGCGTGCAGCGAAACTACATACAACAATTTACAAAATGAAAAAAACATCCCCAAATCCCCTAACATTCTAGTCAATTTGGTGAAGTTTGTGAACTTTATAACCTCACTTAGAATTGGTTGCAAACCTGACTATATTCCAACACTCTACCCCCCACCCCCCCCCCAACAATACAAATGAAAAAAAAACATCCCAAAACCCCTACATTCACTATTCAATTTGGTTGAAGTTTAACTTATAACCTTACTTAAATGGTTGCAATAGAAACACCAAAACAACCAAATAGCACAAAAAACTCACAAAACTAGAACGAGGAAAACAAATAAAAAATCAACATATTTCAACATTGTGGGAAGTTAAACTTATAATGCCTGTATTGAAAGGGTTGATAGGCCAAAACTGTCATATACGCAAAAAACTCACCATTGGTGAATTTCGGAGTTTTAGTTGAGGAACAAAAAGAAAGAAAAAAAGGATTTTGTCATAATACAAACTTATGCCCCCTTCCCCCCACCCTCCCCCAATAACAACAGAGAAAAACCACAAAACAGTCTCCATATAGACATTGTCGAAAGTTCGCAAACTGTCAATACTTCAACTGAAACTGGTCGCAGTATAGCCATTACAATGCGTTTGCTACAGAAAAAACGCGTAATGGATTTTAATTTCTTTGCTTTCCTTTCAAGACCAATATATTATTTGCAAAATGCCACACACTCAGACGGGAACAATATCTCAAGGCGGTATATGTATTGGAGAAATTGAATACAGAAAACAGACTGACAGGAAAAGGGTTTGTTATTTTACCATTGAAAATGGAAAAAGGATGTAGTTTCTATAGAATAAAAAGAAACTTTGCGTTTCCAAAACAAACGTTGACCCTGTCTTCGTTGTTTCTATGGATTATTGTTGTTGTTGTGTTGCTGATAGGGAACGGGATAGCTCAGTGGTCAGAGCAATTGCTTTCCCCTAGCTAAGGTTAAGCAGCATCGAGCGTGGTTACCACTTGGATGGTTGCGCGCCTTGGCTTCAGTACAGTCCCCCAGTTCACCCAGCTGTAAATGGGTACCTGCCTCTTTAGGGTCAGGGAAGGTAAAGCAGCGAGGGAGAGGAGATGGGCGCCGCCCTCAACATGCTGGCCCCTGGAGAAGTTGAGGTCTCTGATGCCTCGCTCCCCTACGACCACATAGGTTATGGGACATCTGAAGCTGTTGGTTTTTATCCCGGATGTATGTCTTCCTGTCTCAGTGTCTGTATGTCTTTGATTGTCTGTGGGATTTTTTCTTATGTCGCTTGTGTCTGTCTGTATGCGTGTCAGCTTATCTGTAGTGAAAGGAAACATGATTGTTAGTATGTCTGACTTTAAGTATGTCTCTTACAATGTTTTACACACACACACACACACACACACACACACACACACACACACACACACACACACACACACACACACACACACACACACACAACACACACCAACACACACCATTAAGAAAGGGTATTCTCATAATAATTATTGTACAGACACACAAAGACGAACATGCACGCACATACACGCCAATGGTAATGTCTTCTTCTTCTCCTAGTCCTCCCCTGCCCCCCCCCCCCTTCATCTGCTTCATCTCCTTATTCATCATCATCATCATCATCATCATCATCATCATCATCATCATCATCATCATCATCATCATTATCATCATTGTCGTCGTCGTCGTTATTGATCTGTCTTTATGTGAATCCCTAGGTATCCTTCTGTCTGAATAATTATGTTACACCCCAATCTCTCTCTCTCTCTCTCTCTCTCTCTCTCTCTCTCTCTCTCTCTCTCTCTCTCTCTCTCTCTCTCTCTCTCTCTCTCTCTCCGTTTCTGTCTCTCTGTCTATTCCCCTCTCTCTCTGTCTCTCTCTCTCTGTGTCCCTCTCTGTCTCTGCCTGTCTGTCTGTCTCTCTGTCTCTGTCTCTGTCTCTCTCTCTAACCACCCCTCAAAACTGTTCATTTTAATTCCGTTAGCACTGATGTCGTCCTCTCTCAAACCACTGTCATAGAAAACTACAAGATCAAAAAGCTCACTGAACCAGTACATACACACACCTGAAAGGTAGAGAAAGCGAGGTGCCTAGCTCCGTTTACGCAGTCTTTTGTGTTAAGGTATCGTCAAAGTTGTTGCATGAGTGAGTTGTGTGTATGTAGGCTTGATAGGTGCAAGGAGTTGTTTATGTGTAATATGTCTGTCTGTAATAGCGTCATCTCTGTCTGTCTGTCTGTCTCTATCTCTGTCTCTGTCTTTCTCTAGTATCTGACTTTGTCGCTGTCAGTCTCTCATTCTCTCTCTCTCTCTCTCCTCTCTCTCTTCTCTCTCTCTCTCTCTCTCTCTCTCTCTCTTGAAACAAACAAGCAGGTGCCAGGCACGCACCACACACGCACGCACACGCACACACACACATGCACACACGTACACATGTACACACACACGCACACGCGCACACATACACACACTAATACTAACACACACACACATACACACACGCGCGCGCACACACACACACACACACACACGCACAATTAATGCTAACTAACACACACAGAAACACATAGAGATACTCACACACATACCCCCCCCCCCCCCACACACACACACAGAGGCAGGCAGGCATATATATGTTGACCCATGCACACATAATGTAGGTTGCAAAGCATGTACAGCTACAACAAGTATATATGATATAAATTTTGTATAATATAGTATGAGTGTAAGTATATGGAACGATCCTTACATACCATCACATTATACGCATGACAAAAACGATATAGGCCAAGTGTATAGGTTTTCAATTTCACCAACACCCCACACACACTACACACCACACACACACACAACAACCACACAGAGGAAGAGAGAAAGAGAGAGAGAGAGAGAGAGAGGAGGAGAGAGAGAGAGAGAGAGAGAGAGAGAGAGAGAGAGAGAGAGACAGACGACAGACAGACGAGACAGGACAGAAAGACAGACAGACAGAAGACTGACAGACTGACTGACTGACTGACTGAATGTCAGAGACACAGATACTGACAGAAATTGGCAGAGAGACACAGAGAGAGTCAGAAAGACAGACAGAGACAGAGCAGAGACGACAGAGATCGAGAGGCAGACAGACAAATAAAACAATAAACATACAGACAGAGATACAGCTTTGCATAAAACAGACTTACCCTAAAAACGATGTTTCCTCTGTTGACTGTCTTTCTGCCTAAATACCAGCACAGGCAGTTTTCCTCCACAAGATGTTCACACACTTATTAAAGCCTTTCTCCTAGTTTATATTTTTTTTTACATCCTTTAGAGAAATAAAATATCAAATTATTTGGGTTTTTTCCCAAAAAGTTGGTTATTTCGAACTTTTGCTATAACTGTCAACTAAATCTTTGGTTTTTTGTGAGTTCTATTTTATCTAACATATCACTGTAACTCTCTACTTTTAGAAAACGTTTCTTTTACATGTTTCTTCCTTTTTCTCCCTTCTAATATAATATTTAGCTGTTCAAAATGTATATGTCCATGTTCTTCAGTTGACATCTATGCACAACTTACATAACACAACATGACCGAAACCATTCACACCGGTTCAGGTCTGAAGGAAAAGTAGAAGAAAAAAAATCACACAGTCTCAGGTAAATTCACTCAAGCAGGAAAATCACACGCGGCACAAATGAACCCCCTTAGCCTGTCTGAAATCTCTGCGACAAAATATATCAAGAATATATATATAGAGAGAGAGAGAAGAGAGGAGTGAAAGAGAGGGGGGGAGAGAGAGGGGGGGAGGAGAGAGAGGAGAAGAGGAGAGGGAGAGAGGGAGAGGAGAGAGGAGAGAGAGGAGAGAGAGAGAGGGAGAGAGAAGAGGAGAGGAGAGAGAGAGAGAGGGAGAGAGAGGGGAGAGGAGAGAGAGAGAGAGGGGGGGAGGTAGGAGAGAGAGAGGGAAGGGGAGAGAAAGGGAGGGAGAGTGAGAAGAGAGGGAGAGAGAGAGAGAGAGAGAGAGAGAGAGAGAGAGGAGAGAGAGAGAGAGAGAGAGAGAGAGAGAGAGAGAGAGAGAGAGAGAGAAGGAAAACAAAGAGTGAACAAAAAAAAATAAAGCAAAGAAACGCAGCTTCGCTTACTCTGACCTCTGACGCACACTATCCAATGTTATCGTAAGCTATGCCGGAACAAAAAAGTACCAGCACAAGCGTAGAACTCCCGAGAGCATTCGCCCCTCATACCATCGGATGTGATCTGCGCTTCGATCACTCATACTAGAACAGCGTCACAGCGTTTAAACAGGCAGGCAGGCACTACTACTACTACTACAACTACAACAACTATACCCACACACACCTACCTACCCACCCACCCACCCGAAGTGGCATTCGCTTTAGGGCCTGGAAGAGTAGAGGGCAGGTAGGGGTGAGGTGTGGGGGTGGAGAGTGGGAGGGTGAAACATGGGAGTGAGGGAGAAAGGGTGGGTGTGTGTGTGTATGTGTGTGTGTGTGTGGTATGGGAATGGTGGGTGGATGATAATGGGTAGGGGTCTGTTTGAGTAAGGGTTATGATGCCGGGTAGGTAGGGGTGGGGAGTAGGGTGGGTGGGAGTGGCGGGGGGGGGGGGGGGGGAGGGGGTTGGAGAGAGAGGGAGAGTTGTTACAGCTCGGGGTTAGTGAAAAAAGAGGTGGTGGTGGTGGGGAGGGGGTGTTGAAGGGGGTTATGGTTTTCAGGGTGCTGAAATATATAGTATATTATACAAGACTGGTGCCAGAGAAAAGGTGGATGAGGGATGGGGGGCGGGGTAGTGGAAAGGTTACAGGGTGTGGTCGTAAGGGGTACCGGTAGACGTGATCAGAGATTCAGAAAAAACAAAACTTCTCTTTCTGTTCCTGAGTGCGCTGGCACTCACTCACTCGCTGGATTTTTGTGCTTTTAATAACAATGTGCTGTAGTAGAGTGGAAAGAAGCGGGGAAAACAGTCAGATACACAGATCAGTCAATCAATTAATCAATCAATCAGCCAACCAACCAAGAAATTGATCAGTCAATTGATCGATCTGTCGATCACTTAACCAGAAAGCCAACTAGTATACCAATTATATAATCAACCAACTAACCACCCATCCACCCACCCACATTTCTAACTAACCAACTAATCAACCAACCAGATAGTAACTCAATAACCAGCTACCCAGCCAACTAGTCTACACACACACTCACACCTGCCACTCAACAACCCACACACCCACCCAACCACCCAGCCAACCAATCAAGCAGTCGACCGCCTACCAACCATCTCATCCAATTAATCAACCACCCAACCAGCCGTCTAAACCAATCAACCACGCACCCAACCAGCCCTCCACCCACCCACCTAAACGCACACATCGCCAGCCACTCATCCACCCACCCACCAAACAACCATCCAACCAACAAACAAATCATCCACCCACTCTCCCACCTAACCAGCCTATCAACCAACCAACCAACCAGTCAACTAGCCAACCCCCTTCCAACCCTCTCACCCAATTAAAATCAACTGCCCAACCAGCCACCTAAACCAACCGACCGACCAACCACCCAATCAGTCATCTACCCACATTCTGGAAATTCTGTTCTAGAAATTCCCTCTTTTCTATCACTCTCTTTGTTTTTCTCTTGTTCTTTTTCTCCCTGTTACATCTTCTTGTCTATTCTCTGCCCTCTTCGTCCATTCTTCTGCCTTTTTAAAAAAACAACCTTAAAAGATAATAATTTAATCTTAGGCCCAAGTCGGATGCCATTGGCCTGACTTGTCAGGCGCTTAGAAGCATTTTCACTCATACAACAGACAACAATAGTTGCTGTCTGAGCGTTTGAAGAAGGACAACAAGAAGATGAAGGTAAAGAAGAAGAAGAAGAAGAAGAAGAGAAGAAGAAGAAGAAGAAGAAGAAGAAGAAGAAGAAGAAAGAAAAGAAGAAAAAGAAGAAGAAAAAGAAGAAGAAGAAGAAGAAGAAGAAGAAGTACAAGAATAAGAATCTATTCACCCAGCAGTTTAGCCATCTTTAAAAGAAAAGGTACCATTGATACCAGGTTATCCACATAGCGAACCCACAACAGCATATTATCTCCCTAAGGAAGAAATCCTGTGTATACACTGACTTTAAAAAAATGTACAGTCATAACACAACCACTGTCAATGCTGTTGAGGCCATCATCCGCCATGGCATTGGGGTGGGCTGGTAGGCATTTTTCAGTAAAACTGTTCTACGTAAATCTTTGCTTATGGAGTTTTCATAGGTGAGTAGCAGGTCTACTTGTAATGCTGTATAAAGAACTGTACTATGGGGATATGTACCACGCTTCAGTTGTAGTTTCAGTTGTTCAGGTTGGTGTCACCCTTATTACTTCAGCATGATACGTGGATATAGCAGGAGGAAGAGGGGGGGGGGGAGATTTTAGTGTGTTGGAGAGAGAGAGAGTACATATTATTTGGAATTATGCAAAATTGCACTGTATTATTTTGTTTTGTATTGTTCTGATTTTGTCGTATCGTATTGTCTTACATTGTATTGTATCGCATTGCAACGTGTTGCATTATATTGCATTGCATTGTATTGTATTGACTGTTGGATTGTATTGAATTGCATTGATCTGCATTTTTTTCGTATTGTATAGCACTGCATTGCATTGTACTGCATTTCATTGCGTTGTAGTGTAGTGTATAGCTTTGCATACGACTGCTTTACTTTTTAAATTTCATCGTATTGTATCGCATCTTATCAAGCAGGATTGCATTGCGTTGAAATACGTTGCCTCAAATTGGTTTGAGTTGTTTTGCGGTGGGCTCTGTTACACTGCATACCGCTGCGTTACATTACATTGTGTTACGTTGTGTTGTGCAGTACTGTGTCGGACTCTGCGATAAAAAAAAAGACAGTGAAACATACCAACCAGCCCCAACCATAAAACAACCCGCTCAGTTTATACCCAACGAATTGCTGTTACTGACGCAAGCCGATGTTTTAACTGCTTTTGAAGAGAGAGCGAGAGAGAGACAGAGAAAGAGACAGAGACAGAGAGTCAGACAGACACAGAAAGAGATAGAGAGAGTCAGAGAGTACGAAATACGAAATTCTATTTACAGAGGGTAGTAGATTAAGTACAATGAATTTTTTCTTCCAGCCCTCAAAAGGCAATAAGCATAAACACCAAAGCACAAGCAATATGTTTGAAAAGTAATTTTCAAACAAAGCTACAAATATGGAAAGGAAAAGAGTAAAATAAACGACAAGAAGAGAAAATACACCAAAGAACAAACAAATAAAATCAAAACAAGATGGTAGTATACTCGTTGCTTTTGTCGTTGCCAAAGTATTAGGCTAGTAGTAGTAGTAGTAGTAGTAGTAGTAGTAGTAGTAGTAGTCGAGAGATAGATAGATAGATAGATGAAGAGAGAGAGAGAGAGGAGAGAGGAGAGAGAGAGGAGAGAGAGAGAGAGAGAGAGAGAGAGAGAGAGAGAGAGAGAGAGAGAATTCCAGACCACTTCAGTCGCGCTGGGTCCATAAAACAACAATTTTAGATGTTGACATTGGGTTTGAAACTAATGCTTGGACCCCTTGAGAGGTTGAAGACGGGCAGTATAGTCAAGAGTCATACACTCCTTTCAGCGCAAGTTCCAAAACTTGTTTCTGCTGTGTTGTTGTTGCTGCTGCTGTTGTTGTTGTTTTCAACGACCTCACATACAGCAACTGCCCTTTGAGGATTACTGCTTTATCGGCTTAACTCACAGAGAGAGAGAGAGAGAGAGAGAGAGAGAGAGAGAGAGAGAGAGAGAGAGAGAGAGAGAGAGAGAGAGAGAGAGAGAGAGAGAGAGAGAGAGGAGAGAGAGAGAGAAGTCGAACTCGAAAGATTTATTCACAAAAAGGCCATTGGCCCATATATGAAGGGCGGGGGGAGGGGGGGGGGGGTGAGGGGGGTTGCCGATCTGCTTAGTATTATAGTGAGAAATATAAGGAAGCACAATAAAACCAAAACGTTATTGTATAACCACAACCACCACAATAAAAATCAGTTACAAAAAATATGACTTAAGAAACCAAGATATCTCTTATTCTAAAGGCTTTACATACACAAATATAAAGCAAGGCTGCGCACAATCTCAGGGTGACTGCATGCCATGAGTAGACAGAATCTAAATAAATTAGGCTGTCTACTATACTTTACCGGAATGTAATTCTGTCTTACATCTTCTAATGCTGGACAGCACAGCACAAAATGCACTTCATCTTCCACTGTTTGCTTACATAATGTGCATAGCAACCTGAGGTCATCATCATCATGTTCTATATATCTAAATTTATGAACATTTATGTCTGATACACCAAGTCTAAACTTAGACATAAGAGAGCGAGAGAGAGAGAGAGAGAGGAGAGTGAGAGAGAGAGAGAGAGAGAGAGAGAGAGAGAGGCTCGCACACGATTTATCAAAAACAATAACTGAAAGTGTATGAATAGATGGGAGTATGATGAGGAGAAGAAAACCCCGAGCCAAGTTAAGCAGCGTCGAGTGCGGTTACCATTTGGATGGATGACCTTAAGCGCGCCTTGGCTTAAGTACAGTCCCCTAGTTCACCCAGATGTAAATGGGTACCTGCATCTATAGGGTCAGGGAAGGTAAAGCAGCGATAGAGAGAAGATGGGCGCCGCCCTCAATATGCTGGCCCCTGGAGAAGTGAGGCCTTGCTCCCCTACGACCATATAGGTTATGGGACACCTTTACCTTTTTACCAGAAGAAGGAGGAGAAAAAGAAGACCACCACCACCTCCTCCACCACTACTAACAAGACGAACTAAAGAGAAGAACAAAAACACAAACTTAAGAAATAGAAGAGGAAAAAGAACAAGAACAAACAGCGAAGAAGAATGAAGACCAGTCCGTAAAACCTGACGGAACGTGGACTAGAATACTAAATCCAAAATTACGAAAGGTTTACAATGGACGTAAAGGGATCAGTTGGTTAATGTACGTTCCAGCTACCCATTGTTCTAAAGTCTTGTTTTCGGTTCAGATGTTTCCGCTAATCACGTTCTCTGTCGCCACTCCTATCCTGGTCACAAAGGTTGTCGAACCTCCAACCCCAATCCAACCTTGTTGTTTATAGTTCAGCCGACCACAGCGAACCTGGCTATGACGCTGGCTGTCACTAGGTAGGTCAGGTCTTATAATGTGTTTTAAGCTTCAGTGAAGACGAAATGGTTGTGTCCTGTCTGTATTTGGTTTAATGAATATTTTGTTGGTGATTTGTTTTTTCTTTAGTTTTTTTTTTCTTTTCTGGTGTGCTGCATATTATCACAACTTGTTTCATAGTGATGTTGCAACGTTGTGCATGTTTCGATGCATCTGCCTTCTTTGTACTTTGTATGGTTTTTGTTAAGTTTGATCCGGGATTTTTTAAAATTAATTTTTAAATGTTTTTATTTATTTATTTAATTTTTTTGGGGTGTGCTTACTTTGTTCGTGTTGTCTCTTTGTTTGCCGTTCCTTTTCCTAATAGTTTTGGCATTAATAAGAACTTAGTCTATTTTTTTATCGATAGAATGTGATACTATTCACCTGCAGCCTAGTTTTTGAGCATCCATTCTCAAGAGTTCTCTTTGTAAGCTTATGCTTGTTGTACTCCTCATCCTGTATGTGTCGCTGCTATGGAGTTTTAATTGAATAAGGTTTTGTTAACAAAAAAATATCTGTGGGCGTGGTGGGGGTGGGGGGTGGGGGGGGGGCTGTGGTAGTGGTGAGGACGTTTTCATAACAACTGTGTCGGCCTGTGCCGTCTCTTGCGTTTTGGGAATAATTGTTCCATGCCATGGTATTGAACGCCGCTCATAGAATCGAACTGTGTGCTGTGTCCTGTAATTTAACTGCATTGCATACTGTGGTATCACGTTTGTGGCATGTAACTGCCTTTTGTTGCATTTGGGGGAAAAACCCTAGCGGTTAGAGTGTCTCACTCCAAATGTGACAGTAAACTGAGGTTTGAATCCCCGATGTAATCAGTGTCCGTTTATCGAGCTTTTTTCTCTCTCTGTAATATAGTGTGCGTTGTATTGTGTTGCATTCTATTGTGTTCTACTGCATTGTGGAGTAATGCGCTGTATCATATTCGCTGTATTGCTTTCAAAGCGTTGTGTTGTGTTGATTCCAGTTGTTTTGCTGTGCTGGAGCTGCCTTTGGTTAGGTGGTGTTACGTTATGGGTTGGATCGTTTTCATGCGTTGTGTTTGCGCGGTATTGTAATATGTTTTAGTGTGTGTGCGTGTGCGTGTTCGCGCGTATGTGTGTGTGTTGAGAGAGAGAGAGAGCGCGCACGCTGACGCACACACACACACACACACACATCGCCACTCACTCCCCTCCACCACCGCACCTCCAACCTACACACACACTCACACTCCGCCACCACCACCATTTACCGCCACTCCACTCCCCCCTCCCCTCCCACCACACATTTTGACAGAAAGACAGACGCGCAACTGACAGGCCGACAGACAGGCAGACAAATACACACAGAAACTCAGGAATAGGCTAGCAAAACAGTTGCTTATCGGTCAGTGCCTCGGTGGCTCCCTCCCTCCAGCAAAAGTCACAACTCCGCCTCACACTAACAGAGCACAAAACAATACAACACAATACAATACAATACAATACAAAGAAAGCCCTGGACTCCGCCTGAGCTAAGGACTGGGTAGAGAGATCTATAGATCAACAGTGTGACACACGGGGATCCGCACTCAGCCCTGCCCGTGGACTTGACTGTCGCCTCCTGTCTTGTGTCTGTATAGTTCATTTCCATGAGCAATCCACACTTGAACAATTTATTGTTTTGTTTTGCATTGTGTTGTGTTGTTGTGTTGTAGCGTATCGTATTGTATTGTCTGGTGTTGTATTGTGTGGTATTGTATTGCATTGTATTGTGTTGCAGTGCATTGCAGCGTAGTGTAGTGTAGTGCATTTGTGTGCATGCCACTTTCAGTCACAGCAAGATTTCTCTGCATGAAATTTGGGGTTGCTTAGTACATTGCTAAAGAGAAGCGCTACCTTTCTTTTTCTTTTTTTTAAAGAAAATTTCCTGTTGCAAACTTGCACATATTATGTTTTCCCTACGAGTAGGACCTTTTCCTGCGAATTTTTTTTCGGCCCATGACATTGATAGCTTTATTATTGCGATGGCTTCTTGTACGTGCTTTAATGATTTTGTGCACGCGACCACGGTTTATCGTTTCATCCGAAAACTGATACCAGACCACCACTCAAGGTCTAATGAATGGAGACAATTTTCGGGTTCAAACGGTAATTGAACCCTCTATTTCTTGCTTTCTAGGCATGCGCGTTTTCCCTAGACCACTGATCTACCAAGCATCCTAAAGGTCTGCTCCAGCGCCAATTAACAGAACACCTCAAATGTGTACACACTGAAATATGCTCCACATTATTTTCTAACTGCCTTTTTTAATTATTGAAAGGTTAAGCCTTTTTACAGAATCTTCCCATGCAGATTAAATTTCGTTCGTGTTTCATTCCAACGAGGAACACACTATACCATTGTCTTCAGCAGAACAGGATTTGTTGGTTTTGCTATTGTCGCCACTGGCTGGGTTCAAGTGCTTCTAGAGACCCTCCCTCCTTACTGCCCACCTCCCACCCCCATGTCCCCATGCCACCCCTTCCCCTCCCCTACGCCTTCTTGTCAACCCCATTCTTTCGTATATATGCCATTCAAAATTCTTCTATCAATCCTCCACCCTTCTTCAACAAATATTACCCCCCCCCCACCCAGTACACACACACACACACACACACACACACACACACACACACACACACACACACACAACCTCTCCCTTCTTCCCACACAACCCAGACTTTGTCCACACTTCTGGTTCTTCTCCTTCGCCATACCACTACTACTACTAATGTTCGGATTCTTTGTTCTTTTTTCCCCTCTTACCTCATTGCTTGTGGGGTCACGAGCCAGATAACTCCCCATGCCTTGCATTTCCATGTCACTTTCCAAAGTGCCCCCTACGCAAGATGGGCTGCGTGGCTTAGAACCAGCATAACAACGGGAAGTTTGGGAAGTAACCATTTAACTTTTATATAATTATGACAGCCAGTCAAAGAAGGCACGGCCATTTTCTTTCGAGACAGAGGGTGCCTACTACTACTGAGACAACCGACAAGAAGTACTCGCAGTTTTGCTTTGTGGAGAAAATGCTCTGTGCAGGTGAAGATCTTAAGCGGTATAATAATAATAATAATAATAATAATGTATGCAATTTATATAGCGCTGAATCTTGTAAAGCAACAAATCAAAGCGCTCAGATTTCATTTCATACCACTTTAAGTCACGGCAGATTTCTCTCCGTGAAATTCGGGCTGCTCTACCCGGGGAGAGCGGGAGAGCGCGTCGCCACAAGCGCAGCGCCACCCATTTTTTTTCTTTTTCATGTCTGCAACTGTATTTGTTTCCCTATCAGAGTGGCTTTTTTCTAAGAATTTTGCCAGGGACAACTCTCTTGTTGCCGTGGGTTCTTTTACGTGCGCTAAATAATTACGTGTAACACACGGGACCTCGGTTTATCGTCCACCTCGGTATAAGGTGGTAAGTCCTTCGGATGAGACTATAAACCGAGGCCCCGTGTGCGAACGCATGCAGAACATCTTGCGCACATGTTAAGTCCTGTTCCGCTGTTCAAAAGAGTAGGCCATTGTGTGCCGGTGGGAACAGATGACAACATTTACAAAACCGCATACACACGCATAAATATTTATATATTAAAAAAATTAGAAAAAAAAGTAATCTGAGCGCTTTGATTTGTTGCTTTACAAGATTCAGCGCTATATAAATTCCATACCTTATTATTATTATTATTATTATTATTATTATTATTATTATTATTATTATTATTATTATTATTATTAATCATGAAACAAAATCAGGCAGCTTTTCAAAGATCATAATTATTGCAAGGCTCAGTCCCACAGGTCCGTTATCTTTGGAACGAATTAACCAGCCGGTAACTGCTAGTGATTAATAGTTATATCGACTTCCGGTGGTAAATCCTCTGGTAGAGAAAAAAAAAAGAGAAGCAGACAGAGAAAGAAGTGGGTGGACAACGTGAATGAATGGGACTAAAAAGTCTGCTGATTCCCAAGCACTGACACAGGAGTGCCATGACATGATAGAAACTGGTGCACGGCCGCCCCTCCCTGCCCCAACAACCGCTCTCGATTATGGGACTGGTGCAGTGTAGGAGTACAGTATTTTAGCGGGGCCTGTTCCGATCTAAATTAAATGAATTCACTCCCTTTATTCATTAAAAAAAACCTGCTTGTGCTCCTCGGCTAGAGCTCCGAGGTTCACCAGCAGAGAGACTGTTGTGTATACGACCGTCTGCACCCATCATTGAGGCAGATGCATTCCAACTTCGGTGAATTGCCCTTTTTTAAGCTGCTTCTTGACTTTTGTATCTGTACCTTACGTGCACCTCGTAGTATTTGTTTTACTATAATTAAAGAAAGTTACGTATGTGTCTTTCGGATGAGACTATTACCCAGGTTTTATCAGTGTGCAAGCACAGGTTATTATGCTTTGTGCAGTTCAACGTGATAAAAATGAATAAAAATGGTAAAAAAAAATGTTTTGTGCATATATCAAACTTATCACCTTTTCGTTAAAGCATGCAAGCCAGCTAGCTATAGTCTACGGGGTGATATAGATGACACACACGTACTTAG
>CM054134.1:30690298-30692798 GCA_028751875.1 Rapana venosa | reverse complement strand
GCTCATGGGTCGGTTGGCCATGGTGGGGTATAATTATGTTTGTCTGCCACCTGAAATGAATGAAGGACGAAATGAACGAATATATGAATAATGATGGGATGAGTGTATGTAATCATGGCAAAAGAGATACAGAAAGGAAGGAAGGAAAACGAAAACAACAAGAAAAATAACGAGTAAACACAAATGGACAAAAAAGAAACAAAAACTACGAATGAATGAACGAATGAATGAAATAATCCAACCCAATCTTGTTGTTTATAGCCCCAACGACCACAGAGGCCATTAATTTTGGGGGCGCTGTCTTCTCGTAAAATTTTAAATCACAGAATAAACTGTACAACTATATACAGATTAAAACAGAGTATAAAGCTAACTCTACTGTCAGTTCCGAAATAAATGACTGATTGAATGGATGAACGAATTGACGAATGACCTGTACACATTATATGCCTTCTAGGTGTGCAGGCAAAAGGAAGTTATTATAGTTTTTTTCCTTCGTCATGGCTAGGATAATCATATAACCAGTTTATATATTGTTTTGAAAGAATTGTCTTCGGCATTTATTGTTCTACAGCAAAGGCATGTATAGACTAAAATTCTAAACTGAAAAGGACAGTGTCAAGAACATTCATGTGTATTTCAAATACTACAATATAATACAATATAATAAGACAAAATGTAAATTCACACACTACACTGCATACTCTACATTATATTACACGACACGACACTACATTCCACTCCACTATACTACACTACACTACACTACACTACACTACACTACACTACACCACACCACACCACACCACGCCACACTACACAACACTACACTACACTAAACTACACTACACCACACGACACCCACACGACACCAAACGACACTTCTCTAACCTACACCACACTATACGTCATATTACAATCTTAACACAACACAACAAACATAACACAAAATGATTCACAACACAACGCAACGCAACGTGACGCCTTGCAAGGCAACAACACTCAACAATGATGCAATACACTTCAGTCCAATGTAGCACGATGTGGATCGGTGGTATAGAGGTAGCAAACTTGTATAGAGAGATAGAACTCGTGGAATTGATCTCCGTTTAAAGCCAAACTTTCACTCCATCCATCAGACTAGACCCTGAGTGGTGGTGCGGGCACTAGTCTTTCGGATGACATACTAAATCGAGGTCTCCGTGTGCCATAAACACTTTTAATGCATGGAAAAGGACCCACGACAGCAAGAAAGTTGTCCTTGTTTAAAATCATGTACACAAATCCACTAACATAGGAAAACAACAACAACAACAACAAGAAAATGGGTGGCTCTGCTCTTATGACGACGCGCTCGCCACGAAAGGTCAGCCCAATTTTCACGCAGTGAAATCTGCTGTGACTAAAAGTGGTATACAATACAATGCAATGCAATACAATACAATGCAATGCAAAAAATACAGTATAATACAATGCAATACAATGCAACACAATGCAATACAATACAGTACAATACAATGCAATACAATACAATAGAATCCAATCCAATCCAGACCAAAAAAAGAACTTTCATAAATAAAGTCCAGCAAAGTAGAAATTTTACAATGACTAGTTGACACTGACTGACTGGCTGACTGACTGACTGGCTGACAAACTGACTGACTGACTGACTGAGAAACTGACTGACTGACTGAGAAACTGACTGACTGACAAACTGACTTACTGACTGACTGACTGACTGATAAACTGACTGACTGACAAACTGACTTACTGACTGACTGACTGACTGGCTGACACTGACAAACTGACTGACTGGCTGACAAACTGACCGGCTGACTGACTGACTGGCTGGCTGACAAACTGACTGACTGACTAACTGACTGGCTGGCTGACTGACTGACTGACTGACTAAGCTACTGGCTTCACGAACGATGAGCAGACACACATTTTGACATTCCCCTCGCTAATCCATGTTTATGTTCTGCACCTTTCTAAACCGCAGACCTACTCACGACAAAATCAACATGATCATTCAAATGGTGCCGATCTTGACGGAATAAGGGCTACAGAAATAAAAATTGGTGTTCTCTTCCTAAGACAGTGCACTTCAAGACTTTCAAAAGGAAAAGGACACCTTGAAAGAGAGACATGTAGAAATGATCAAAACGTAGACGTGCAAAAGACATACACTAATAGATAGAAGAACAAAAGAAGAACAATGGTAATGATTGTGATACTACTACTACTACTACTACTACTACCACCACCACCACCACCACCACCACTACTACTACTACTACTACCCAGAACTTTTTAAACGGCATAATACAAACTTACCTTTTTCAACAGCTAGGCGTCGTGTAGGTGTGTACACGGCTCTGTGTGTCTGTACTGTGAGCTACAATCGTCAGCCCAGACCAGTCGAAGGAACGTGTTGCGATGGTTCAGTATGGCACGCGCTGCTGAAGCGTCAAATCAGATCAATCATCAACGCTTGATC
>CM054134.1:30677798-30680298 GCA_028751875.1 Rapana venosa | reverse complement strand
CACACACATACACACACACACACACGTATTCGTGCGCACGCGTGCAAGCACCCATACCCACACTCGCACGCACGCACGCACGGGATAGCCTGGTGGTTAGCGTGATGTACTCTTGATCTGCTGACCCGTGTTCGAATCTTGTTCGAGATGATTTTTTCCTCTGTAGTTAACATCAGTGGCCAGTCCACTCTCCCCAAATGTCTTTCGGATGAGACTATAAACCGACGTCCCGTGTGCGAACACACGCAGAACGACTTGCGCACACGTTAAAACCCGTTCCGCTTTTCGGAAGAGTAGGTCATTGTGTGCCGTGGGGACGGATGACAAAATTAACAAAACTGCATACACCACGGGGACTGATTGAAAAAAGAGCACATGAGTGCTTATTCCATTATCCTGGAAATAAAAGGGGGAAAAAATGAAGAAAAACTCATAAAAACACACATTAAGTATGCACCTGCTCTAAACACACAGCTGTACACTTGTATGCACACGCGTGGAAAAAGTACACACACTATTGATTTGGATTTACCAATATTCACACACACACTCACACACACACACACACACACACACACACACACACACACACCACACACACTGACACACACACACACACACAACACACCACACAGACACACATACACACATCACACACACACACACACACACACACACACACACACACACACCCCACACGCACGCACGCAAAACACACACACACACACACACCACACACACACACACACACACACACACACTGACACCACACACTAAAGCCACGGCATACTGACCACACCCTATAATGAACACTTACTCGTGATCAGGAGAAGAAGACATGGCAGAAGCAGTTGTGTTGAGAGAGGAGAGAGTGGTGGCGACGGTACTGATGGTGTTGGTGGTGCTGTTCATAGCGGCAGTGGCAGTGGTGGCACTGGTGGTAGTAGTGATGTTGTTCCACACACAGCCCTCATAGCTGACTGGGGACAGTTTGGCTGTGGAAACCTGAAGCCCCATACAACTGCACTGGCTTCCCTGTTGCCTTATCTCTGTACTTTTAGTATTGAGTTTTAGAACTTTATTCTTTGATTACAGTATTGACAGGGTTTTTTTCAAGATTACTTTAGTTTTGCTACATCGTCTTGGAGATAGCAAGCAGCTCCGTTGTTTTCTGCCGTTTATTTTAATGTTAACCCTTTATCTCAACTCATCGAATCAACGTAGCCCTGGGGATCACAGACAACTAGTTCAGGTTTGACTATCGTGAAGTGAAGGTTGTAGTGCAGTGTTCATTTTCCGCTCACTACCACCTGCTTTTGATTTTGTTTAGTTTGTATGTTTTTGAAAATATAAGCTCAAACACTCATACAGTATTGGATATTGTATCCAAAAATATAAAAGACTTTTCGTGAAAGACTAGTTCCTTAATACACATTAAGGTAGGTTCAAATGCTCTCTTTAAATAAAATTCAGATAACACTGCACTCCTTTCACGTCCTTGTTGTCTGCTAGCCTCCCAACCACAATCTACATGCGCAGAGTCATCGGGGTGGGAAAATAAAAGCAATCTCAGATGATGATCCTCTCTATATTTCTCATAATATTATTGAGCTAGCGTCGGGAGGTAACCAGTGCCAGAGCTATGCTTGACTGCACTTTTGCCATAGGATGGTGCTAGAACCATTAGTTTGAAGTTACTGTGCTTTTATGGTTCTTGATATTAAAAAAAAATACTTAAAGCGAATTTGTTTCTGTTTTGTTGCTGATTTTGCTCCGCTTTAAGCAGTTTATTCCTAGGTTACCACACGTTTTGCCTCTGAAAGGCCATTGCTTTTTTTCCTTCTATTCTTTTGTATGAGCCAAACAAAACATGAAAAGAAAATATAAAAAAGATAAAGAACACTTACTAAAAAGACCCCCCTCCTCCCTCCCCCCCCCCTCCCACACACACACACAGAGTGTTCAGTCTTTACCTTATGCCAGAAGGCACCAATGCCGATCCAAGACATGAAGACAAGGGACGTAATGCAGCCCACGAAAGCGCCCTGCACATCGAGGAATTACTGCCCCTTCAAGTAAATGATCACTCGCTCACACACTCACTCACTCACTCACACACTCACTCACTCACTCACTCACTCAATCTACATCCAAGGAATCAATTTATCGATTAATCAAGGAATCAAAAGTCTATATTTCCAAGGCTTTCTTAATATAACTTCATTACAGGAAGACACACACACACGCACACGCACACACACACGCACACATCGTCTAACGCTAATCGTCTGCACCTCACACATCATCTAATATCACTTAGAGTGAACAGACGTTAAATTGAAGACAACAACAACGCACACGCACACGTGTGTGTGTGCAAGATGTTCTGCTTGTGTTTGCACACAAGAACTCTCATCAGTGCAGACTCCAATTTCCCCGAAAGTCCTTCGGATGAGACTATAAACCGAGGTCCTGTGTGCAAACGGATGAATTTAAAAAA
>CM054134.1:30665298-30670298 GCA_028751875.1 Rapana venosa | reverse complement strand
TAGTTATAGCTCAGGCAATAATTTATATACAGAAAAGAATTTGGGGGAAAATTATAGAGATTGTCAACACTAAGACTAGTTGTTGTCGATATTGCTTTTGAGTAAGGTATGGGTTGTTGGTTTTTTTGGTCGATGGAAATCGAGTTCGTATGTAAAGGTCTTCAGTATAAATTAATTCTAAAATCATAACAGCCAAATTGCACGCGCGCGCACACACACACGCACACACACACACACACACACACACACACACACACACACACACACACACACACACACCCCCAAAACACACACACACACACACACACTCACTCATTCACTCACACACACACACTCACTCATTCACTCACTCACACACACACACACACTACACTCACACACACACTCACACTCACTCATTCACTCACTCACACACACACACACACACACACACACACACTCACACACACACACACACACACACACACACACACACACACACACACACACACACACACACACACACTCACTCACTCAAAGTGACAACCAGGTGTGATGAGTGAGACCAAGTACGTAATTATAATTCCAAGATGCTAAGCTAAGAAATGCCAAATAGCCACACACAACAAGAACACCAACAACAACACACCACCACCACTTCAACCAACAACAACACCGACACCACCACCACCACCACACTACCAACAACAACACCACCACAGCACCACTAACACCAACCCCGATACCGACACCACCACTACCACCAAAAACACCACAGCACCACCAATACCACCACCACCAACACGACCACTACCACCAAAAACACCACCAACACCACCACCACCAACACCACCACCACCACCAAAAACACCACCAACACCACCACCACCACAAAAACACCACCAACACCACCACCACCAAAAACACCACAGCACCACCAACATCACCAACACACCACCACCAAAAACACCACAGCACCACCAACACCAACACCACCAACACCACCACACAAACCCACCACCACCACCAACAACAACAACCACACACACACACACACCACCACCACCAACACCACCACTCCCAACCACCACCACCACCACCACCAACCCCCCCACACCCCCCTCCCACCACCCACCACCACCAACAAGACCATCACCACCACCAACCATCCATCCATTCCCACATCACACGGCTCACGTCTGGGCTTTCCGGACCGAGGAGCAGGACAGACAGCGCTGGACCTGCGCCTGGTTGATGCTGTACAGGGAAATCCAGAAGAAGCCCCCTCCCACCACCACGGACCAGAACGAGTGGCGAGTGGAGGGGTCAAAGCTGAAACTGTTCATTCAGGACACACTTGCTATTCCTGCAGAGTTTATTCTCATTGATCGTTAGTTGGGGTCAGGGGGTGGGGGTAGGGGTGAGGGGGAGGGGGGGAGGGGGGTGGAGTATGAAATGTAATTATGTATGTCTATTTATATCTCTCTTTTTGTATACGTTTTGTACAGGTTTAATGTTCTTGGATTTTGAATCAATATATAATTATGTGTGTGTGTGGTAAGGTAAGGTAAAGGTGAACCATAACCGAGTGGAGGGGTCAAAGCTAAAACTGTCAACACCAGGATACTGTGACGCCGCTACTCCTGCGGGAGGGAGTTTATTCGAATTGATCGTTAGTTGGGGAGGGTGGTGGGTGGGGGTAGGGGTGGGGGATGGGGGTAGGGGTGGGGGTAGGGGTGGGGATGGGGGTGGGGGTGGTGGAGTATGAAATGTAATTATGTATGTCTATTCATATCTCTCTCTTTTGTATACGTTTTGTATAGTTTTAATGTTCTTGGATTTTGAATAAAATATTTTGTGTGTGTGTGTGTGTGTGTGTGTAAGGTAAGGTAAAGGTGTCCCATATTTCATATCTAGCTATCCCGTCCCCCTTTACTTTTTTTTTTTTAATTCATATCTCCCTTTTGATACGTTTTGTACAGTTTTAATGTACTTGGATTTTGAATAAATATATAATAATGTGTGTGTAAGGTAAGGTAAAGGTGTCCCATATTTCATATCTAGCTACCCCGTCCCCCTTTACTTTTTTTTTTTTTTATTCATATCTCCCTTTTGATACGTTTTGTATAGTTTTAATGTTCTTGGATTTTGAATAAATATGTAATTATGTGTGTGTAAGGTAAGGTAGGGTAAAGGTGTCCCATAACCGAGTGAAGGGGTCAAAGCTAAAACTGTCAACACCAGGATACTGTGACGCCGCTACTCCTGCGGGAGGGAGTTTATTCGTATTGATCGTTAGTTGGGGAGGGTGGTGGGTGGGGGTAGGGGTGGGGGTAGGGGTGGGGATGGGGGTGGGGGGTAGGGGTGGGGGTAGGGGTGGGGGTGGTGGAGTATGAAATGTAATTATGTATGTCTATTCATATCTCTCTCTTTTGTATACGTTTTGTATAGTTTTAATGTTCTTGGATTTTGAATAAAATATATGTGTGTGTGTGTGTGTGTGTAAGGTAAAGGTAAAGGTGTCCCATATTTCATATCTAGTTATCCCGTCCCCCTTTACTTTTTTTATTTTATTCATATCTCCCTTTTGATAGGTTTTGTACAGTTTTAATGTACTTGGATTTTGAATAAATGTATGTGTGTGTGTGTGTGTGTAAGGTAAGGTAAAGGTGTCCCATATTTCATATCTAGCTATCCCGTCCCCCTTTACTTTTTATTTATTTATTCATATCTCCCTTTTGATACGTTTTGTACAGTTTTAATGTTCTTGGATTTAGAATAAATATATAATTATGTGTGTGTAAGGTAAGGTAAAGGTGTGCCATAAGCGAGTGGAGGAGTCAAAACTGAAACTGTCAACACCAGGATACTGTGACGCCGCTACTCCTGCGGGAGGGAGTTTATTCGTATTGATCGTTAGTTGGGGAGGGTGGTGGGGGAGGGGGGGGAGAGGGGGGGAGGGGGTGTGTGGGGTGGAGGGGGGGTGGGGGGGGTGGAGTATGAAATGTAATTATGTATGTCTATTCATATCTTTTTCTCCTTCGCTGCTTTACCTTCCCTGACCCTAAAGAGGGCAGGTACCCATTCACAGCTGGGTGAACTGGGGGAACTGTACTGAAGCCAAGGCGCGCAAACGGTCACCCATCCAACTGGTAACCACGCTCGACGCTGCTTAACTTTGCTGGGGGAAAGCGAGTGCTCCGACCACTGAGCTATCCCGTCCCCAAGCAGCGAGGGAGAGGAGATGGGCGCCGCCCTCAATATGCTGGCCCTAGAGAAGTGAGGTCTCTGACGCCTCGCTCCCCTACGACCTTATAGGTTATGGGACTCCTTTACCTTTACCTTTTTTATTCATATCTCTCTTTTGTATACGTTTTGTACAGTTTTAATGTACTTGGATTTTGAATGAATGTGTATGTGTGTGTGTAAGGTAAGGTAAAGGTGTCCCAAAACCGAGTGGAGGGGTCAAAGCTGAAACTGTCAACACCAGGGTACTGTGACGCCGCTACTCCTGCGGGGAGAGTTTATTCAAATTGATCGTTAGATGGGGAGGGTGGGGGGGTGCGGGGTGGGGTGCGGGGGGGGGGGGGGGGGGGATGGGGGGGGGGCGGGGGTTGAGTGAGTATGAAATGTAATTATGTATGTCTATTCATATCTCCCTTTTGATACGTTTTGTACAGTTTTAATGTTCTTGGATTTTGGATAAATATATATGTGTGTATGTATGTATATATATATATATATATATATATATATATATATATATATATATATATATATATTAAATGTTGTTTCTTTATTGTTTAGCTTTAACGCACGCACACACACACACACACACACACACACACACACACACACACACACACAGCACGCACGCATACACGCACACTCACACACACTCTGTCTCTCTCTGTCTCTATCTATCTCTCTCTCACACACATACAACACCATCCACCCCTCCACACACACACACACACACACACACACACACACACACACGCACGCACGCACGCACGCACGCACACACAACAACATCACACACACAAACACACACACAAACCACATATACACACAACACCACCAACCCACCTCCACACACCACCACCATCCCCCTCCCCCCCACACACACACACCGCCCCCCTCCCCCACCCCACCCCACCCACCCCACCACCCCACCCTTACACAATCTGATCTCACTCATTAAATTTGATGCGTCCGTTGTCCTGGGCCACGCTCCAGGCTGCAGCGAAGCCTCCGGTGACCATGGAGCCCTGGATGAGCACGGCCAGCAGTCCGGCCACGATGACCAGCGTCTGGAAGGTGTCTGTCCACAGCACGGCCTTCATGCCCCCCTGCCCGCCACACAGTGCTGCATGCAGCTCGCACTCACGTCACTAGCCTAGCGGTCAGTGCAGGGCAGTGCAGGGCAGTGCAGGGGAGGGGAGAAAAAGAGACGAAGAAGAAAAAAAAGAGGAAAGAGAGGGAAAAAGAAAGAAGGACGGAAGGAAGGAAAGGAGAGGGAGGGAGGGAGGAAGAGAGGAGGAGGAAGGGAGAGGGAGAGAGAGAGGGAGAGAGAGAGAGAGAGAGAGAGAGAGAGAGAGAGATAACTCGAACTCGAATAATTATTTTATTGAGGGCACTTGCATAGGCCAGGGGCTTCTTTACACTGGACAACTTGGTGGTTAGCGTGATGCGGTCGTGATCTGCTGACCCGGGCTCAAATCTCGTTCAAGAGGATTAATTTTATCCTCTGGAGTTAACATCAGTGCAAACTCTACTCTCCCCTAAAGTCCTTCGGGTGAGACTATAAACCGAGGCCCCGTCTGCAAACGCACGCAGAACATCTTGCGCACACATTAAATCCCATTCTGCTTTTTCGGAAGAGCAAGTCATGAGGTGCCAGCGGGAACGGATGACAACATTTAGAAAAAACTGCATACACACTGGGACTGGATGAAAAAAGCACATGAGTGCTTATTCCATTATCCTCGAAATAAAAGAATAAATGCCATGCCCTCGTA
>CM054134.1:30657798-30660298 GCA_028751875.1 Rapana venosa | reverse complement strand
CACACACGCACACACACAAAGAACGCTTCAACACAAAACCCTTTCAACACACAAACACACACAACACAACACTGCATGCACGCACGCACACACACACGCAACGCACACACACACGCGCGCGCACACACGACACACACATATCACACACACACAAACACACACACACACACACACAGAACGCTTCAAACACAAAAAACCCTTACAAGACACACACACACACCAACCCCCCCCCCCACCACACCACCACACACACACAAACACGCACCAACCCCCCCCCCCCCCAACCCCCCATCCCCGCCCCCCCCCCCCCCCCCCCCCACACACACCACAGACACACACTCCTTGCCCCCTCACCTCAAAGACGGTAGTAATTTTCAGCCTGTAGAAAAAAGGGATGAAGATGTGGGCGGCAGCGGCCACGGCCAGGGCCAGGGCCAGGATGAGGTAGCAGAACATGGTGTTGAAGTTGTACACCTCCACGGGGTTGCCCAGCAGCGACAAGGCCGACAGGAAGGTCACGCTCAGGGACAACGCCACCGGCATCACCCACATGGACTTCCCCGCCACCATGAACATGCTGGGGATGGACAGAGATGGGTAGATTGGATGGATGGGTTGATGGATGGATGGATGGATGGATACATGGGATGTGGGTGGGAGGGTGGGTGGGGAGTGGGTAAATGGGTGGGTGGGTAGATGGGTGGATTGGTGAGGATGATGGGGGATGGGTGGATAGGTGGATGAATGGATGGGTGAATGGGTAGGTGGGTGGATGGGATGGGTGGGTGAGTGGATGGATGGAGGAGGATGGGATGGAGGGTGGATGGTAGATGATGATGGATGGATGGGTGGTGGGTGGATGGTGGATGGATGGATGGGTTGGATGGATGGTGGGGGTGTGGTGGATGGATGGATGGATGGATGGGTGATGGATGGATGGTGGGTGGATGTGGATGGTTGGGGTGGGTGGATGGATGGTGGATGGGTGGTGGTGGATGGATGGATGGATGGATGGTGGGTGGGTGGGTGGGTGGATGGATGGATGTGGATGGGTGGGTGGGTGGATGGATGGATGGATGGATTGGGTGGGTGTGGATGGATGGATGGATGGGTGGATGGGTGGATGGATGGATGGATGGGGGGTGGGTGGATGGATGGATGGATGGATGGGTGTATGGTGGATGGGTGGGTGGGATGGATGGATGGATGGATTGGAGGGTGGATGGATGGATGGGGGATGGGTGGTGGGTGGTGGATGGATGGTGGATGGGTGTGGATGGATGGTGATGGTGGATGGATGGATGGGTGATGGATGGATGGATGGTGGATGGATGGATGGAGGTGGATGGGTGGATGGATGGTGGTGGATGATGGATGGTGGGTGGATGGATGGATGGATGGATGGGTGGGTGGGTGGATGGATGGGTGGAATGGGTGGATTGGGGGTGGATGGATGGATGGATGGATGGGTGAATGGTAATGGGAGGTGGATGGATGGATGGATGTGGTGATGGATGGAGGATGGGTGGAGGATGGATGGAGGATAGATGGGATGTGGGTGGGTGGATGGATGAATGGGTGGGTGGGTAGTGGGATGGATTGGTGAATGGATGGATGGGTGGATGGTGGATAGATGGATGGTGATGGTAGGTGGGTGGATGGGTGGGTGGGTGAGTGGATGGATGAGGGAGGGGATGGAGGGATGATTGGTAGATAGATTGATGGATGGATGGGTGGGTGGGTGGATGGATGGATGGTTGGGTGGTGTGGATGGATGGAGGTGGGTGGGTGGTGATGGATGCATGGATGGATAGATGGATGGGTGTGTGGGTGGGTGGATGGGTGGGTGGGTGAGTGGATGGATGGATGGATGGAGGGAGGGAAGGATGGATTGGTAGATAGATTGATGGATGGATGGGTGGGTGGGTGGATGGATGGATGGATGGGTGGTTGGGTGGGTGGATGGATGGATAGATGGATGGGTAGGTGTATGGGTGGGTGGATGGGTGGATGAATGAATGGATTTACTTAGGGTGGGTAAATGGGTGGGTGGGTGTATGGAGGGAGGGAAGGATGGGTGGGTAGGTGGGTGGATGGGTGGATTGATGAATGGATGGTGGGTGGGTGGGTAGGTAGATGTATGGATGGACGGATGGGTGAGTGGATGGATGTGTTGAAGGATGGGTGGATGGATGGTGGATGGATGGGTGGATGGATGTGTTGAAGGATGGGTGGATGGATGGGTGGAAGGACAGATGGAGGAATGGCTGTATGGCTGGCTGGATGGGTGGATGCATAGATTCAAGATAGATGGATTGATGGAGGGGTAGATAGATAGATGGATGGATGGAGGGGTAGATAGATAGATGGATAGACAGATGGTTGGGAAGAAGGCGAGGGAGAGAGAGGTGGATGGATGGATGGATGTGTTGATAGGCGAATGGATAGATGGGTGAATGGGTATATGGATGGAGAGATTGAGAGATGGCTAGATGGATGT
>CM054134.1:30647798-30652798 GCA_028751875.1 Rapana venosa | reverse complement strand
GGTGATGATGAGTGACTGTGTCCATGGTGTTGGCCATTTTCCTGTCTGCCAGATCTTGTTGCAGATTCTTAGTAGGGCGCTGATCATGGCTTCCCCTCCAGATTGGACCAACTCAGCTGGAATGTTGTCAGCCCCTGCTGACTTCCCCTTTTTCAGCGATCTAACTGCTGTTTCCACTTCTTCTCGGAGGATAGGGTGACTGTCTGTGTCTTTGCTTTCGGGTACATTAAGGACTTCTGGATCTCCTGTGGTTCTATAGTTATACAGGTCGGAGCAGTATTCTGTCCATCTGTTCAGAATATCCTGGTCGTCAGTGAGACACTTCCCATTTTTGTCTTGGATTGTTAAACCTTTTCTCTGTTTTGTGCTAGTCAGGTCTTTCACCAGCTGATATGCTTTCTTACTATTGTTTTTCTTGATGTTCTCTTCAATGTCTTGGCACTGTTCGCCGATCCATTTCTCTTTTGCCTCTATCATGGACTTCCTGATTCTTTTGTTGACTGCCCTATATTGTTCTGCTCTTTCTTTTGTTTCATTTTTCTTTTTCTTCAACTCTCTACGCTTGTCGCATAGTTGTAGGATGTTAGGTGTGACCCATAATTTTTTGACTGGTCGGTGTTTGCCAAGAAGCTCGCTTGCTGTTTCAGTCACTGCTGTATTGATACAGCAGTGACTTTAGGGTCAGGGAAGGTAAAGCAGCGAGGGAGAGGAGACGGGCGCCGCCCTCAAAATGCTGGCTCCCAAGAGAAGCGAGGTCTCTGATGCCTCACTCCCCTACGCCCTTACAGCTTATGGGACAGCTTTACCTTTGATAGGAACTTATTTCACCGGAATCAAAGGATGTAACGTGTAACCACACGTATCTCTACATACAAAAAGAGAGCAATCAGCAGGTAAGTGCACATACCTTGATCAGCTGGACAGGGGATGGACTGATTGAGTGGGGGGGGTGTGGGGAGGACAAGTTAAGAAGACAGAGTTAAGACAGAGAAATAAATCGATGCGGACATGATGGAATGAAACTAAGATGAGAAAAGATCAGAACAACAACAGCAAAATATAAAAAAAAGGGTAAGGATGCAGGAAGGGAGAGAGACAGAGAGAGAAGCGGAATAATACGTGGAGAGAGATTTAAAAAAAAAAATTTAATTCTTTTATATCGAGGATAATGGAATAAGCACGTATGTGCGTTTTTACATCCAGTCTCCGTGTTTATGCGGTTTTGTAAATTGTCATCTGTTCCCACCGGCACACAATGGCCTACTCTTACGAAAAGCGGAACAGGATTTTAATGTGTGCGCAAGATGTTCTGCGTGCGTTCGCACACGGAGCCTCGGTTTATAGTCTCATTCGAAGGACTTTTGGGGAGAGTGGAGTCTGCACTGATGTAAACGAGAGAGAGAGAGAGAGAGAAGAGAGAGAGAGAGAGAGAGAGAGAGAGAGGAGAGAGAGAGAGAGAGAGAGAGAGAGAGAGAGAGAAAGAGAGAGAGAGAGACAGACAGACAGACAGACAGACAGACAGAGATAGAGACCGAGACGGACAGAGAGACAGACAGAGACATAGGGGACAGAGAGACAGAGAGAGATAGAGAGACAGAGACATATAGACAGAGAGAAAAAGGCAGACAGACAGACAGACAAACAGAGACAGGCAGACAGACAGACAGACAGGCAGAGAGACAGGTAGGCAAACAGACAGACAGGCAGGCAGGCACACAGACAGAAAGACAGACAGGTAAGGTAAAGGTAAAGGAGTTCCATAACCTATAAGGTCGTAGGGGAGCGAGGCGTCAGAGGCCTCACTTCTCTAGGGCCAGCATATTGAGGGCGGCGCCCATCTCCTCTCCCTCGCTGCTTTACCTTCCCTGACCCTAAAGAGGGCAGGTACCCATTTACAGATGGATGAACTGGGGGAACTGTACTGAAGCCAAGGCGCGCAAACGGTCACCCATCCAACTGGTAACCACGCTCGACGCTGCTTAACTTGGCTGGGGGAAAGCGAGTGCTCCGACCACTGAGCTATCCCGTCCCCAGGCCGACAGACTGACAGACAGGCAGGCAGACAAAACAACAACACAGAACATCATGCAAGAAAAAACCAAAACAAACCCAAACGAACTGAAAATACCAGCTACCATGATGGGGTTTTTTGTGTAACTGTTGGAGTCGGTTAGATATGCTCCTTGATGGTGGAACAGGTCATAGAAGCTCTGAGATTTCTCCTCTGAATGTAGATTGTTTTGTGTAACTGTGGTTATCGTTTTTCTTAAGAATCAATAACTTTAAACAAATCAAAAACAATCCCCCAAAACATTAAAATTCAGAAATCAGTTTTGAACAAATTATTAGATAAAAGCTCCCCAAAACTAACCTGGTCCATGATTTTAAAGCACAGGTCATCCTTTAACCTTGCACCAATGTTTTCCAGAAGAAGAATAAACGCACATCATTTCTTGTTTGTTATCGACTTTTCCTAATCAATATCGGCTTGAGAAGGGGAGAGAACTCAATGTCGAAATCGACAACTAGTCTCCTATGTTGTCTAAACAGCGCCTTTCATCTTCACAGTGTGTGTAACTGACATCATCCATTTCATCAGTTTAACTACACATGGAGTGATGAACCTAACGTAATCAGTTTCATCAGTCTCGATGTATGTCATGTTTTAGCTTAATCCGTTCCTGTTTGCTTATCAGGTTGTTGTTTTTTGGATAGTAGATTTCTTTTGGAGCGTCACCAGCTTTTGATATGTGATGCTGCACAGACAGTTTGGTTGATAATGGTTGCTTGTTTTAAAAATGATGTAATTTGTGTACAGTTTTGGTTTTGTTTTCTATGTTAATTTTTTGGAATAAATGGAAATGGTTGATCTGTCAGCTACTTCAAACATTTCCTGTGATTAGGCAACTGATTGATTGGCTGATTTACGATGTATGTATGTATGTATGAATGTATTTATGTATGTATGTATGCATATATGTATGTACGTGTTATAGTGTGCACTTTGCGCACTATAACATTTGAACTACAACCCCCTTTTCTCCCCATCTTCCTCCCCCTACCTCTTCTAGAAAAAACTGTTCAGTCTGGTAAGACTCCAAGATTTACTGAGGTTAGCAATTCTGAAAGAGACATTGAAGGTTTCTTTGTAAATGTTTTATTGTAGAACAATAGGGATACTGTTCAAAGCTTGGGGAGAGCGCTACAGTGTGCTGTTTAAATAAGCAAATTCCTCATCTGTTTGTAAACCCATGTTTGGGGTTTAAGAATGCTTTAATCCATTTGAGACTTTCTCTAAAGACACCAGCTGAGATCTGCGTTGGCACCCCATTTGTTCACTTCAGTGTCCAACATGTCTCTGTGAGTTCAGAGCAATGGCAACCAATGGATGTGTGTACTGTCTGTCACACCTTTTCTCAGGTTAGTTGTCCAACTTGTCTCCATGAGCTAGGAGACTTGACAACTCAGTGCTATGGTGTAGCTGAGTGTGACCACATGTAGGCCTATAGTGCCTATAGTCCCAGAGCTGTTGGCTCAGCCTATGTCTTAAACAGTTCCTTTGTCAGGTACAGTGGAATCCTCTCTATTCATGGCCTGAGGCATTGTTGTAGAGTGTCCAGTGGAACAGTCATGTTGTAAGCATCTTAGAGCTCTACATGGCTGGTCTTATTCAACAGGTTTGTGGGGCCTCATACTTGTTGACTTGCAGCCCCCCTCCCTCTTTTCCCCTCTCTATTTACTCCCCTACCCCCTCTTCTAGTGAATCAGCAGATATTGTCTTGTAGTCAGAACATTGGTTGATTCTAGCTTGTGAATAATATTTGTCAGCTGATTTTGATGTGTGTCAGGATTGGCTAGTCTCAGTTTCCAAATGTATTCATTGGTCAGTTGGAATTAGTAGTCCTGCAACTAGGTCAATATAACATGGAGTGCATGGTGTTTCAAAGTCATTCTCTTGCTTGCTGTCTAGTGCTACATTCTTCCTGAGGTTAAACAGGCTGTTGTGTGATGACACTTGACAGAACGACTTAGAGGGAAAACAAGCAGTTTTGTTCTTTTGCTTGAGCTGTTAAGTGAGAATTTATCTTTTTGATAGAAGTTGTTAGTTAAAGAGCTGTATTAATGTAAAAGCTGATTGGATAAGTAAATTTCATTTGTGCGCACAAGCTGAATGTAGTTGTTGATTGAATATTGTGACTGGTACAGTGAAAGTGTGTGTGTAGTTGCTTTACACATGAAAGTTGGCTAAAGTCATTAGACTTACTCTTTAATTGTTTGATCTTGGATTTATTCTATAATTGTATGTTCATGTTAAAAGTAGAATTTTATGAATACATGAGCATTATGTGATGTATGTGTTATATTGAGATGAAGTTTATACATAACATTGATCGCTGGAAAAATAATGTAGACTCTCTTTTACGTTTTAGCTGGTCTGCCAGCAACATCTATCCACTCCCTTCAACGTATACAAAACTCTGCAGCTCGACTAGTCCTCAGAAAGAAAAAAAATCTGAACACATTACTCCTCTTTTGCGATATCTCCACTGGTTGCCTGTGCCACAGAGAGTAAACTATAAGATCAGTACCCTCTGTTAAAATGTCTCCACCAAACAGCACCCTCCTACCTCTGTGAATGTGTTCACCTGTACACTGTACACTCCTTCTCGTTCCCTCCACTCTGCTGCAGGTACCTTGTGCTTACGAATACCTAGATTGAACCAATCCACTGTTGGTCGTCCATCCATCTGGAACGACCTTCCTCTCTCTCTCTCTTCGACAAAAGCCTACTTATGACACATTTAAATCCAGCCTCAGGACATATTCATTTCAAACCTAACTTTTCCCCTCATCTTTCATCTCAAAACTGCCCCTGCCTTCAACAGCCAAAAGCCCATTACCCTGCCAAAGCCTATAACTCTGTGTGTTGTGTGTGTGTTGTGTGTGTGTGTGTGTGTGTGTGTGTGTGCGTTCGCGCGTGCGTGTGTGTGTGTGTTGTG
>CM054134.1:30642798-30645298 GCA_028751875.1 Rapana venosa | reverse complement strand
ACAACCAACTGCTACATTAATAAAGGAAGAGAATTGTCACTTACAGCTCAAGCAGAAGAAACACTGCTGTTTTCTGCTCTAAGTCATCTTGTAGAACTTCAGTCAGCCAGCCCCTCTTGTTTGAAGAACATAAAGGTTAGGCCTAGGCTACCTACCATTGACTTCGTCACCAGACAGCAAGCAAGAGAATGACTTAGAGAAGGTCACACATCCTAGCCTATTATATTACAGGTTAGTGGCAGGGCTCTGATTCCAACTGACCAACAGACCTAGGCTACTTAGAAACTGAGACTAGCCAATTCTGAATACGCCTTGGAATCAGCTGACAAACAAAATGATTTTTAGAACTAGGCTAGGCCCTAAGGTCATTCAATAGTCTAGCTATACCACAAGAGAGAAAGGGGGGGGGATGAAGAGGGGTGGGTGGGAAGTCTTTGGAAGGGTGGGGTACTTATGCCATCTTTAATCACGTTGAAGTGTTTAGCCAGACTGCCCTACTTCAAGGACAAAGCCACTATCAGACAGTTTGGTGACTATGACAGAGCTTTAACTGGTTCCAGGTGACCAACCTGTTCCTTTGGACTTGATGAGCCACATCTACTTAGCTATGCTTACACCATCTGACAGACAACACAGCCATGCCATGCCCCAAGCCTTAGGGGGCCTACCATGTGTTACAACCAGCTCAGCCTGCCCCCATGTAATCTGCTTATCTCAGCCCTACAGAGCTGGCCACTTGAAGGAGCAGACCCTTTTCTTTACAAACACCATGTCACAACACCAACTGGCTACAGTTACATGGACAGACAACAGTGTTGTCCAGACAGCACACCAACACTTTCCCCAAGGTTTGGAATGGGGCATCGATTGACAGCTCTGATACAGGCATACAAGGATACCTTAATCCCTCTTTACATCAGCAATGCTGTCAGGCCTGGGCTTTATTACAGTTCTTGATTAAACCATTGACGCTGGGGGCAACAGCAAAGTGAGAGGCTGTATGACCAGTGGCTTTCCCACTCATGGAATTCCACTTTACAGCTTAGTCTTTAGTGATCGACTAGGCTATACTCTCTGACTAGGACTCGCACAGTCCTTATGTGCTGCGGCCCTGGGGGCTGGTTGGCCTTTAGAGAGCATCTCCAACGCTGACTGTCCTTATGCCCACTTGGCCAAGAGAGTGGGATGTTCTGTGGGCAAGGCATCTCCACTATAATCAAATTTCTGCCCAGTTTCCAAAACAGCAGCTGCCTCCTCTGCTGTTTTGAAGGTCATCGTCGGACACGATGGACAAACATACATACATCAGCAAAATCATGAAGTTTATAACCAAGCCAATTATGTCAGTCTACAAGAGAAAGGGGGAGTGGGAGAGGGTTCCGTTTAAACGTTATAGTGTGCGAAGTGCACACTATATGTATGTATGTATGTATGTATGTATGTATGTATGTATGTATGTATGTATGTACGTATGTATGTATATATGAGTTTATGCATACACGGATGGATGGATGGATACGCGGATACGTCTGTACGTGTGCGTGTATGGCTGGCTGGACGGATGTATGTTTGTATGTTGCAAGGAAGAGAGGATAGGTGGTTGGATGGATGGATGGATGGATGGACGGGTGGGTGGATAGATGAATGGATGGATGGGTGGATCTATGCATGTGTGTATGGAGGGATTGATGGACAGATGGATAGATTGATGTGTGTGTACATGATCTATAGTGCTGGAAATTATGTCTGCAAAAACGGGTTTTGCAAAACAGCACACTGCTGGTCAAGGTTCACTTACTCCCGGATTCTCAACCACTCCCAACTCCCCCACCCCAACCCCCCAACCCCCACCCTCTCCATCACTCTTCACCCCTCATCCCTCCCCCCCCCCCCCCCCCCTTCCACCCTTGCACATAAACACATCCGAACAGTACGTTTATACGTGTAGTATGATAGAAACTGAACTGATGTGTGTGTGTATGTGTGTGTGAATACAAATGAAAGTCTTGAAAATGTTTATGGTGATAAAATGGTTTCAGCGGACTGCTATAAAACATGGATACAGGTCGTGAACAGTTATAGGGTATAGATCTATTGACCGAGGGCATTCGAGAGTGAGAATTTAGAGGGGTGAAGATCAAGCAGGCCAGCAGCCAAGCGAATAATACCAACTCGATCGGTGTAATGTAGGACACGAGCAGTATGTGTGGGATATTTTTTTTCTTTTAGGATGGATTGGTGTTTTCTTTTTTAAATGTTGTCAATGTGACACAGAGGGGAAAGGTTGTCCCTATTTTCTTATGAAATGGAATCTGCAGTGCATGGTATTTTGATACTGAATTCAGTGAGGTCGCTCTTATTAAGTGTGTGTGTGTGTGTGTATGTGTGTGTGTGTGTGTGTGTGTGTGTGTGTGTGTGTATGTGTGTATGTGTGTGTGCGTGTGTGTGTGTGTATGTGTGTGTGTGTGCGTGTGTGTATGTATTTGTCAAGTAAAGTAAA
>CM054134.1:30627798-30635298 GCA_028751875.1 Rapana venosa | reverse complement strand
ACTCAGCTATTCTCTACTTTGCGACCAGTGGGAGTGTGTTATGGTTGTAGAGAGTTCTTGAACATTCTTGAAGGCTTTATTTTCTCTGGTCAATTCCATTGCGGAGGACACATCATCAAAACCTCTGAGAGAGAGGCTATTGCTTGCAGGAAAAGACTGGAGAATAAAGTGCGTGCGTGCCTGCGTGTGTGTGTGCGTGTGTGTGTGTGTGTGTGTGTGTGTGTGTGTGTTGTGTGTGTGTGGGTGTGCGTGCGTGTGGGTGTGTGTGTGTGCGTGTGTGCGTGTCTGTGTGTGTTTGCGTGCGTGTATGTGTGTGCGCGTGTGTGCATACGTGCGTGCGTGCGTGTGTGTGTGCGTTCGTGCGTGTGAGTGTGTGTGCGTGTGTGTGTACGTGCGTACGTGTGTGTGTGTGTGTGTGTGTGTGTGTGTGCTTGATATTAAAGTAGTAACTACAGGTCTAGTTTGAGATGAAACTGTATAATCACAGAATGTGGGGGTAAGAGATCGAAGTGGGTTGGGGAAGAATTGTCCTCAAGCTTGGAATAACATCTTTGTTTGTGAATCACAGCATTGAGACTGAACGGTCATCTTTGTTTGCCAAAGTAAAACAGTCAAACAGATTCCTTTGTCTGCTTTATCCTGTCTGCATGAGATTCCCACAAAGATTAGGAATGTACGTGCCATCATTTGATTACGTGCTTTATGCTGGACGCTATGCATAGAACAAAAATCATTACGACGAGGATCATGATAGGTATGTGGACAGAATTGCTGATGGAAGACATTATGATTGGATAATGGCTAGTTCTGAAAATCCCCCTAAAATGGTACATGGGTGTGGGGATAATACATTCGTCAACATAAATATGAAAGACGTGTTTTGAACAAAACTATCACAAAAGAGTATCAGATTATAATGGCCAAAAGAGTTATTGTGTTTTTTAAAAAAATGGAAGACTATCACCATTATCCATCAGCAAGCGTAGCTGAAGAACAATCTAAGATAATGAAGGGGCTCATGGAATGCCGTCATGTGGCTGTCATCAGATCCCCGAATCCTTCCTTCGCGATACACGCTAGATGAGCTGTACAGCTTCAGAGCAATACAGTCTGTTCAATGTTTATCCAGGGTAGATCTACTCCATCGTGGACAGTCAAAGACGCTGTCTATGTCTCTAATCACCGGTAAATTTACTCATTCACGGACAGTCACAGACGCCAACTATATCTATAATCAAGAGTAAATCTACCATTTTATGGACCGTCACAGACCCCAACTGACAATAATTATATCTGATCACGGGTACATCTACCCCCTTAATGGATAGTCACAGGTCCCAAACAATATCTCTTATCATGGGTGCACCTAACCCTTTCTGGAAAGTCACAGGTCCCAAAGTATGTCTCTTATCACGGGTACATCCACCCCTTCCTGGAAAGTCACACGTCCCAAAGTATGTCTCTTATCACGGGCACATCCACCCCTTCATGAAAAGTCACACGTCCCAAAGTATGTCTCTTATCACGGGTACATCTACCCCTTTAGGGCAGAACGACCACCAGCTGTGCCAGACAGCAGGCAGCAGCAGCATACACCCCTTGTCTTGTCCCCTGACTCAGTCCTGCCAGAAGACTCTCAAAATCCCGGGATCTGCAGGACCCCTCCCCCTTCACCTTCCTCTCCTCCATCACCATCACCCCTCCTTTTCCTTCTTGGTCATCCCTCTCCATCTTCACTCTTCCCCCTTCCTCTCGGTGATCTCCCTCCACCATCGCTTTTCTGCCATACTCGGGGTCAACTGATGCTGATTCTCCGTGTTCACTCCCGCACTGAAGGTCTTGTTGGAGGTCATGATGAATCTGATTCTGTTCACGTAGTTGATTGATCAGTTTTTGTTTGTCCTCCATCCACTGGGGAAGTTGGACCTTGCCAGGGTTTGAATAGTCAGAGTTCTGTGAAGGTGGTCTTGTTCTGGGTCTTGTAAGGTGGATGAGATGAAACACTTGGGTTCCTCTTGGTAAAGTTCATCTTTCTGTGATGTAGAAGCCAAGGAAGCTGGTACAGACCAGTCATTGGTATCCCTGGTGCTCTTTTCATTGCTGGCTGGCTCATTATGGTGAGATACTGGGAAATGTGTCATTTGAGTTTTGTTGGTATTGCTGGGATCTGTCTCTGCTGCTGATGTAAAGGACGTCTGGGTTCTTCCGAATATATCAGTACCAGTGAGTGGAGAAGTTGAGCTGCTTTCATCGCCTTCTTCATGTCCGCTCACAACATTTCGTGAGTCTCCTATTTCTACAGAAACAGATCCCGAACAGTCTGGCATCAGCAACGCTTCATGTCCCAAATGGCTTTCTTTACTAAAAGCTGAACTTGAAGCTGATTCTTCTGGCTTGTCTTCTGGAATCAGTGTGTTTTGGTTTGTGTCTTTAGCACCATGTAGAAACTTCTGCTTTGTAGTTCCTTCAGCTTGTTCACATCCTGAGCAGCTTGAATTACTCGCAGAGCTTACAGAAGACAGTGAAGTTTCTTCCTCTGACGATTCACCATCTTGAAAGCATGAGCATTTGTTTATTGAGTGGGGGCAGCTCCTGTCTTCTTTGTCTATGCAAACATGAGTTGTGTCACCTGTTAGGTGTGCACACTCACTCTCATCCCTTTGAGGAAAACTTTGTAGAGAGTGGGAATCGGATGAAAAGCTCACCACTTCTTTATCCTGTAAGTCACAACTTGGAAATTGTCTGAGGAAACTCTGTGAGCTTCCACCCCAGGATGAAGTCTTCTCTATGTGTCTTGGAATGTAGATCACCACCTTCCTCTCCAGACCTCTGGCACAGGACGTGTCTGTTAGAATAGCACTGTTGCCAGGAAGGGCGATTCTGCGACTGGATTCCTCACACAGGACTTGGAGAGGGATCACCTCTTGAATTTTCAACACGAGTGTTGAATGGATGACAATGTCAAGTTCCTGTTTTGCTTGGTTGGTAGAGTTGAGTTGTTTTGACTTCTCAGACACAAAATCAGTCAGAATAAGAATATCACGGGGTTTTATTGCTTCCCCAAAGCTGTTCTTGGATGGATCTTTGAGCAGTTTTGTTCTGCCTATGGAGAAAGTGGATATCTTTGGATTGATGGAGTCAATGATCATTTCTGAGATAGTGCCTGCTACTTCCTCAGCACAGCTCTCACACTCGAGTGGAGAATGACATATATTTTCTTTCTCACAAAATGATTCAAAACTACTGGCCTTTGCATCACAGCTGTGATTCATGCTGTTCCAGTCTTGTGAGTGAGTTTGTTTGATCGGGTTCATTGATAGTTCCCTAACGTGTCCATCTTTTGTGATGGTCTTTCGTGCTGGGTGACAGGGATGATGCTCAGAGATATTCTGTGCTGCCTCAGACTGGCCTGAAAATGAAGTCTGCAACCTGTGGTGGCCTTTGCACTGCTGATGGATGTGCTGTTGATGCTGTATCCAGAGGACTGGAGGACCTTCAGTTGGCAGTGAGGACTGCACGCTGTCAGTGGAATACACTGCTGCCCACCTCTCTCTCCACTCCGTTGCCTTCATCACGCGCTGAACCTCAGAGGGACGACGTGTCACATGATGGAACGTTTCTACTCGGAAGTGTGACGCTACATCTTCAGAATTCACAGGCTCTGTGGTGCTCCACCAAACACTCTGAACTAGAGAATGGTTGCATAGTGCGTGAAAAATGGGCAGAATTTTCTCTTCCTCCGGATTGACATCATTGATAACAAAATGAAGTTTATCAGACGAAGATTTCACGAAATCACCATCAGGAGTTTCAACATCATCACTGGAAGATCTAGCTGCATGAATACGAGTCATCAAGGACTCTACAACACAGCTGACCTCAGTGTCCACATCTTCAGAAGTCTTCTCTTCTGTCGGGAACACCGCGTGTAGTAGCTCTCCTGTCCTCCTGCCCTCTGACTTCCGTCTTAAGATGGCGCTCTGCAGCCGGTGGTCACGTGGTGGGGCGGCCATCTTGGGGCCAAAACTGGCCACTACCACGTGATCCTGTCCAGTTCCTCCCTGCTCCAGCCACAGCACTGCTTTCAGGGTCAGCAACGAGGTCTTGCCTGAGGAAGGAATGAAAAAATACTAAATAAATAAGACTGACTGACTGACTGACTGACTGACTGACTGAGTGAATGAATGAATTAATGATTGAATCAATCAATCAATCAATCGATTGATTCATTACTTATTTGATTAATTAAACTTTGTATGAGATGGATATTGTGAATATCTGCTGTTCGTTGTTGGAAAGATGAAAAAAGAGAAAGAAAGAAAGAAAGAAAGAAAGAAAGAAAGAAAGAAAGAAAAGAAATAAAAGAAAGAAAGTACGAAAGTAAGCAAAGACAAAACCAAGAAAAACGACAAAAGAAAAAAAGAATAAACAAAAAAAGCATTGTACATACATAAAGAACCCTTTCTATCGAATGAATACATGAATTATCCTAATCCCAACTGTTCATAGTTTTCACTCATCCATCCATTTATCCCAACCAAAGAGTCACCAGACCTCTACCCAACTACCCATCACTCTGTTTCCCTGCCCATCAGCTTATTTTTCCGTTCACCTATAGGTTCAAGGCCAAAAGCCTAGACAGGTATCAATAAATGTAAGTGCAGACTCCACTCTCCCCATAAAGCCCTTCGGATGAGACTATAAACCGAGGCCCCGTGTGCGAACGCATGCAGAACATCTTGCGCACACGTTAAATCCTGTTCCGCTTTTCGTAAGAGTAGGCCATTGTGTGCCGGTGGAAACAGATGACAGAATTTACAAAACCACATACACACGGGAACTGGATGTAAAAAAAAGCACATGAGTGGTTATTCCATTATCCTCGATATAAAAGAATTATATATATATATATATATATATATATATATATATATATATATATATATATATATATATATATATATATATATATATATATAAAGCTATGTAGAGCCTGTCTCCAGCCATGACAAGCTCTTAGCGCAACAGCATGCACTCACACTTCTTTACCAAGGAGAAACCTCTTCTGAAGTGGGGAGTGTGGCCGCCTATGACTAATGGCGAAGTAGTTGAAAAAGAGTCATCATACAAGCAGATTTCTCATCCACGGTACACTAACGGCCTTGCGGCGATTGCCAGGTGTGATGAGTTAAATAGAGAGTATAATTATTCTGGGTGACCCCCAGGGGTGTTAAGCTCGAGGAACACACCCAACAAGTACACTAACAAGAGTACAACTTCATTTGTTTTATCAATGTATCTATCCATCCATTTTATTATCTGCCCTTCCACCCTTTCACCGCTCGTGTTTATCTGTCTGTCACTCTACCTAGCTATTTTGTTAGCTTATCTAATAATTATACCAGTCGTTTCTTATTTTACTTACAGATAAACCCATCAACCAACCAACCAACCAACCAACCAGCCAGCCAGCCAGCCAACCGTGCCAACCAACCAACCAACCAACCAGCCAACCAACCGACTGACTAGCTAGTCAACCTACTAACCGTTTGACCAGTCAATCAATCCTTCAATCAATCAATCCTTCAATCAATCAATCAACCAACCAATCAATCAATCAATCCCGTCAATCAATCAATCAATCAATCTTTCAATCCGTCAATCAATCAATCCGTCAATCAATCAATCAGCCAATCAAAGCCTCACCGCTGCCTGGCGGGCCGCACAAGACCACGTAGGGGCTGGAAGAGTTCAAAAGGTCAAACTGGGTCAAGGTCAGGCAGGGACTGCTGTACCGGGTGGCCGTCTCGCTGATGCAGTGGCCGAAAGTTCGAACCTCGCTTTTACACTTGGTGTCTGGTTGCACGGCCAATGTGGAAAAAGGGCCGCACACTCTGTGTAGGAAGGAACAAACGACAACAGCAAACGTGAGTTGTAGTCAATGGATCAACATCATAATCATGATCATCATCACCATCACCATCAGCAGCAGCAGCAGCAGCAGTAGAAGCAACAGTAGCAGCAACAACTGCTACTTTATACAACGGGCATGAGTAATTGTTTATGGATGCACAGCGGCAACAGAGATATATATATATATATATTACTTTCAAAGAAACCACATAACCTGTAACCGTCTTAATACTGACATCACCATATCCACAATTGACAGCTCAACAGCGGCAATGATGATGGCAATAATAAGCATAAATATGGTATTAAAACAAAGGTACCACATGTCTTGACAGCAACCACCACCACCACCACTACCACCACCACGAAGACCAACACAACAACAGCAACAGAAGGAAAAAACCCAAAATACAACAACAACAACAAAACCACAGCAAACATCCATGTCAGTTCTTTCTCTTGATTTTTAATAGTCGGTCATTAAAGAATTTTTTTAAAGACTTTTTCCTTTCATAACTTCTTTTAGGGGTGGGGTGGGGTATACATTGTGATTTGTTGTTATTTTCTTAACATGTTTACATAATTATCAACAGAAACGTTACTCTACGATCGCACGTTTTATAAGCACTATGATTTTGCTGCGGGTTTAAACACATTGAAACAGATAAAAATATGTTGAGGGCTTTAATGTGAAAAATATCATTGATCGTCCTGAGATGAAAACACAAACAACACGAACAGCAACTACACACACAACCATGAAAGGTAATTTAACAAGAAAACACCTAGAGTTTGCGTTCGTTTGTCAACAACAGCAAGAACAAGAACAACAACAACAACGATAATAAAACGAAGATTGGTATTAAGGTGTTGCAATAATTATCAAGTCCTAACTAGAATGGGACAGCAAGGTAAAAAACGACGACTACGGTTGCTTCCCTTAGCCAAGATTGCGGGGCTAGTGACAAAGCAGGAATAAATAAGCAGAATAAGCATGGACTGGTGTGGAAGAAAACAACTTGGAAAAAAATAGGAAACAACAACAACCACAACCACACACACACACACACACACACACACACACTAACACACTCACACACACATACATACACACACACACTCACACACACATACATACACACACACGCACGCACACACACACACACTAACACACACTCATACACACACACCGCGCACACACATACACTCACACACACATACACACACACACGCACAGCACACAACAACACACTCACACACACACACACTCACACACATAACTCAACACACACACACACTAACACACACTCATACACACACACCCACACACACACACACACACACTCACACACACATACATACACACACAACACACTCACACACACATACACCACACACACACACACACACACACACACACACTAACACACACTCATACACACACACACCACACACACACACCACACATACATCACACACACACTCACACACATACCTCACACACACACACACACACACACACCACACACTAACACACACTCATACACACACACACTCACACACACATACATACACACACAGCACGCG
>CM054134.1:30612798-30622798 GCA_028751875.1 Rapana venosa | reverse complement strand
AGTCGGTCTTCTGTACCGTTTCTGATAGTGTGTTCGTGGTTTTCGTTCGTGACACGCTCTGTACCATGTATGTCAGCTGATACAATGCTTGTGCAGTTCGTGTAATCTACAGACATTGCGGCTTTTGGACATGTATCAGCGTTGGTATGTTCACGGTCGAGGACATTGTTGGAGGATGAATGTCTTGATTCATGAGCAAAAACGTCCCCTGACAAACAAAGCCCGTTGCTAACAGACTCATCATGTTCGTTGCTAACACGGGCAGACTTTGAAGACTCCTTGGTCGGTTCAGACCCAGACTGCCTTCCGTCAGATAAGGACAGAGTAGCTGTCTCCCCCTGACAAGTGCTGCTGCTGATACTCTGCGTTGATTCCCCGACGACCCCGAAAACACTGTTATTAGCCTCCATGGGAACATCACCTTGAAGCCTGCCTTCTTCCTTGGCCTTTGCTGTCCTGCTGAAAGAAGAAGGCACGGAAGGCGAGGATGATCGAGAGACCGAAGAAGAAGAAGGAGAAGAGGCCGAGGAAGACACAGACGCGGGAGGAGCAGAGGACTGGGATGCCAGAAAAGGGAGGGAGACAGCGGTCGGCGGGAGGAGTCTCTTCTTGACGGCCTGCTCGGGCTTGAGGAGGTTCTGGTGGTTGAAGTACAAGGCCGGCACGCGGTGAGTGTGCGTGCCCAGGCCAGGGTAGAAGTACTCAGCGCTCAGTTTGGCCCACTGGCTGAAGGTCAAAGTCACCTTCTCCGAGGTCATGGACACCTGGGAGAGTTCAGAGGTCACTGTCGAGGAGTTCTCCGCTTCCGCTTCCATGACTGGGTGTGAGGTTGACCTGAAAGCAGGAAGAGCGGTCGCTATCAATATTATGATGCAAAGTTTTGGGGTTTATTTCTCCACCTGGCAAGAATACCCTGTGTAAATACACACCCAAAGGGAGACACACAGACTTTAGAGATAAGCGCACATGCGCACGCGTGGGCACGTGGATGTACACACTCACACTCACGCACTCATACACACACAATTATAATATATATAATATATATATATATATATAATATATATAAAGCAAGCGCGCGTGCACTCACTCACACACACACAACACACACACACACACACACACACACACACACACACACACACACACACACACACAGCACGTACGTCAATACGTACCACAACTACACCTACGTAAAAAACTTCACGCTGATTCGCGGTGAGCAGCATGGGAGGCTAAAGAACAAACCCTACTCTTCTGCCCGGAGTTCTAAGCACGCCTTGGTTGTGTGTGCCCCCTTACCTTAGCACTTGCTGGACCATGGACACGTGTCCAGTCAATCCTCTCGACTTTGCAATAAGTGTTGTGTACGTACCACTGCCAATCACAGCAGATTTATTGGCATGAAACTCGGCCGGGCTGCTCTACCCTAGAGGTATCCGCCAGAAACCGTCTCCACAAGAGCAGCGCCACCAATTAATTTTGTCCTACGTGTGTGCCTTGTAATTTCTGTTTAAGTTTCTGAATGGCTTTTTAACACAGAATGTTGCCAGGGACGACGTTTCTTGTTGGTGTTACTTTGTGTGTGTGTTTGTTTGTTTGGGTGTTGTTGTTGTTGTTTTTTATAACGTGCACTGAGTGCGTGTTACATTCAGAACGTCAGTTTATAGTCTCATCCGAAAGACTAGCATCCAGACCATCACTCAAGATGAAGTTGTTACGAGAGATTATCGATCCACTGACAATATTCCCATTTTTATGGCTATTTCATCTATTAACTTTTTTTTTTTTAAATGTGGTTATCATTCACACAAAAGTTACCAACTGCTCAAAGTTTATGTATATGGGAGTTTTGCTGGTGGTGGTGTTGCTTTCACTAGAATGGAGAAAATGTACCTGGGAGGTTTTTCCCCCCAGTTAAAATAAGTAGATATTGCCAGTGACGTCACTTGCTTTGACCTCAGAGGGACCGAACACACACTCGACTTTAGCCTGTAGGGATAAACACAATGGGAGGGGGAGGGGGGGGGGGGGGGGGGCATGGGGGGGGGGGGGGGGGGGGGGGGGGGGGGGGCCTTAGGTCCAAAAGTTTGAAAACTGGGCCGGTTGACGTGTGGAGGGTTTTTTTTTTTAGGTACTTTTAGCTTCTGATTCCTGAGTAGCTGAGTTCCAGTTGAAACGTGCTAAGAAAAAAAAACTATAGGCTGATTTGTAGAATATTTTCATCATCATTTTGTTACACCTTTCACTTTGAATAAAAGTGTATCTTTTTTCCATTTTTTGTTTAATGTATTACGTGTTACCCCCCCCCCCCCCCCCCCCCCCCCCCCCCACCGGCTTCTTTCCTGTCCCTTTTTGTTCGGCTGTGTTTCTGTTGTTGGCTTTTTGTTTTTGTTTTTTTTGTTTAGTTAGTTGTAGGGTTTTGGGGGTGGGGTTTTTGGGGTTTTTTTTTTTTTTGGGGGGGGGTTGTTGTTCCTTACTTTGTTTTGGTTTGTTTGTTTTCAGTTGGTTTGTTGGTTTTTCATCATACGACTCCCTCCCCCCTCCCCTCCTATTGATTGATTAAAGAATGAGTCATGCCCCTACCCCCCCAGGGGATGATAGCGTGATTTCATTTGAGTACAAATCTCTCCCTACAAAGGCTTTTAAGATGGTACAGATTATTTTCAAGTTGCAGCGAAGCAGTATTTTTTCGGCCTGAAGAAAAAAATCTGAACTGAGACCAAAATAGTCTTCTGAAAAGAGCAGCGTGTGTTTGTTCGTCTCTCTCTCTCTCTCCTCTCTCTCTCTCTCTCTCTCTCTCTCTCTCTCTCTCTCTCCTCTCTCTCTCTCTCTCTCTCTCTCTCTCTCTCTCTCTCTCTCTCTCGTGCGTGAGTGCGTATATGTGTGTGTGATCTTTCTGTCTGTGTATGTGTTTGTTTGCATATGTGTCTATGGCAATGTCTGAGTGTCAGTGTACATGCGTGAATGTATGAATGTGTGCGAGAGAATGTGTGTATGTCTGTGTGCATGCGTGTGTGCGGGCGCGCGCGCGTGTGTGTGTTGTTGTTGATGTTGTTGTTGTTGTATTGTGTCTGTACGTGTGTGTATTTGTATGTATGTTTGTATGTATGTAAGTATGTATGTATGTGTCCGCAGTCATGTGTGCGTGCGTATGTGTGTGTGCGCGCGCACGTGCGTGTGGGAGTGTGTGCGTGCGTGCGTACGAGCGCGCACACACGCGCATGTGTGTGTGTGTTATACTATCTGCAATAACTGAACAAACAAGCAAACAAACATACAGATAATCCGCAGCATGCACGCACAGGTATGCGCCTTGCGAGCAGACAGCGTAATCCATCTTAGCTTTGGGCTTGGTTGTCCATAATAATAATAATAATAATAATAATAATAATGTATGGAATTTATATAGCGCTGAATCTTGTAAAACAACAAATCAATGTATATACATGTAGCCTATGTATCATAGCCTATAGTCCGAGAGGAGCTGTCTATCCCATGTTGGCACTTAGGCTACTGTACTGTCCATCAGCCGACAACCGTCACCAGCACTGGTATTGCCTGATCCATCAAGTGTCTCCTTCTCTTCCCTATTTTTTTTTTATTCCCGATCCCGGATAGCTTCCTGTTCCAGCAATAATAGATCAGTATTTGTTTCGTAAGTGAGGTGTCCGTTACGGTCGGTGTGTGTGCGTGTGATGTGTCGTGTGTGTGTGTGTGTGGGGTGGGTGTGTGTGTGTGTTTTGTGTGTGTGTGGTGTGTGTGTGTGTGTGTGTGTGTGTGTGTGTGTGTGTGTGTGTGTGTGTGTGTGTGTGTGTGTGTAGAATTGTCATCCGGAATTGCAAAGTGTGAATTTGTGTATTCATTTTTTGTTTATGGCTTATTGCATGATTAATATGATTTTTTTTTTTTAAATTATTTTATTTTATTCGTTTTTATTTTATTCTTTTACTTTCGAGGATAATAGAATAAGCGATCGTGTGGGGTTTTTTGACATCCAGTCCCCGTGTGTACGTAGTTTTGTAAAAAAAAATGTTCAACCGTTCCCACCGGCACATAATGGCCTACTCTTCCGAGAAGCGGAACAGGTTTTAACGTGTGCGCGCAAGATGTTCTGTGTGCGTTTACACACGGGACCTCGGTTTATATAGTGCTTGACATCGCGCGTGAGTGCGTGAGTGCATGCGTGTGTGTGTGTGTGTGTGTGTGTGTGTGTGCGTGTGCTGCGTTGCGTGCGTGCGTGCGTGCGTGCGTGTGTGTGTGTGTGTGTGTGTGTGTGTGTGTGTGTGTGTGTGTGTGCGTGTGTGTGTGTGCTCGAGATTCAAGACGAAGCTGTTGACACAAATATTACGGACAATGTTTATGCCTTTAGTATTATTACTACTCTGAAGGACTGAAGTATCAATAACAACGAGTTTGATTGCCGAGAAAAGCTGCACTCCAAAACTGAAGACCCTCATAATAATAAAACAACGAAACAGTGTTAATAGGAGTTGTTGTTGTTGTTGTCGTCGTCATCGTCGTTGTTGTTGTTTTAATCAGGATTCACTTAGGTATTTTGCTCGCATTCACTAACGCAGTGTGCATGTACACATGTGCGCGCGCGCGGACGCGTACACACACGCACACACACACACACACACACACACACACACACACACACACACACACACGTGCACGCGAGCACTGATGGAAACAAACCTAAAAGAAGAAGAAAAAAACAGAGACAAAGAGAGATAGACAGAAAGACAGACAGGTGGGCACTGCGACACAAAAAGACAGACAGGCAGACAGACACACACTTGCACACCACACACACACACACACACACACACACACACACACACACACACACACACACACACACACACACACACATATATATATATATATATATATATATATATATATATATATATATATATATATATATATATATATATATATATATAGATATATAATAATATATATATATACACAGAAGATAGCATTCAACCTTACCCATAATTCAACACAACAGCCGATATAAAACAGGAAGAAGAACGAGGCCAGTGACATGAAACAACTAACACAAGGGGGCTGGCTGGGGGTGGGGGGGGTGGGGGGTGGGGGTAGGGGCTGTTGGTGTAGTGGGGTGGGGGTGGGGGTCATTATGTTGTGGACATTGATTGTTGCTGCGTTACATAGGGTCCAGCTTGGAATGCTAGGCTACAGTCTCCAAGCATGCTGTTTATAGCCCCTCTGCAGACCACAGAGGCCCTATCAGGGGCTGTTTGCTACCTTCTACAGGTTTTCCTTACTCATTATTGTTTTCTTGGCTGTTCATACACTCTTATCAAAGTGTGTGTGTAAGGGGGGGGGGGGGAGGGGGGAAGGGGGGGGGGGGGGAGGGGGTAATTTTAATCACTTTCCTTCTTTCTTTACCATCCTGCTCCACACTTCTCTGTTACTTATCTCCCTGTCCTTATCTGTGTCTTCTTCCTCGTCACACTCGTAAAGCGAATGGGTGGACAGACAGACAGACAGGCAGACAGGCAGGCAGGCAGACAGACAGGCAGGCAGTCAGGAAGGCAGCAGGCAATTATGTACAGTTACGTGCATCACGCGCATATAAACACACACATACACATGCATGCACGCACACACACACACACACACACATATATAAATATATAGATAGATAGATATGCACACACACATACGCGCACAATCACACACACACATGCGCACGCGCATACACACACACACACACAGCACGCCCCCGCACCACACACACACACCACACACACACACACACACACACACACACACACACACACACACACCTGCCCATTGGGAAAAGAAAGGAGAAGGGGGGTGGAGGGTAGATTGTCGACGAAAGTACACAGGCTTAAGCCCCAAACACCCAAACATTAAAATGCCAAATCGATTGCTACAGGTTAGAAAACTGCTGTTAATGCTTTGAGCTACTTCCAGGTAAAATACATTTACATTACATGACATAAACAAAGTCAAGGGCAAAATCTCCCAAAATGGAATAACCCTAAGCCCCCCAAACACAAACGAACAAACAAAACTGATGTAAACAAAATAAAATTTGAATTGGTAACAGTTCAGACCGTCTGACTTCAATCCCGTGAGTCCATCAAGTCGTGGGTTTGAATCTCGGCAGCCGCTACTGGTGAATTAAAGGCAGGGATTTTTACAATCTCCCGGGTCACCTTCAAGTGCAGACCTGCCAATGCCTTAATTTCTTACATGTATGTACACATGCAGAAGATCAATATGCACGTAACTCATGTCAGCGTGCAGTTGGTTGCGGAAACTCGAATATACCTAGCATGCATCCTGTACAAGAAATGAACTGTTATGAAGTAGGAACGTGTCGACTGTGGCCAGCGGGCAGACCTCCTGCAAAGTCACAAGCACAGGAGAAGATCAAGCACATGGCGTCCCCGAGAACTCAGAGGAAAATAAAATAAATGACAAAGTTTAAAAAAATTAACAGGACAACCAAACACAAAGATAAAACAAAACAAATCAATGGCCATACAGTTTTAACGAAAGCGAGTCCATCGATTGTGTATAGTGCTGTAAGCTGTAAACTCTCTGATGCCATGTGCTTGATTCAGTCTTTTAACCTTCAGATGAGTAATTCTGTGCTCGTAACCTAAATGAATTTCTCTGTTTTCAGATGATTAAGTATTTAGAATTGGAATAAATCCAGGGAGAAATATTTTATGGTCTGTAAACTTTCTACCTCTAAAAACTCTGATGTCAGAAAATACACGGTATGTTTCTCCCCTTCTTCTTTTCGAGGGTCTGTTACTAATTTTTCTAACAACCCCCTTACTAAAACTTAACCAAAAAAGTACCCCCAACCTTCCAAAACTTTTTATCTTTTGGGGATTTTCTTCAGCTGCAAAAACTAAGTTTGTCTCAGGCCAACAGCTTTGTCAGTTATGAATGTAAGCAAAGAGCCAAGGCCTGCACGGAATGTTGTCAAGCTTTGCAGTGTTATGTTGAGATGGCCTTCATACACACAGTTTTTAGGAGAATTGGAACTCCACTCTTGGTGTATATTGCATAAAGATTTATCAGCAAGCCGTCAGAATGCTACTGCTCCACACAGCTCTTTGCACTCTAGGTACAAGAGAGCGATCTACCGAAAGCCTAGGAATGGCCTAAGCCCCAAACTATGACGTGGAAGGGAGACCATCACTATGACATGGAATGCACAATTATCTAACCCTTATCTGATATGTCAAGGACATCCAAGAAAGCCTGCAGTGTAAGGTCACACTGTGTACTTATCGGTTTGGTCTTAGTTGATGGACACACACTTGTGTTCTCTTACCTAGCTGGCTTTTTACTAAGAAGATTTTTTTTTTGAGGGAAACGTAACATCTGAGAAAAGTCAATAGAGGAGAGAGTGGTGATGGAGGGGAGGGGGGGTTAGAACAGGTTGTGGCTGGAGACTTGTTATGCTGTGGATACTTTGTGTGTTCTGTATTGTAAGAGGACTAGCAAGGGTTGCTACAGTGATTATACGCATGAGACTGAACCGTGTATCAACTCTTAGGCCAGATAGCGAATCAAATTTCAAACGATCTCAAAGTCTTTTTATATATAATTCAACATAACCCCCCTAAAATACAGGAAACCAGTAAAATGCTACATATTAAATGCGCAAAAAATTGACGAAATAATTATACAGACATTCTAGATTTTAGCTTAATAATGAAGGAATAGAACCCCATGTAAACCAGTCCCCCCCCCCCCCCCCCCCACACACACACACACACACACACACACACACACACAAACACACAACGTACAGTCAGTTTTAAACCAGGTATTAATTTGAATATCGTTGTACAGTTTTAATCTGAGATTTACAGAGAGGGGGGTGGGGTGTAACTATAGAATTATACAAGATTGGGTTGGACTAGAGATTTAGATATGCTAGGTTGCGACAGCCCCAATATGGCCTCTGTGATCAGCATGGCAGGGCTAGAAACAAGAAGATGGGATTGAAGGTAAGATGGTATCAGGTAATGTCTGGATCAATGGAACTGTGGTGAAGTGTCCACATGCTCAACACACGCGTGGAAAGAAATGACGAGAATCAGAGGAAAGTGTACAGATGGACATATCACACACACACCACTCACACACCACTCTCTCTCTCTCTCTCTCTCTCTCTCCTCTCTCTCTCTCTCTCTCCATCCACACACACACACACACACACACACACACACACACACACACACACACACACACACACACACACACACACACACTATAAACTGAGGTCTCATGTGCGAATGCACGCAGAACATTTTGTGTACAAGTTAAAATCCGTTCTGCTTTTTGAAAGAGTAGGCCATAGTGTGCTTGTGGGAATGGATGACAACATTTACAAAAACTGCATTACACGGGTGGATGTAAAAAAGCACATGAGTGCTTATTCCATTATCCTCGAAATAAAAGAATAAAATAGAAAATAAACAAAATAAAACGCACTTGCATGCATATGTTTACTCTCTCTCTCTCTCTCTTCTCTCTCTCTCTCTCTCTCCTCTCTCTCTCTCTCTCTCTCTCTCTCTCTCTCTCTCTCTCTCTCTCTCTCCTATGTTTCAATTGTGTTTAGGTCGTTTCTTTTCCCTGTTCATTTGTATCAACTCAAAAGTTGGTATTTCTAATAAATCACATTGCACACATAGCACTTGTGACCATACATTTTTCTGGGGAGGAAAGACTATTAATTTGAACTTTGTTCGTTGAGGGAAATCTAGATGTGTATGATTGTACAATAGTCATTGTCCGGTCATGTGGGCTCGTTGTTCATAAAGTCAGACCTAGGGGCACGTGAGGTTTCAAGTTTTGTGTTGGGCACATGAAGTCTAATGACCACGAGCAAGTTACTTCGTTAGTTCATTTTCCTCATTACAACGACATGGCACTGAGTGTGTCGAGTTCATCATCCCCAGTGCTTGTGGTGTGTCTGCTTTGAGTAAATGTACATGTTAAATCGAACGTGGTTACCAATTGGATGGGTGACCGTTTGGCCGCCTTGGCTTTAGTACAGTCCCCCAGTCCACCCAGCTGTAAATGGGTACCTGGATCTTTAGGGTCAGGGAATGTAAAGCAGCGAGGGAAAGGAGATGGGCGCACACCCTCATATGCTGGAGAAGTTGAGGTCTCTGATACCTCACTCCTCTACGACCACATAGGTTGTGGGACACCTTTACCTTTTACCTTTACATATTAAATCATCGAGTTTTTCTGTCTGTTTATGACTGTAGATTTCTTTCTGAAGTGTGTGTGTGTGTGTGTGTGTGTGTGTGTGTGTGTGTGTGTGTGTGTGTGTGTGTGTGTGTGTGTGTGTGTGTGTGTGTGTGTGTGTTAGCCTGCCTGTTCCTATTTAGCTGTCTTCTTCTCAAGGCACAAAACTCGAAATAAAACATGCTTATTCCATTACTTTTCTTTAATAAAGCTCTCTCTCTCTCTCACACACACACACACACACACACACACACACACACACACACACACACACACACACGCGCGCCGCGCGCGCGCGCGCCGCGCATAGAGAGAGAGAGAGCAAAATACATTAACAAAACTTTACAGCATAGAAACAAATGAAAACGATAGTTTATGGCGGGGTGATATCATTTTATTTCTTGTCTCATGAAATGCTTTTACACACACACTCTCTCTCTCTCTCTTGGTTTTCCTTGCTTTGTGTGTGTGTGTGTGTGTGTGTGTCACTTTGGACGCATGCTTGTGGCTTTGCATGAAACCTTGTCAAGTAGTTGCGCTCTCTCTCTCTCTCTCTCTCTCTCTCTCTCTCTCTCTCTCTCTCTCTCTCTGTCTGTACATCTCTCTCTTCCGAAATCGTCTCACTCCCTCTCTCTCTCATCTCTTCTCTCTACTGTTGATCTGGACCTGTTTCCGTAAATGGTGGGGGAGGTGAGCCTCTCATAACTTATGC
>CM054134.1:30602798-30607798 GCA_028751875.1 Rapana venosa | reverse complement strand
TTAGCATTCCCGAAGTTAGAATGCGGCTACCTCAATGGTGGGCTAAAAATAGCTACATACGCAAAATCTCACCATTGGTGAACTTTGTAGTTCTAGCCAAGGAAATTTTTTTGTTTAAGTTTGTGCTAGTGAGGTCAAACTGAAATACACATATATATGCCAATAACACAACGTCTGAAATGTGATAAAAGTGCTGCTGCTGCTGCTGCTGCGACTACTACCACCACTACTGCCACCACTACTACTGCCACCACCACCACCACTACTACTACTACTGCTTCTGCTGCTGCTGCTCCTGCTGCTGCTACTATTACGACTACGACTACTACGACTGCTACGACTACTATCACAACTGCTACTACCGCTGCTTCTGCTACTACTTCTGCTGCTACTTCTGCAGCTACTGCTGCTACTTTGCTGCTACTGCTGCTACCACTACTACTACCACTACTACTACCACTACTACTACTACTACTACTACTACTACTACAACTACTACTACTACTACAACTACTACTACTACTACTACTACAACTACTACTACTACTACTACTACTACTACTACTATTAATGATAACTATAATAGTAATATCAATTCAATGCGAACACTAGACTAAATCAATGCTTGCTTTGTTTGAAAAGGAAAACAAACATAATTATATTACAGACCCACATTTTCACCCATAATCTGAGTGTTCAAGTTGCTAGAGTGTCTGCTATGACCATTGCAGCAGTTTAAGCAAAAGTATGGCTGTTGACTGTCAGCGAGTGATGTAGATACGACACAGTGATTTATTTTTATTTTTTCTTTATTTGTAATTTTTTTCAAATCTTATTCCGACAATTGATGACTTCTTTCTTGCAATAAATTTGATTACACACACTTTATCCCCAGTGCCAAGCAATAATTTTATTGTAATAATACTAAGAAGAAGAAGAAGAAGAAGAAGAAGAAGAAGAAGAAGAAGAAGAAGAAGAAGAAGAAGAAATGGATTTTATATAGCGCTATATCTTGCAAAGACAAATCAAAGCGCTTGCATTCAGCCTAAATTCTTACACAGTCATGCAACCAATAACAAGCGATTAGTTGTTTAAACAAACAAATAATTATTACAAAACACGGTACGCTGCAAACCATCATTGCAACAGCCTTTATCAGTGAAAGGCAATGTCGCAAGTTGCCAGTGACAGTGAGTAACAAGTATTGCGACGCATCGCTTTCTAGTATCCATCCATGTTCAAATCCCCACAAGGAAGGACTGATGACAGAGTGGGATGGAGACAGCTGACTGGGCATGGCATAATTATCTGTATCAGCGGACCCCATCACGGATATCGCCACCTTGTGACGCGGCGTAGTGATCAATGTTTGATTTGCCGATAGCAACACAAAATAACAACTTTTATTTGGGACCAATACTTTGGATAATCAAAGTTGCCAATACCAAAAAGAAACGAGCACACGCGATATAATTTTTATTTACAGATAATTATGGAAGGACTGGGAGTGGGGAGAGAATGAGACCAGGGTAGAGAGGGTAGGATAGGGAACAGTGTGTATGTAGGGAGTGGAAATGCGGGAGAATGGGGGGGGGGGGGGGGGGGGGGATAGGGGGGGATGGGAGGGGGGGAAGAGGGGGCACAGGCGAGAGGAGTGCCAGAAGAGTGGAATGTGCGCGTGTGTGTGTGTACCTCTGTGTGTGAGAGAGAGAGAGAGAGAGGAGGGGGGGGGGGGGGGAAGGGGCGAGGGAGGTCTAGCATACAGATAGACAGAAGTTAGGAAAAGAACAAAAGAAGTCACCTAAACAAAAAAGTAATATCCTAACGGTACGAACAGAAGTATAGTGGTATAGAGTTCAGCATAAGAAAGCTAAAATGGTGCTGTCACAATGATGTAAACATAATAATTATATGATGTGGATTAAGGTCAAGGGAATCTTATGACACCTGTCATATGGTAGTCATATCCTACTAGATTGCCAAGTGTTCTCTATATAATCATGCATAATTATGTATAAACACACAGACAGATTATACACCACACACACACACACACACACACACACACCACACACACACACACACACAATTACACACAATAAAGACCAGAGGGGTAGCCAAGCTGCTCCAAGGAAAGAAAGGCTGTTTTTCTCTAAGAATAAAGAAGCCAGTTTTACAAAAGCAACAGCTTCGTTAAAAACACTACCGGAATCAATCAAACTTTTTTTTTAAAAAGTCTCTGATAATAGTTATAATTATCATAATTTTTAGCACACATTTAAACGATCAAAAGCAAGTTGATTTAATAAAGCAAACAAACGCGAATTAGTCTAACACATTAAACAATATAAACATCAAAATAACGAGAAGAATTGGAAGAAGAATTTGATGAAAAATTCGAAGAAGAAGAATTGGAAGAAGAATTTGAATAAGAATTCTAAGAAGAATTTGAATAAGAATTCTAAGAAGAATTTGAAGAAGAATTCTAAGAAGAATTTGAAGAAGAAGAAGAACAACAACAACAACAACAACAACAACAAGAAACAGCATTATTGTGGTACAATGTACCCAGCTTTTAGTATAATTTGTGTGCAGCACTGGAGTAAACTGCAAGTAGCCCACAAAATGCACAGTCAGTAGTCCTCACGGGTCGGCCAGCGCAACATGACACATCCGAATTTTGAACAAGTGAGATACGGTGCAATCGACTCACAGTGTCAAAACGTATAACTTGTATTGACATCCGAGCATAGTGTATCATTATTATGCGTGTATTCTAATTGTACATAATAATTATATACAACATAACAGGACTGTCAACTAAAAACAAAACGTTAACATTCAGTGTGGTACAGAAAAGTACTGCAGTATGAGCTGCAAAACGCCTTTTCAGCACACACAAAAAGATCTATCTATCTGTCCCGTAGTCTGACGACCGTGGGGGCACCCTCAAAGACTCAACAACCAGTTCCCTCCATTCCTCTCTCTGTTCTGCCACAAAAAGATACTGACAGTAAAACCTGAAACAAAACAACCCATAATAAATAGATCGACAAATTAATAATCAACAATTGATCAACTATTTCCAGAAGAAGTTGCTTACCCCAATCAAGAAAGATCTGTACCGCTTAGGTAGTTTCTGTGTTTATGCCTCCGTATTCTACACGATTCTTTCTTTTAAAAATTCGTTCCAGGATGTTCCATTCGCGTACCCTCAACAGCAGTACAGCTGTCCCCATACTTCGGAACTGAACTGAGCTGACCACACTGCGCGTTTTCTTTTTTATCCTTTTTCCCGAAACGATTTTCCCGGACAACGGACACGGAATTTTATTCATGAGTGAGTGTTCGGGAATTCCCGATTTGAGTAAGGGCCTACGTGCCAGGCATACAGTCGATTTGAAGAAGTAAAAAGAAGCGCATGTTTGCTAAAAGGTGAGAGAGAGAGAGAGAGAGAGAGAGAGAGAGAGAGAGAGAGAGAGAGAGAGAGAGAGAGAGAGAGAGAGAGAGATGAGAGAGACTGACTGACTGACTGACTGACTGAACCACACAGAGGCTCTTTTATTCTTGATTTTATTTTATTTTTTATTTCGAGGATAATGGAATAAGCCCTCGTGTGCATTTTTACATCCAGTCCCAAAGTGTAAGCAGTTTTGTAATTTTTTTCATCCGTTCCCACCTGAACACAATGACCTACTTTTTAGAAAAGCGGAACAGGTTTGAACGTGTGGGAAAGATGTTCTGTGTGCGTTCGCACACGGGACCTCGGTTTATAGTCTCATCCGAAGGACTTTTGGGGGGAGTGGAGCCGGCACTGATGTTATTAATCCAAGGGAAACAAACAAATGAACGAACAAAAACAACAAACCAAACAAAAGCCAACACAGCACACACACACATGAAAATTTACTAAATACAATGTGAAAATACATCATGAAATCATTCCCTTGAACGAGGTTTGAACCCGGGTCAGCAGATCAGGACTGCAATGCGCAACCCTCTAATCAGCAGATCAGGAGCGCAATGCGCAACGCTCTAATCAACTATCAGCTATCCCATCTCCATTGACTTACTGAGAAAGAAGGAGAAACTCACCAAATATACAAGCGCAGTGTACAGATGGGCAAATCTGGAGTATGCGTTAACAACCACAAAAAACACAGAGTTACAGGAGAGACAAGTTGAGTGGGAACGGATGACAAACTTGACAAAACTGTATACACACGGGAACTGGATGAAAAAAAGCACATGAGTGCTTATTCCATTAACCTCGAAATATAAGAATAAGTAAATAAATGAATAAATGAATAAGTAGGCCTATATAGGCTACACATACTCACTAACATCAGTTTGCATAAACAGGGAACGATTCAAACAATGCCTGCCAAAAGATTGTAATACAGTTATTGAAACTTCATGCAGAGGCATTGCGTGATTTTGCGTAGTTGACAAACCTTACTCCGACAAAAGAACAAAACAAAAAAACCTGTCGGATAGCAATCCTACGCCATTAAACAAGAATAAAATAAAATAATAATAAGAAGAAGATTTGGTGTGTGTGGTGTGTGTGTGTGTGTGTGTGTGTGTGTGTCTATGCTTTGGAGGGGTCTCATCTTTGCTAACGCCTTTCTGGCAAACATGATGCAGAAAAAGCTCGAAGATTATGCTATACAGAAAAAGAACACACAAGCACACACACACAAACACACACACACACACACACACACACACACACGGGTGGGGGGTGATGATGGGGGGGGGGGGGGGGGGTCGAATATTTGTCCTCTTAAGGCCAGTAGATTGAAATAGAGTGTAGTTCTTTTATGAAGAGGAGAGGAGTGGAAATAGAAAAGAAAACATATTTAAGGAGAGAAAATATCACAAAGAAATTCTTTTTAATTCAGAAAATGTGAAATGTGAAAATACATCATGAAAATCATTTCTAACAAACAAGCAAATAGAGAGCGCGCGCGAGAGAGAGAGAGATTTATTTATTTATT
>CM054134.1:30560298-30600298 GCA_028751875.1 Rapana venosa | reverse complement strand
GTTCCAGTTCATCAGCCATGATTCTCTCAAGGAAGATGTTGAAAAGAGTGGGTGAGAGTAGACAGCCCTGCCTTACTCCAACTGTTGTTCGAAACCATTCTCCAATGTTGTTGTTGTAGTACACTGCACTGGTGGCCTCGCTGTACAGCTGTTTGATGACTCTGATCAGGTTTGCATTGATGCTGTACAAATTCATGGTTGCCCACAAAGCTGCATGCCACACCCTGTCAAATGCCTCTTAAAATCGATAAATACGTGGTAAAGGTCTTGTTGATGTTGAAGGTACCGCTCACATAGTATTCTGAGGTTGAATATCTGTTCTGTTGTGCTGCGTCCTGCTCTGAAACCTGCTTGTTCCTCAGCAATGATGGTCTCTGCTTGTGGCTTCAGTCTATTCAATATTATCTGCAGCATGACCTGCTTGGGTGACATATGAGGCTGATTGTGCGGTAAATTATGACATTGTTGTAGATTTCCTTTCTTGGGGAGGGTGATGATGAGTGACTGTGTCCATGGTGTTGGCCATTTTCCTGTCTGCCAGATCTTGTTGCAGATTCTTAGTAGGGCGCTGATCATGGCTTCCCCTCCAGCTTGGACCAACTCATCTGGAATGTTGTCAGCCCCTGCTGACTTCCCCTTTTTCAGCGATCTGACTGCTGTTTCCACTTCTTCTCGGAGGATAGGGTGACTGTCTGTGTCTTTGCTTTCGGTACATTTAAGGACTTCTGGATCTCCTGCGGTTCTATAGTTATACAGGTCGGAGCAGTATTCTGTCCATCTGTTTCAGAATATCCTGGTCGTCAGTGAGACACTTCCCATTTTTGTCTTGGATTGTTAAACCTTTTCTCTGTTTCGTGCTAGTCAGGTCTTTCACCAGCTGATATGCTTTCTTGCTATTGTTTTTTCTTGATGTTCTCTTCAATGTCTTGGCACTGTTCACCGATCCATTTCTCTTTTGCCTCCGTCATGGACTTCCTGATTCTTTTGTTGACTGCCCTATATTGTTCTGCTCTTTCTTTTGTTTCATTTTTCTTTTTCTTCAACTCTCTACGCGACTCTCTACGCTTGTCGCATAGTTGTAGGATGTTAGGTGTGACCCATGGTTTTTTGACTGGTCGGTGTTTGCCAAGAAGCTCGTTTGCTGTTTCAGTCACTGCTGTATTGAAACTATTCGTCAGTGTATCTATGTCTGAGTCTATCACAGTGTGTGCTGCAAACTTTCCACCTATCCTTGCTTGAAAAATTTCTAATACCTCTGGGTCCTTCAGCTTCTCGAGGTCAAATTTGATCCTGATGTTGTTTCCGCTTGTGGATTTTCTTTAGACGTAGTCGGAAAGTCATCATCACAAGATCATGATCGCTCCCTATGTCTGCTCCTGGAAAACTTCGTGTCTGTGCGATGTTAACGCTAGACTGAAACCGTCTTTTCACCATGATGTAATCTATTTGGTTGTGGTGTTCTCCATTTGGGCTATGCCATGTCCATTTTCTGGATTTCTTGTGTGGGCCAAGTGTATTCACTAGCTGGAGGTGGTTGTTACTGGCAAACTCCAGGAGTCTCAAGCCTCTTTCATTTGATTGGTTATTACAATGTGGCACACAAACGCCCTCCCAGTCTTTCCATGCATCTTCTCCTACCTTGGCGTTCCAGTCACCTTGCACAACGAGGATGTCTTTCTTGGGAGTTTGATTCAGAACCTCTTGTAGCTGGTCATAAAATTCTTCTACGGCTTCATCTGTGCAGTCTGATGTAGGGGCGTATGCCTGTACTATAGTTATGTTAAAGGGGGTTGCTCTCAGGCGGATGGTAATAAGTCTGCTGGACACAGGCTGACAGCTCATGACGGTGTTCACGGTGTCCTTGTGAACGAGAAACCCCACGCCGTCTTCATGTTCATCCTGTTTTCCACTGTTTCTCCCATGTTTTTCCACCTGACTTCGCAGAGCCCAAGGATGTGCCATTGATATCTGGACATCTCATGTGTCAGTTCTTCCACTTTGCCTGCAGCTCTTAGTGTCCGTACATTCCATGTGCCAATGATGGTGTTGTTTCTGGCACGAATTTTGCTGCGTTTTACATCAGTAGCATACTTTCGACATCTGTCCTGATGAGCAACAGAAGGCGCGGTCCTTGGTAACCCGGGCGACGACCGATCCGGTATGGAGATTCTGGCTGTCTTTTTCATGGGTGTATCTTGGGCAAATCAAACCTGGCGGAGCCCATCCCTCTCCAGGTCGGATTTTTTGATTGGGTTTACTCCCCACATGTGGCAGGTGGTACTGGGTTACATGGTTACCAGTAGCAGAGGGAGTCTCTGACCTGACACATCGTCTTCATATAAAAAAAAAAATCTGTCTCCTTATAAGGAAACGGGAATACCCGCTACTGGGTGTTAAGAAGGTCACGTGCGCAGAAGAAAAGGCAAAATAGTATTTATAAACAAACCAACAAACAGTAACAACAAAGCAAGAAGCTTGTATGTATAGGGTTGTTAGGTGGGGTATTTTTTGGTCATTACTAAGGAAAACGTGCTCAAACAGAAAAATAAGCTGATTTTTATCTTGGCGCGCTCATAGGCCAAACTACCAAGGCTCTCTCTCTCTCTCTCTCTCTCTCTCTCTCAGTCAGCAATTGATTCATGATTTTGGAACATGCATATTACGTTTTAGGAGTACAGTTTTGGGGTACATGCCAAACAAGGTGTATATATACCAATGTCTCACCCAGACTGCGAGGAGTTACATTTCATTTTCTTCACCTTTTCATTTGAATTGTATTATAACCAAAGACCGAAGACAATAAATGGTTTCAGAGTATAGAGCTCTCTCTCTCTCTCTCTCTCTCTCTCTCTCTCTCTAATGGTTAGAACATTGCACAAGCAATCTGGCAACCCGGGTTCGAATCTTGTTCAAGGAGATTTTTCCCCTGGAGTTAACATCAGTGCAGACTTCACACGTTAAATCCTGTTCCGCTTTTCGAACGAGTAGGCTATTGTGCGCGGGTGGGAACAGATGACAAACTTTACAAAACCACATACACATGGGGATAATAAAATAATAATAATAATAATAATAATAATAATAATAATAATAATGTATGGAATTTATATAGCGCTGAATCTTGTAAAGTAACAAATCAAAGCGCTTAGATGACATGTTTTTGGGGGTGTTTTTTGTTTTTTGGTTGTTTTTTTTACATCGAGGACAACGGAATAAGCACTCAGGTGCCCCCCTTTTTTCACATCCAGTCCCCATGTGTATGCGGTTTTGTAAATGTTGTCATCTGTTCCCACCGGCACACAATGGCCTACTCTTTCGAAAAGCGGAACAGGATTTAACGTGTGCGCAAGATGTTCTGCATGCCTTCGCACATGGGGCCTCGGTTTATAGTCTCATCCGAAGGGATTAGATGTAAAAAAAAACACATGAGTGCTTATTCCATAAACCTCGATATAAAAGAATATCCCCCCTCTCGCTCTCTCGCTCTCTCTCTGTCTCTGTCTGTCTGTCTGTCTGTCTGTCTCTCTCTCTCTTCTCTCTCTCTCTCCTCTCTCTCTCTCTCATCTCTCTCCTCTCTCTCTCTCACTCTCTCTCTCTCTCTCTCTCTGTGTCTAAGTCAGCACTTTATTTTATTCCTGATTTTGGAACATGCATATTCAGGAGTTTAGCGTTGGGATACATTCCAAGGTGTGCATGCCAATGTCTTATCAAGATTGCCAGGAGTTTCCTTTCATTTCCTTCATCTTTTCATTTGAATTGTAATTGTAAATCGTTTCAGATTTCAGAAAGTTCTCTCTCTCTCTCTCTACTCACTCTCATCCTCTCCTCTCTCTACTCTCTCTCTCATACTCTCTAAACTCTCTCTCCAACTCTCTCTCTCTCTCTCTCTCTCCCTCTCTCTCTTTCTTTCTCTTCCTCTCTCACTCTCTCATCTCATCACGTCTCTCCTCTACTCTCTCTCTACTCTCGCCTGCTTGATATTGTTATCCTAAGTCATATTTTTGTAGCTGACTTTTTGTTATACAGTAACATGTTGTCGTTACTATTGCTTTTACCCCCACCAAAATACTAAGCAGTTCCCCAACCTCCTTCATGTATGAGCCAATGGCCTTTTTGTGAATAAATTATTCCAGTTGAGTTCGAGTTGAGCTCTCTCTCTCTCTCTCTCTCTCTCTCTCTCTCTCTCTTGGTTTCTTAAGTCATATTTTTTTGTAACTGATTTTTATTGTGGTGGTTGTGGTTATACAATAACATTTTTGGTTTTTTGTGCTTCCTTATTTTTCTCACTAAAATACTAAGCAGCTCGGCATCCCCCCTTCATGTACGGGCCAAATGGCCCTTCTTTGAATAAATCTTTCCAGTTCGAGTTCGAGTTGAGTTTTCTCTCTCTCTCCTCTCTCTCTCTCCTCTCTCTCTCTCTCTCTCTCTCTCTCTGTTCTCTCTCTGGCTCTCTCTCTCTCCTCTCTCTCTCTGGCCACTCTATCCTCTCCTCTCTCTCTACTCTCTCGCTCCTCCTCCTCTATCTCTCCTCCTTCTCTCTCTCTCTCTCTCTCTCTCCTCTCGCTCTCTCTCTCTCTCTCTCTCTCTCTCTCTCTCTCTCTTTCCTCTCTCTTCTCTCTCTCTCTCTCTCTCTCTGCTCCTCTCTCTCTCTCTCTCTCTCGCTCCTCTCTCCTCCTCTCTCTCGCTCGCTCTCTCTCTCTCTCCTCCTTCTCTCTCTCTCTCTCCTCTCTCTTCGCTCAGTGTGTTAGATGTTCTTTTTATGACTTTATTGGCTTTTCCCCCCTCTTTATTATGAGAGTGTATGGGTATTGCACTTATTTTATTACCATGACATTCAATTTGCATGAACATAATTAAAAAGTGTTTGTGTTGATCCTGTGCTATGTGAGTATTACATATTTAGTATTATCCCTGAAACACCCCCCCACCGCACCCACACACACACACACACTCAAACACACACACACACACACACACACACACACGCTCAAACACACACACACACATACACACACACACTCACTCACTCACCCACCCATATTCTCTCCCTAAACGACTGTATAGTTTTAAATTTCTTCTTGGTTTGTTTCTTGTTTTTATTGTGTGGATGTATGGGTATTAAATTTATTTCATTATCATGACATATAATTTGAAACGAGTATAATCTAAAATGAGTGTTGATGGGATCGCATACTGTTTTGGGATTTATATATTGGATATTACTCTGAAATACACACACACACACTCTCTGTCTCTGTCTCTGTCTCTGTCTCTCTCTCTCTCTCTCTCTCTCTCTCTCTCATCTTTTATCGTCCTGATGAAGGATTCATATTTTCATATTTTCAATACTTTATTGGACTTATTTTAATGAGTGCCCTATTTCAATATCTTATAATTATGTGTAACAAGTATGTGTACCATTTGACAATGTGTAGATGTTTATCTTTATGACTTATTAAGTTTGGTTGTGTTATTTTTCTTGGCTTTGTTGTTGCTCTTGTTCTTGTTGTTGTTGTTTGTCTGTTTTTCTCTTTTTTATCATCTTTTGTTGGTTTGGTTTTTCCTTCTCTTTTGTTTGTTTGTTTGTTTTGGTTAGGGTTTTTTTGGGGGTGGGGGTAGGGGTGGGGTATTCTTAGGATTTTCTTTTAATTGCTTGCTTTGGGGGGCGGGGGGAGAGTTGTTGGGGGGGAGCTGTTTTGAAAAGGGTTATTTCCCCTTGTCTTTATTGCGAGACTGTATAAGTATTGGGTTATTATTATTAAGATGTATCCCTAACGGGCGGGGACTGGATGTAAAAAAGCACATGTGTGCTTATTCATTATCCTCGAAATAAAAGAATTTGTCATTTGTCATTTCTCTCTCTCTCTCTCTCTCTCTCTCTCTCTCTCTCTCTCTCTCTCTCTCTCTCTCTCCTCTCTCTCTCTCTCTCCTCTCTCTCTCTCTCTCTCTCTCGCTCTCTCTCTCTCTCTCTCTCGCTCTCTCTCGCTCTCTCTCCTCTCTCTCTCTCTCTCTCTCTCTCTCTCTCTCTCTCTCTCCTCTTGAAACTGTATAAGTATTGAGTTATTATTATTAAGATGTATCCCTAACGGGCGGGGACTGGATGTAAAAAAGCACATATGTGCTTATTCATTATCCTCGAAATAAAAGAATTTGTCATTGTCATTGTCATTCTCTCTCTCTCTCTCTCTCTCTCTCTCTCTCTCTCTCGCTCACTCTAAATCCTTGTTGTGCTTACTGTCGGCATTGGAATGTCAATAGGTTGGGGTCTGAGATAAACGATCAAAAAAAGTTTTGTTACATTATGATGTTGGTTACCAGATATTGTAATGGAAACTCTTGTGGGAAATTTATAGTTGAACATGTTGTTGTCGTTGTTTTTCTTACAATTACAGTACATTATAACCCAGCTAGCTATTCAATTTTATAAACGATAAAAAGGTCCAGAAAGATAAATTGTTGGATCAAGAAGGAACTTTTGTTATACATTAAAGGAATAAAACATCACTGAAGTAATGTTAGTATGTTCATTTTATCAAAAGGTCATTAAGGTTTGAAAAAGGGTGTATTATGTGCTTGTGTTTATCTACTACTAGAAACTCATTTTGATGTTAATAGGGGTATGCTTATGTCTGAAAGATTGTTGTGGATAAGATTTTAGAGCTTTCAGATGTGCATGTATTGAAGAAAAGAGATTTCATTAAATTGACTGTAGCTTTTGTCCCAGATATCATAGGTAAAGATTCTCATTGTTTTAGTATTACAGTGAGTGCATAGTGTGTAAATATGGCAAATATATGATAAATATGTGTATAAGTCTGAATGTATGTATTCTAATTTGATAAATTTGCTGGATTTGATCATGGTTGTTATGTGTGTATCAGACACGGGTAAAAGTGTAATGATTATATTTGGTTATCTGCTGATTTGTATAAAGTTTATAAATCGATAACACAACTGAAATGAACTTAATCAAACAACGAAGATTTTCCTTTTCAGGTTATTTGAACCATTTACTGTCAAAGATATCTTGTGCTTTACATTGATCTACATATTAAAAATTACATGTTTACAGATTAAGTTTTGGAACACCTGGCCACTGTTTGGCTTTGAAACTGGTGTATTGTACCCCCTTCAGTAAGGGGCTATGGCCTATACTGAATAAACCATTTGAGTTCGAGTTCGAGTTCGAGTTCGCTCACTCTCCTCTCTCTCCTCTCTCTCCTCTCTTCTCCTCTCCTCTCTCTTCTCTCTCTCTCTCTCTCTCCTCTCGCTCTCTCTCTCTCTCCTCCTCCTCTCTCCTCTCTCTCTCTCTCTCTCTCTCTCTCTCTCTCTCTCTCTCTCTCTCTCTCTCTCCGCTCCTCTCACTCTCTCTCTCTCTCTCTCTCTCTCTCTCTTTCTCGCTCACTCTCTCTCTCTCTCTCTCTCGCTCACTTCTCTCTCTCTCTCTCTCTCTCTCTCTCCTCCTCTTCTCGCTCATCTCCTCTCTCCTCTCTTCTCGCTCACTCTCTCTCTCTCTCCTCTTCTCGCTCACTCTCTCTCTCTCTCCTCTCTCGCTCACTCTCTCTCTCTCTCTTCTCTCTCCTCTCTCTCTCTCTCTCTCTCTCCCTCACTCTCTCTCTCTTCTCGCTCTACGCTCTCTCTCGTTCTCTCTCTCTCTTCTCTCTCTACTCGTATTCTCTGTCTCCCTCTTAGTCATCTCATCCTTCTCATCTTACCTCTTCCTCCTGTCACTGCTCTCTCTCCAAAACAAATGACGGGTAATAGTCGTTGATACGGAGTGGACGGGACTAGCCAGCACCGTCCAGCCAATGGCTGTGTCAGCAGAGAGGTGGGGTAGGAAATGACCCACAGAAAAAATCATTATCATGGATCACGATGTTAGCTGGATACCGGAAGATGGCTTCATCGTAGATGCACTGAACAGCAGGACTGCCACCCAAAGTTATGGTTCAGTCTCCGCCATGAATTTTTGTTTAACAGCCAGTATTTGAATTACGTTTTATTTTTATGTTTTCATTTTATTTTATTTCCTTTTAATGTATACCATTTTTAAGTCACGGCAGACTGCGTGAAATTCGGGCTGCTCAACCCTGGGAAGAGCGCGTCGCCACAAGAGCAGCGCCACCCATTCACAAATTTATTAACAAAGTAGCTTGCTATCGTTGATGTAATAAGGTAGACAGAGTGCCCTTTATTTTGGTAGGACTATTAGGATGGGGAACGCCCCACACCAACAAGATGTTCATTCATGAAACGAGTTTTTCTATCAAGTTTCGATCACGAAGGTATGGCTCACGCCAAAAGTGTTATCAGTTATTGTTGAAGGTAAAGCACCAAAGCTTACACTACGACGATGTTGGTGTGCCTTAAGAATAATATTATTCTGAGATTGTCGTGTCTTTATTCGCGACCAACCCTAGCAAAACATCCTGTTTTCTCTATTAAAGGAGAAATAATATTCTCTGTAAACTCGCAGTACGGCTGTATGTATGTATGTATGTATGTATGTATGTATGTATGTATGTATGTATGTATGTCAATGTCAAACTTTATTTTCAGATGGTAACATTGAATAAGCAGGCATATGCTTGTCTCATCATAGCCATCTATCTAAAGAAAAAAAAGAGAAAAAAAGATGAATACTGTCAGACATAGAAAAATAAACCTACAAAGAAACCATACAATAAACAAGAAAAGACAATAACATATGCATACATGGAATTAAAAACAAAACAAAAACCCTGAACAATATTAAACCATACAATTCAAATAACTCAAAAATCTTGAAAATATATCCATCATAATACAACCAAACAAGCAACAAAAAACCAAACCAAAACAAATAAAGAAGACAAAACAAATTTTTAAAAGACACACCAATTGCTTCCCTCCCCCTTCCCCCCCTCCCTTCACACCACACATACACACAAAAACTTCAACCCATAACAAACAACTGAATAAAAAAACAAAATTAGGATAAACCAACAAGAACAACCACAACAAGCAAATAAACAAACAAACAAACAAACACAAACATACGTACACAACAACAACAGCGACAATAACTAACATAAGAGAGGGTATGTAAGGTTACATAAGGGGTATGTATGTACGGAAAGGGTACATAAGGGGGTATGTATGTATGCATGTGTGTGTGTATGGATGTATGTATGTATGTATGTATGTATGTATGTATGTATGTATGTATGTATGTATGACATCGTATTTGGGTTTTTTTAAAAGGTGATGCACGCAAATTTCTCAACTAACGTGCACTTACGGTCTCACGGAGATTTCCAGGTGTGTCTTGAGTGCGTACATCTCTAGATGACACCCAAGTTGAGGAACAGCAACAACAACAACAACAACAACAACAACAAAACATAAGAAAGATCAAGTGCGACAAAAACACAAACAAATAAACAAATCCCCCAAAAACATTTCAATCAAAAACAAGCGAGAAAAATAACAAAATAGTTATGCCATGTTCAGTTGGTTTGATTTTTTTTTAAGCTGTTAATTCAGAAAAGAACAAATCGTGTACACAAAAATCCATTAATAAGAACAACAAGTGTGCTCCCCCCCAAAAAAAAATCAACCAAAACAACGTCAATAAATCGACAGTTCTGTTGTATTTGATGATGACACGTTCCAAAACTTCAGCATTGTTCCACCAGCGTCAAAGAGAGCTTCATTAACAAGAATGGTGCCATTCAACCAGAATCAAAGAAATCTGTCAGAGCCGTCCACGCCTAGAGCGAATTAAGCTTTCTTCAACTTCTGACCTGTTCCTAACAAAGAGTAAACCCTTTCAAACTCCTTTCTTTGGGGTGAAGAAGGGGGAGGGGTGTGAAGGTTGGGTGAAGGTGGAGGCAGAAGGAGGGGGGGGGGGGGGGGAAAGGAGGGTTGTATAGCTCGATTCTCGAATCTTTAAAGTCTTTTTTTGGAGGAGGTTAAGACGACGTGATCAAAGGGCTTTAAAAACAGCTTGTCCCCTTTTCTTGGGCCCTCCCCAATCAGAAGTGTACGTGTAGTAGTGTTATGTTTCGATCCTTCTTCCTGGATAGACATTTCCCTTCCTCTTTCCTTTTAAAAAAAAAAAACTTTCTTCTTCTTCTTTTTCTTCTTCTTCTTCTTCTTTCTTCTTCTTCTTTTTCTTCTTCTCATTCTTTTTTCTCTCCTCCTCCTCTCTCTTCCTCCACCTCCTCCTCCTCCTCCTCCTCCTCCTTCTTCTTCTCCTTCTTCCCTGCTCTCTTCCTTCTCCTCCTCCTCTTTCCTCTTCCTCCTCCTCTTATTTATTCTTCTTCTTCTCTTCCTCTTCCTCCTCCTCATTCTTTTCTTTTTCTTCTTGTTCTTTTTCTTCTTCACCTCCTCCTCTCCTCTTCATTCCCTTCTCCTCCTCTTTTTTTCTTCTTCTCCTATCTATTTCTTCTTTTCCTCCTCCTCCTCCTCCTCCTCCTCTTCCTGCTGCTGCTGCAAATTCTCTTCGTCTTCCTCCTCATCCTTTTTTTCTATTCGTCGTTCTCCTTCAGTTTTACCATCCTCCTCCTCTTCTTCCGTTTTCTTCTTTAGCTCATGATGATAACCCAAGCCAGGAGATAGACCTCCATTGCAACCCTAACACAAACGTCTGGAGTTTGAATCTTCAAATTTGGCGATAATTAGTGTGTCTTGTGTTCTATCAGCCGAGTTGTCCTGTAGCAGCGACTGTCAATCTTTCATCCCTACCCCGATTTCTTTAAGCTCTTGCCTAGGTTGTCCCATCAATTTGTTGTTCTTTCTTTCTGTATGCTTCTCTCTATCTGTCGGTCTCTTTGTTTGTCTCTTTTGTCTGTGTGTCTGTCTGTCTGTGGTGTGTGTGTCCCGTGGGTCTGTGTGTCGGTGTGTGTGTGTATGTGTGTTTGTCTCTCTCTCTCTCTCTCTCTCTCTCTCGCTCTCCACTCCTCTCTCTCTCCTCCTCATCACTCCTCTCTCTCACTCTCTCTCTCTCTCCTCTCCTCTCTCCTCTCTCTCTCTCTCTCTCACACACACAAAACACACACACACACAAAATATATATATATATATATATTTAATATATAAATATATATATATATATATATATTAAAATATTATATATATATATATATATATATATAAACATATACATATATATATATATATATATTAAACAGATTTACCTTATTCACAAGACATACCCACAGCAATGCATATTAATAACAAGTCCTTAAACGTCTTAGCGTGTCATAGCTTTTCATCTCAAGCAAGCGACACCGAAGTTATGACATAACAACAACAATAACAAAAAAAGATATAACAGTGCCTTGCCAAACTGAATCCCTACCCCAGTGCTTTTCAGAAGAGTAGGGCATTTTGTGCCTGTGGGAACGGATGACAGCATTTACAAAACTGCATACACACGGGGACTGGGAGAAAAATGCACATGAGTGCTTATTCCATAATCCTCGAAATAAACGAAAAGACAAATAAATAAAATAAACACACACACGGCTTGATAAAAAAAAGCCTTTGCACTGCTTATTTAATGTCCCATCTGAAATTAAAAGTTTGGCTTGTTTTTTTAATTCCTCTATAAAGGTAAGAACTAATCCACCCCCCAACACACACACACACAAACACACACACACACACGCTCGCGCGCAGCGCGCACCAAAATGCGTCCCCTCCCCCCTCCCCCCCATCCCCCCCCCCCCCCCTAAACACACACACCTTTTTTAGAAATAATACTCAGTGTATTAAACGTGCTGCAAAATATCAACAAGACTGAAATTCGCTTTTTATTCTGTTATACTGCCTCTCGAGTTACATCTCTCTCTGCCTGGTTCTCTGTTAGAATCTAGTATAGTAGTAGTATAGTAGTAGAAGAGTATTAGTGTTTGTTTGTAGTAGTAGTATCAGTAGTAGTAGTATATTATATAGTAGTAGTAGTAGTAGTGTGAGCGTGCCGTGCGTGTGTGTGTGTGTGCTCCGTGTGTTATGCGTGCGTGCGTGCGCGCGCGCTCGGAGAAATATGCACAGACACGAAAAACTAAACAACCAACGAACAAAGCCCAACATAATTACGTAAAGACATTTTAACAAACACACAACGAAAATAACATTTATAAAAAAAAATTTAATATTTAAAAAAACGTAGAAACAACCACCAACAAATAATCATAAGCCCCCACCCCCACGCCCTCCCACCCCCAACTTGCACCCCCCCCCCACCCCACCCCAGCGCAAATAGAGAGAGAGAGAGACAGACAATGACAATACAAATTCTTTTATTTCGAGGATAATGAATAAGCACCCATGTGCTTTTTTTACATCCAGTCCCCGCCCGTTAGTGGATACATCTTAATAATAATAACCCAATACTTATACAGTCTCACAATAAAAACAAGGGAATTAACCCTTTTTCAAACGCCCCCCCCACCAAACCCTCCCCCCCCCCCCCCCCAAGCAGCAATTAAAAGAAAATCTAAGAATACCCCACCCCCTAACCCCCACCCCCCCAAAAAACCTAACAAAACAAACAAAACAAACAAAAGAGAAGGAAAACCAAACAACAAAAAGATATAAAAAAGAGAAAAACAGACAAACAACAACAACAATAACAAGGCAACAACAAACCAAGAAAAATTAACACAACCAAACTTAATAAGTCATAAAGAAAAACATCTACACACAATGTCAAATGGTACCAACATACTTGTACACATCATTATAAGATATTGAAATAAGGGGCTCTCATTAAAACTTAAGTAAGAGCAATTCCAATACAGATATCCTCTGACTATAAGCAGACGATAAAAGTGAGAGAGCGAAGAGAAATAACTAGACAGAGAGACAGAGAGTGTGTGTGTTGTATTTTCAGAGATAATATCCAATATATATAATCTCCAAAACAGTATGCGATCCCATCAACACTCATCTTTAGATTATACTCGTTTCAAATTAAATGTCCATTAAATGAAATACATTAATACACATACATCCACACAATAAAAACACGAAACAAACCAAGAAGAAATTTAAAACTAGACTAAATATAAAATGATTCTCCAAACAGAACACATACCATTCAAACACTTAGTTTGATACTCATCAACAAAATTTTAGATGTTCAATGATAATCAAATAAATTCAATACCATACTCTCACACACAATAAAACAAGGAGAAAGAAAGAAGGAAAAACCAACCCAGCCAAATCTATAAGGTCAAGTGAGAGAGAAAAAAAGAGAGCGAGAGAGAGGAAGGAGAGAGAGAGAAGAAGAGATAGAGAGAAGGAGAGAGAAGAGAGAAGAGAGATAGAGAGAGTTGTGTGTGTGTGTTGTGTGTGTGTGTTGTGGTTTGTGTTGGTGTGAGTGTGTTGTGTGGTTGTGTGTGTGTGTGTGTGTGTTGTGTGTGTTTCAGGGATAACACTAAATATATACATAATCTCGAAACAGTGCACGATCACCGTCAACCCTTATTTTGGATTATACTCATGCATTAAATTCATGATAATGTAATAAAGCTCCATACCCTGTACTCAACAATAAAACCAGGAAGAAGAGAAAGGGGTATAAAAACCAAATCTATAAGGTCAGGGGGAGAGAGAAGAAGAGAGAGAGAGAAGAGAAGAGAGAGGAGAGAGTGTGCGTGTGTGTGTGGAGTTGTGTGTGTGTGTGTGTTTTAAGGGATAATACTACTAAAATATATAATTGCTCAAGACTGCACAGGATCACCATCAAAATTGTTTCGAATATAATCGTAACATAAAGAATGACATTAAAACAAATTTGCCCAATACCAATACACTCATACAATAAGGAGAAAAATCACTTAAGTATAAAAATGAACAACTATACCTTGTAAGTAAGAGAGAGAGAATAGGGGTGAGGAAGAAAATGAGAGATAGTGGGAGAGAGTGAGGAGGAGTGTGTGTGTGTGTGTGGTGTTGTGTGTGTTGTGTGTGTGTGTGTGTGTGTGTGTGTGTGTGTGTGTGTGTGTGTGTGCGTGCGTGCGAGTGTTGTGTGTGTGTGTTTTGAAAGATAATCTTTTGTTTGTAATCATACAAACAAGAACGACATTAAAAAAATACGAAATGATTCTCAACAGCGCATCAACACTGTCAACACTCTTTTCATTATACTCCGTACGTATTAACATATATTATTGTTATGATAATATAATTTCTTATAACTATTGTGTAATACAAAATATTTTAAAAGAAGAAGAAGAAAAGATAATGAAAGAAAAAAAGGAAGAAAAAATTTTCGCTTTGGTAAACACACTTGATTCAACAACAATGTAATGTGAAAAGGAAGAGAGTGAGACAAGAGAGAGAGGGTGGGGGGAGGGGGGGTGACAAGGTCTAACGAAAGACAGGTGAAGGGAAAGGCAGGTCCGAATAGGTAAGATGGAAAAGGGCATATAGTAAGGGAGGATTATGCAACATAGTTTAAAGGTCTATTGACATAGTGTTAAGTTCATTGTTTGATGTATCAAGTGATTGAAAAATGAGTTTTGTATATTGTTATTGGCCTCGATGTGTTTAACTGCATCAGGAGTAGTTCCCCAGCATATGCCTGAGAAAATAGACTACGATTTGGAATAACTCTATTCTCGGAATTGGACACCTAGCTTCTTAATAGTAATTCTGGACTTTTAGGGAATTTGTTCTATTAAGTATGATGGAACAGTTCCTGTCATGACTTGAACATCATTACCCTTTGTATATTTTAACCGATGGTGAAATGGGAGAAATTTAATTGAGTAAATCAGCTTCTTGTATAAGCATGTCCTATTTAACTCAGGACACTTGGAGAGCACGTTTATACAGGCTCCAACGGTTTCATATGTTTGCACTAGCCAGAATCCCACAGGTATAAGCATAGTCTCTTTAGGATCTGTATATAAGAATGATAGAATAGTTTTCCTTGAAGAATGTCAAGAAAGTGCTTGATTTAGAAAGTTGGTATACTCATTGGACATGTATTTGCATAGTTGAGATATTGGTAGAACCACCGAGATTCTCACCAATTGTACCCCTAAAACCTGTGGTGTTAGGTTGTTCAATTACTCACATCCTTTTTATTTTGATTTGGAGTAAGTTTATGTTAAGTTTTGACGCTTTTTTCTAGTGGTAAATAAGCATGCATTTTGTTTTTAGGGGTTATCGACATATGGTTTAGTTCGTATCCATTCCTAAGCTGATCAACACTTTTTTGTAATGCATTTGCCGAGAGAGTTAAGTTTATTGGCACGTATGAATAGGTTTTGTTCATCAGCAAAATAGTTCGCATTTGGGATTGATGTTGAGAGGATGTCGTTTATTGTATAGTGAGAAGAGAATAGGTCCTAGTTTGGATCCTTTGGGTACTCCATAATTGACAGGCTTGTGTTTGGATGTAAGTTTGTACCTATTTAGACACACTGTTGCCTGTTTTCAAGATGGGAACAAGTATTCCTAAGGTAATTGGTAGAGCAATGGTACAGGTTAAGTTTTTTTATGAGAAGTGTAGGGTCAATTGTGTCAAAAGCTTTTTGAGATCTACAAATATACTCCACAAAATTTATTGTTCCTTAATGGTTTGATAGCCCTTGTCCTACGAGGGCTAATCAGTGCAGTATGACATAGGTTTTGTCTAAATCCAGACTGATTAGGTTGAATTAAGTGGTGGTATCTAAATGACGGACAATGTGATTTGTTTATATGTTTGTTCCACTGGTTTGAAAGGATATGATATAAAGGAAAATGGTCTATAGTTTGAGAGGGTCTGAAAGTTCACCAAACTTGTAGAATGGGATTACTTTTAGCTGTTTTGAAGGCATTGGGGAAATGGTTTTTTTTCGAGACCAAGGTAAAATATATCTGTTAAGTGTCTGTGAAAACTGCACTGATAGCATCATATTCTGCTGTCTATTCCATCAAGACCACGCGTTCTTGATTGTTTGAGGTGCGTTAGATACCCAAAGACCTCAAGAACCAACATCAAAGGAATGAGAAGTTTGAAGGAGAGATGCTTCCTTTCAATTATTGATTAGTTCATTGATTTATTGGACTTTGATTTATCATTTCTAATAATGTTAGTAAGGGACATTAATGAAATACTTAAATTGTTCTGCCAGTAACGGCTTTGATTACCATTTTTATGGTGTTTTATTTTGAAGAAATGCTTGTTTTGTTAGTTATTTGATTATGGCACTCTACAGTTGATATAACAGTCTTTGGTATTGTTTGGTAGATAGTAAGTCTTGGAAATATTCTTTTTTTCCTCGCCGTTTTTGTGGATTTATAGCATTTCTTAATTTTTTTGACTCTCATGATTTTTATGTTTCATTTGAAAGGTCCAAGAAGCATGCTTCTTCTATTCCTTAGTAGACCAAGGTGGTTTGGGGTGTATTTGATCCCTAATGATTTTTAGGGGGCATGTTTGTTGTAAATACAGTAAAAGTTTTTATCCAAAATTCAATGGCTAAATCTGATCATTAATGCTGAATGTTCCCGAAGAAATAGAGTTACTTAAATCTGATAGAAAAGATTCTCATCAAATGTAGCAAAGGATCGATATGTTATAGTTTTGTGGCCAGGTTTTGGGGATTTTAGTTCGTTTTTTTGACCATGCCAGTGATACAGACTGGGTAAGGTGATCGCTGCAGTTATAGACTGGATACACGTTCAACAATGTTGTTGGGTTAGATACATAGATATTCAATTATTGAGGCTTGAGTTTGTTTGACTCTCGTGGGTGAATTAAACCTAGTTTGTGAGTTGTATAAATTTATCATTGGTCCATTGATTATTTACTTTGTTAGATCGATATTAATCTCCTAATAAGATTATTTCATTTGATTCTAATAAGGACGATTCATCATGAGTCAAGATTTATCAGTCCTTTTTTCTGTCTGTTGATTCCTATAGGCAATCCCATTGCAATAGTTGGCACCTTTTATAGAAACCTCAATCCAAATGGATCAACCCATAATGTTCTAAATTGATAAGACGCTTGAAGGATCTGACTCACTAAATAGATTATATTCCTGTTCTTTGGGGTTTTGTTGATCTTGTACGCAGGACTTATACCCGGCATATAATATCAGTGTCTATTATGTGATCTGAAAGTCTCGAATCAGATATGCCCTATATGTGAAATGGAGTGTCTTTTTTAGTGATAAGCGTTAATATTCCTTCGATTTTATTTAATGCATGGTTGTAATATTTTAGGTGGCAAATACGTAGGCCTCCTGAGAGGTCCTAACTTATTGTGGTTGGTATGCATCAGTCTTATTTGGTTTGTTGAGGTAGGGATATTGTGAGAGGAGACAACCAGAAAGGGCACTGTGTTAAGGAAGAGGAAGAGAAGAGAGAGAGAGACACATCAGAGACACATGAGAGAGAGAAAACACACGCGACCATAGAAACATGCGAACGGCACAAGAGCATGCGTGTACGTGTATTACTATACACAAGGGCATTCTTTCCCTCTATATAACCTTCACTGCCGACACAGTAACGCAAGCAAGCGAATCGGGAAGTCCGTTTACGTGTAGAAATGTAAATTCAAGCAGGCACACTACGAAAGAAGAAAAGAAGAAAACCTAAACTACACACGAATCATACAAAAATCGATACTTTAAAGTAAAAAACAGAAAATGATCGGTAAAAAAAAAAAAATCTCTCAGTTCCAAGGACCGCACATATGCATAAAAATATGCAAAGAACAAAAGGGAAAACAAAAACGGACAATGTAATAAACACTGAACACACACACACAACCCACCACACCCACACACACTACACACACAGTCCATACACCCTTGCAGGGCGATATGAATTTCAGCCACGAGCAGGAAACAGCTAGATCAAGCAGGAGAGGAAAAAATCTTAGGGTTTTCGAATAAATATGTCTTGAGACTGGATTTAAAAAATGTCATAAAAAGATTTTGGCGAAGAGAGAAGAAGGCAGGTTATTCCAGATCAATGACCAAAATAGTGAAAAGCGACAGCAGATGGTGGATTGGTTTAATCTAGGTATTCATAAGCACTAGGTAATCTAGCAGCAGAGCGGAGGAACGCGATGGATGTACAAGTGTAAGACAATCACTAGAGTAGTAGGGTCTGTTTGTGAGACATTTTGGGGTAATAGAGGGTACCGATCTTTATATTTGACTCTCTATGACCCAGACAGCCAGTGGAGAGATCGCAAGAGAGGGGTAATGTGCTCATATTTTGTTCTTTCTGAGAACTAGTCGAGCTGCAGAGTTTTGTATATGTTGAAGGGAGTGGATTGCTTGCTCACTGTAATGAACACAAAACTACTAACTATTCTTTTATATGTAAAGTATCTCAAGGATGAAGCTCTTGGGAAACCCCACAGAGAACATCAAAGAACTGAGATGACCTACTTGAAAAGACCAGTCACAAACTATATAAAAAGTTAACAACTATGCAGAAGTAATTGAAACGTTGTCTACACACAATGTGACGAACAGGGGAAAATTATACGGGCCTAATGGTAATTCCAAGCTGAGCTTAACTTTTCCAAGAACTGTGTGACAGGACCGAAAAACAGCCTGTAATACTGTCATACTCATAGGCAAGACTGATTTCTCGTCACGAGCAAACTATTCGTTGTACGCGTAGATTTGACTGGTTTTCTGGTGCGTGTGTGTGTGGGGTTGTTGTGTGTGTGTGTGTTGGCAAATTACCATGAACATGACAGATGATACATGAAATGTAAAATATTGTGGTGGTTTTATCCTATTCCCAATTGTAAGAACAATGTTCACTGTTCACTGTTCACTGGTCCCGTAACCCACCAGGGTCGTAGGGGCGCTGCATGGTGGACGAACGGTGGACCAGCTGGCTCCACTTAGCACGGTCGTGGGCGAGTGCCTGGGTGACACTGAAGTCCTCCCCTGTCCAATCACGGATGTCGTCGGCCCACTTTCTCCTCTGTCTGCCCCGTCTTCTCTTCCCCTGGACTGTTCCTTGCAGGATGGTCTTTGCAAGTCCCTCCTAGCGCGTTACGTGCCCATACCATCTGAGTTTCCCTTTTTTTCGCCGGGGTCAGTAGGTCTTCATAGCCCCGCACCTGTTGGGTGATCATTCTGCGGACTTCATTGTTGGTGACATGGTCCTTGTATGAGATGCCAAGGAGCCTTCTGAGGCATCTCATTTTTTACTGCTTGGATCCTCCTTTGTAGGTCTGCGTTCAGTGTCCATCTTCACATGCGTAAAGCATGATTGGGGTGACTAGCGCGTTTAGTAACTTACCTTGGTTCCGAGAGGATTTTTCTGTCTCTCCATAGGGTCTTCAGTCTTGCCATTGCTGCTGCTGTTTTGCCGCTCTTGCTAGGATTTCGGTCTTCGATCCTTCCTCACTTATGATGGCTCCAAGGTACTTGAAAGGGCAACTGTCCCCAAGTTCTTTTCCGCTGAGAGTGATCTTGGTGGTGATTGGCTGGGCACTGTTTGACATGAGCTTGGTTTTTCCCTCGGCGCTGATTTCCATGCCGTATCGTGAGGATATTTCGTCCAGTTGCTTCACTAGGTTGGCCATTTCCTCTTCATTTCCTGCCAGACCGTCAATGTCATCGGAAACCTGAGGTTGGTGATTGTTCGCCCTCCAATGCTGACTTGCCTGTGTGGTCTTCCAAGGCGTCAGTCATGATGCGTTCGAGGAAAATGTTAAATAGTGTCGGCGCCCAGCAGACATCCCTGTCGGACCCCAACTGAGGACGGAACCATTCCCCTACCGTGCCCTGTACGAGTACTGCACTGGTGGCCTTTGAGTAGATTCCTTGATGGTGTGGATCAGCTTCTGGCCCAGTTGAATTTGTTCAGTGGGGCCCACAGAGCGTATCCCATACTCAAATCGAAGGCCTTTTTAAAATCAATGAAGACGTGGAAGATGTCTTGTTGATGCGGGCTGTATTTCTCACACAGAACCCTCAGGTTAATATCTGTTCTTTTGTGCTTTCTTTTGGGCGGAAACCGGCCTGCTCTTCGGCGATGATCTCTTCTGCTGTGGTTTCAGCCTGTTCAGGATCACTTTCAGCATGACTTTACTGGCATGACTTATGAGGTGATTGTCCTGTATTTTGGCACTGCTGGAGATTTCCTTTCTTGGGGAGAGTGATGAGGGAGTGTTTTGGGTCCATGGTGAGGCCACTCTCCGGTCTGCCAGACTTGTTGCAGATACTTGTAAGGATGTCTGTCACTCCCTTCTCCCCCGTTTGGATCAGCTCTGCTGGATGTTGTCGATTCCTGCTGATTTTCCTTTTTCAGCGATCTAATTGCTACTTCTACTTCTCGCGTAGAATTGGGAAGTTGTCTTTTTTCGATGAGGCTTGGCTTGCAAGTACGCTGGGGTCGCCTAGCGTCTGATGATTGTAGAGTTCGGAACAGTATTCCGTCCATCTGCCACGATTTCCTTCTTTTCTGTTAGGCAATTCCCTTCTTTGTCCTGATGTTACTGACTCTTGCCCCGTTTTTGTTTGGTGAGCTCTTTCACAATCTGGTATGCTCTTCTGCTATTATTTTTTGTCAGCTCTCTTCGATTTCTGTACTTTTTTTCTCTATCCATTCCTCCTTGGGCTCCTCATGTCTCTCCTGATCTTCTGTTTACTTCTCTGTACTCAACTGCTCCTGTGGTGTTTCTTGCTCTTCTTCAGGGCTCGTCTTTGTCACACATATTCAAGATTTCATCTGTGACCCTGGTTGTGTTCTTCGGCGATGTTTGCCAAGAAGTATGCTTGCTGTCTCAGTCATCACTGTGTTAAAAACTGGTGGTCATCGTTCGGCATCTTTTTCAAGTGCCACAGTGGGCGAATTTCCCTCCTATTGTTGCTTGGAAGGACTCGGCGATGGTGGGGTCCTTCAGTTTGTCCAGGTTTTAACTTTAGTCTGGTGTTCTTTGTCTTATTGGTCTTCTTCAATCGGACTCTAAAGTTCAGGAGCACGAGGTCATGATCGCTGCCCATGTCTGCACCTGGGAATGTCCTCGTCTTGGTTCGTTGATGCCAGATCGAAACCGTTCTCACCAGGGTGTAGTCAATCTGGTTGTGGTGGATCCCATTGGGTCATGCCATGTCCAGCGACGGGGTGCCTTTGTGTTCTCCAAGGGTATGGCGAGCACCGTGTCGTTGTAGCTGGAAAATTCCAGTAGTCGGAGTCCTCGCTCATTGGTGGACGCAAATTTCAGGAGGGACCGCAGAATTTGCTCCAGTCTTTCAGTGCGTCTCCGCCCACCTTGGCGTTCCAGTCTCCCCGGATGATCAAGATGTCTTTCTTGCTCACTTATCGATGAGCCCTGTAGTTGGTTGTGAATTCCTCTACGACTTCATCATCGTGATCCGTTGTTGGTGCGTAGGCTTGAATCACTGTGATGTTGAATGGGGCTGCCCTGAGGCGGATGGCCATAAGCCGGCTGTTTACTGGGTAGTATCCTATTACCGAGTTCTTGATGTTCTTGTTGACAAGCATGCCTACGCCATTGATATGCTTGTCCTGCTCCCCGCTATAGTAGAGCATATGACCCTCGTCAGTATGGTGTTCACCGTGCTCTTTCCATCTGACCTCACAGAGACCTACCAGATGCCAGGTGTACCTGTCCAGCTCGACTTCTGACGTTCCATGTTGCGATGGTGATGTAGTTCCCTTCCTCTGATTTTAGTTGTAGGGGTTCCACCAGTAGCACACTTGGCGCCTCCGCCCTGGTGGCAGACGGAAGGCGCGGTCCTTGTTGACCCGGGCGGCGACCGATCCGGTATATTCTTTATTTTCGTCCGTTCCATTTAGCGTGTCTTGGGCAAAAGTAGCCTGGCGGCGCCCATCTCTCTCCAGGCGTGATTTGTGGGTTGGGTTGACTCCCCACATGTCACAGGTGGTACCGGGTTCCATGGTTACCAGTAGCAGAGGACACCTCTGACCTGACCTGTATCATTGGCCAAAACAGCAGTTGTGTACCTTTTTACTGGTTTTTTTATACCAAAAAATAGTATCCATCAGTAAAGTATCTTTCATCAAACTATGTTACTGTTCAAGAGTATCACCTTCTTATTGCTATTGTTGTCGCTACTGCTGCTACTATTTTGTTTCTTCTGTTATTTGTATTGTTGTTGTTGTTGCCACTGCTGCTGCTATCTTGTTTCAGGTGTTGATATTGTTGTTGTTGCTGTTGATAGGACTGTCATTGTCACCATCGTCATTAGCATCATTTTCATCCCGGCATTATCATCAGTCTATTTTTTGAATGAAGTATTGAAGTGTCTCACCTTTACTTTTATGACGACCTTTGTGGCCGCTACACAGCAAAACTAAACATTACAAACATATAAACACGTACAAAAAGGTGTTGTTGTTTTTTTGAACCAACCAAAAAACCCTCTGGAGTTTTATGTGTACATGCAATATGCATGTGCTTCAGAAGTACTGGCAAGAATGTCATTGCGAACTATCCGTTTAAAACAGCATGAGATCACTACCTGCTTATTTATGCAATAGACATGTCTTTGAAGAAATCATAAAATATTTCATGATCTGTGTATGTTAATGCTGTTATTATTATATTCAGTCATTTTTCTCGACTTCTTCTTTTGGTCATTGTTAGGTATCATTAGCGGCTATGTGAATGTTGATGTTTTACTTGAGCACAAAGTAAGCTGCTTGCTTGTTGTTGCTGTGCTGATTATGTTCATCATGCTACACGTGTTCCATGGTCATTGAAAGAATAAACCTTACTGAAGCCAAAGCACTTCCTTGTTTTCAAAGGACCTGATATGCCTACCTGCTGCCAAATGTTAGGATTTGTCGACAAGTACGGTAGACGCCTCTGGTGTGCCATTACTCACGCAATGTCTGTGCATTATAATAATACTTTTCTGATTTAGCATACCTTCACATCAAGCAAACTCATGTTCGAACGCATGCAGAACATCTTGCGCACACGTTAAATCCTGTTCCGCTTTTCGGAAGAGTAGGCCATTGTGTGCCGGTGGAAACAGATGACAGATTTACAAATACCGCATACACACGGGGACTGGATGTAAAAAAGCACATGAGTGCTTATTCCATTATCCTCGATATAAAAGAATAAATAAATAAATAAATAAATAAGTAAATAAAGATACACCTAATATTAATACAAACCCAAACCCCAACTTGTGAACAATTCTAAATAAAGATAATAATTATCATACTGACGACTGGTTTAAGTTTCAATTCTTTAGCACATCCTCACCCCTGCCACCCCACAGTAGCCAAGTGTGCTGCAGTTACAGACGACATCATCGTTTTGGTTTAAGTTTGAAAATGTCGAGGGGTGAGAGGAGGGGGAAGAGGAGGGGTGTGGGAAAAGGGGAGGGGGGACTAAATCTTTGTTAATCTGTAATAGCTCTTTCAAACGTCCACTCCTTCCCCACACACCACCCTCTTCCGCCCCCTGCCCCCCCCCCCCCCCCCCCCTCTCCCGTCATCACACACCCATAACAAGCATTTTATACAAGCATCAGTAATGATGAATAATAAACTTGGCTAGAAATTATGTTCACATTGTAATGCATGTGCACATTGGCCAGCAATGTGTATGCCAGTGCACATTGCAAGCCAAGGCAAAGCAAGGCAGGGCAAAGAGAAATTCTGTATTTCATCGCTTCATAATCCGGAGAAATATTTCTCGATAAATCACTCATTTTTTCTTTTTTTTTTACAAGCAAGCCAAGCAATGATCAGATAAGCTAAAAGTCATGAATTTCTCATTCTGAGATAACTTATTTGAAAAGTTATGAATTTCTCTTAGATAAAGCGTTTGAATTGAATTAATATTATAAACGATATCTTCAACTAGTAAAAATTCATTTACTATGAGAAAAGGCACAAGACACAAGCTTAATCTGAGTCCATTAATTTTATTTTAGTAAAACTTACGCGATGGAAGTTGAGTGTCCGCTCCTTTCTTCGGAAATTCCCGAAAATTACACATCGCTGTTCCAATCACCACTCTCGCGCCACTTCTGTTTTTGAAGGATTTCTGATTAGCAGATTTTTGCTATGTGTGTGTGTGTGTGTGTGTGTGTGTGTGTGTGTGTGTGTGTGTGTGTGTGTGTGTGTGTGTGAGTGTGTGTGTGTGCATGCACGCGTGCGTGCGTTTGTGCGTGCGTGCGTGCGTGTGTGTGTGTGTGTGTTTACAAACAAAAGTTAACAAATCATTGAAGCCAAAAACATACATACATACATACATACATACATACATACATATATACATACATACATACATAGATACATACTTACTTACTTACTTACCTATTTATTTACTTACTTACTATACTTACTTAATTTCAAAGATGAACAGAAGAATAACAAAAGGAGAAACCAAAATTAAATAAACCAGCAAAGAAGGAAGATCAAAACCGAGAAGAAGTCAAATCGCATAAAAGTTGAACAACCACCCCCCTCCCCCCCCCCCCCCACCCCACCACCCCTCTCCCCCCAAAACCCCCAAACAATTCCAAACAAGCCAGAGAAAAGCCAAACAAAACATAACACACAAGCGCGTACGCGCGCGCGCGCACACACACACACACACATTATCCTCGAAATAAAAAAAGAATAAATAAATAGATAAGCACACACACAAACACACGCACGCACGCACACACGCACGTGCGCGCACCCACGCATGCACGCGCATACATACACACACAAAACACACATACACACATATTATCCTCGAAATAAAAGAAAATAAATAAATAAATAAATAAGCACACACACACAACACACACACACACACACACACACACACACACACACACACACACACAACACACACCACACACACACAACACACAAACAGGATACCAGCCCTGTCGAACAAAAAGTAATCATAAAGCAATTTTTGTATAATTCAATTCAGGAAGTTTGAGCGGCGCATACCGCCCACCCACCCACCAAACAAACAAACAAACAAACCAAGTAAACAGACTCTGTTCAAGGAATAATAATTGTCATGCAATTTCCAATCCAGGAAGTGTTGTCAACAGTGAGGCTTTTCCATAGGCCCAAATTCTGAGACGACCCGCCCGACCCAACTGGATTAGATGACATTGGAAGAGGGAACCAAGTCATTGGTTCACCGACATAATACAGTACTCAACCGTCTTAGCGTGCTTCGTGTTGCCAAACTAAACATTTTAAAGGAAAGTATTGTTTGTTCAACATTGATGAGAAACATTTCGGAAGAAGTGTGTGTGTTGTGTGTTTGTTGTGTGTGTGTGTGTGTGTGTGTGTGTGTGTGTGTGTGTGTGTGTGTGTGTGTGTGTGTGTGTGTGTGTGTGTGTGTGTTTTGTGTGTGTGTGTGCTGGTGTGTGTGTGAGTGTGTGTGTGTGTGTGTGTGTTGTGTGTGTGTGTGTTTTGTGTGTGTGTTGTGTGTGTGTGTGTGTGTGTGAGTCTGTGCGTGTGTGTGTGCGTACAATGTGTGCGTGCATGCGTACAATTTGTGTGTGTGCATGGTACAAATTGGGGGGGTGGGGGCGTGCGTGCGTGCGCGTGTGTGCGTGCATGCGCACGCGCGCGTGTGTGTGTTTGTGTGCGTGCGTACGTGCGTGCGCGCGCGCGCGCGCGGTGTGTGTGTGTGTGTGTGCGTGCGTGTGTGTGTGTTTGTGTGTGCATGCATACAATTTGTGAGTGTGTGTTTGTGTGCGCGCGTGCGCGTCCATGTGTGTATAGCACCCATGGTTACGTGCGTGTGTGTGCTTACATGCATGCGAGCGTACATGCCTGCGTGTGTACGAACGTAGCTGCAGGTGTGCACGCGTGCATGCGAGCACGTGTGTTCGTGTGCATAACTGTGTGAATGCGTACATGTATGTGTGTATAATGATATGCGTGCGTGTGTATGTTTGTTTGGTTGTTTTGTTTGTTTTTGTTTTGGGGGGTTTTTTTTGGTTGTTTTTTGTTGTTGTTGTTTTGTTTGTAGTTTTTTTGTTTGTTTGGGTTTGTTTTTTTGTGTGATTTTTTTTGGGGGGTTAACATAAAGAGAAGAAAAACGGTAGTCTATGCACACGATGATGTGCCACCAAATAAGCTGAGCTCATCGGGGAAATCCACTCTGACATGGCTCTGTTGTGTGTGTCTCCCTAGGTATCGGGAGAGTGAGGTTGTCCTGACACTTTACGGGAAAACTACCATACCAGGAGAGGAAGGAGCACCATATTACGGAGCATAGGCTAGTTGGAAAGCCATTAAAGAGATGTGTGAAGTGTGTGTGTGTGTGTGTGGGTGGGGGGGGGGGGGGGGGGGGGGGGGGGGGGTAGCGGGGTCGGGAAGGGGGGGAGGATATGTGTGTATGAGAGAGAGAGAGATCTTCAATTTAATGTTTATTCACATTATTTTAGTGATTTTAGACTAAAACAGAAAAAGGACAAGGACCAGTGAGGGTCTATGAAATGCAGTTTGAAATCTCAATTTAAAAAATGAAAAATTTCAACAATAACTAAAAACAATGTCACAAAAACACGTAAAAACAACCTTAACCTTCACTTACGCCTATCCTATAGACCATAGGAGCACCAGTGAAGATTTTGCAACCAGCTTCCTCCACTCCCCGCGGTCCTCTCCTTTCCGTAGCAAGTCGTTCTACTCAAGGCCAGTCCACTCTCTGATGTTGTCTTCCCATCGTTTTCTCTGTCTGCCTCTTCGTCTCCCTCCTTGCGCTGTTCCCTGTAGGACAGTCATGGCCAGTCCAGGTGTTCGCGTGGTATGCCCATACCACGTTAGTCTTTTTTTCCCCAATGAAGTCAGGAGCTCCAACAACATTAACATACTATAAATACTGATTCATTGGACTTTTTATTCACACCAACACAAAGTCCAACAATAGTGATGGTTCAGACCAAAGTGATCCACGGGTACATTAACCGCTGCAGATAAAACACGCTTTTAAAATTAGTGTCCGCAACGAAAAAGAATATGATTATTTGTTGCATTATCACCACATGATACAGTTTGTATCTTACAAGTAGTTTTTAATGCAAGATATAGCTTAGATATGTACTTTGTTTGATTTGTTTGAGATTATTTTATAGTCCCATCGGAGTTATCCGATTTAGGGACTGTGGTCGCAAGTCATTCCACTTGAACTTCTCGGGCCACCCTAAAAATAGAACAATTCTCGAAGCAACAGTACAAGGCCCGCGCAAGCACAAGAGTGCTGCACAAGCCTGAACATATCATTCCATATCAAAATTATATGTACGTAAAAGATAATACATTGATTTTTCTGCCATAATACCAACCAGAGACTTAACCAGAAATTATTATGAAGATCCATTCCATTCGATAATGATAGGGGTATTTGAAGTCTATTCACCCTATGTAAAAGCATTGAGCATCCTTGCTGAATTTTGCCATGAACGCATTTAATCCTATCCTGAAAAACGGTGCCTTCACTTGTCATTTTGTAAAAGCTTGTAAGAGAGGCATGTATTCTACTATAGGCCTGCTCTTCCCACTCGGGGTCGAATGTGAAAGTCACTCTCTTTGCTGATGCTTTTCTATGAAACTGGTTTTGTTGTTGTTGTTGTTCTCGTTGTTTTTGTGTTTGGTTTTGCTTGGTTTGGTTTGGTTTGGGGTTTTATTGGGTTTTTTGGGGGTTTTTTGGTTTTTTTTATTTATTTATTTTGTGGGGGGATGGGGGGGGGGGGGTGTCTCTCGCGGCTAGAACTTCCTGTTTCACAATCCTGTTCCGCTTTTCGAAAAATTAGGCCATTGTGTGCCGGTGGGAACAGATGACAGAATTAACAAAACCACATACACACGGGGACTGGATGTAAAAAAGCACATAAGTGCTTATTCCATTATCCTCGATATAAAAGAATAAAATAAAAAATAAATCAAAAACTTCCAGGTTCACCAATGGGGAGTCGTTTTCACCCACCACGAAGGTAGCCCCATTCCGACTCCGAAACTGTGTGCTAGGAATGTTCCTGTGTCCATAACCCAGGAAACACTGCCGTGAGCTACAGGATCTTTTAACATGCATCAGTCATTTTGATCTTCTGGCAATTAAGTGAATTAGTGCACTCGAAGTGAATTAAGGCACGCCCCATGGCAGGTCTGCACCTGAAGTTGATCTAGGAGATCGTGAAAAGTCCCCACCCGTAAGTCACCAGACACCGCAGAGACTGGAACCCACGACCTGATGGACCCATGCGATTGAAGTTGAATGGTCTTGACCACTCGGCTATAGCATCCGTCTGTGAAACTGTTTAAGGACGCTACTTGTAACAAGCGATAACACTCTAAAGGGGCTGGCAGTACTACAGACTCACTTTCATTACTTGCATTCTCCCCCGTTGGGATCCCTGGGGCCTGTCAGTATAAATATCATCCACACCTTCTGGATATTCTGTGCTAGAAATTTCCTCTTTTCTATCACTCTCGTTTTTCCCCTTCCTGTCACCTCCTTGTCTATTTTCTGCCTTCTTGGTCCTTCAGATGAGACTATAAACCGAGGCCCCGTGTTCGAACGCATGCAGAACATCTTGCGCACAGGTTAAATCCTGTTCCGCTTTTCGGAAGAGTAGGCAGGTGTGTGCCGGTGGAAACAGATGACAAAATTTACAAAACCGCATACACACGGGGACTGGATGTTAAAAAAAGCATATGAGTTCTTATTCCATTATCCTCGATATAAAAGAATAAATAAATAAATAAAATTATCCTGCCTTTTTTTCCCCAGAAAGACTTGAAAGATAACAATTTTCTCTTATGCCGAAGTCGGATGCGCTGAGCCTGACTTGTCAGGCGCTTAACGGCAGCGCAACATGTTTTGGCTCATATAACAGGCAACAACAGTTGCGGTCTGAGCGTTCGAGGGAGAAGAAGAATAATTACGTGCATTCTTTTTTCGCAGCCTTATCAGCCCCCTCATTAGAATTATCATCCTATGTGTATAGGATTTTATCTAAAGGAAACAAAAATTCCGCTTGAACGTAGGAGATTTGTGAAGTAGTTTGTTATATAACATCAGTTTAGTGGTTTTCTTCTGATTCGTAGACTTTTAGGCATATTAAATTAATTTTGAATCTACAGAACGCTATGTATGAAAGAAATAACATGGATGATCTGAAACGAAAGTCCATGCCATGAGAATTGATATCAGTTCAGCTGTAAGACCACGAGAGAGAAGAGAGAGAGAGAGAGAGGGGAGAGAGAGAGAGAGAGAGAGAGAGAGAGAGAGAGAGAGAGAGAGAGAGAGAGAGAAGAGAGAGAGAGAGAGCGAGAGAGAGAGAACTGGAACTCGAATATCTTAATGAGAGAGAGAGCCTTGTGTGTGTGGTGTGTGTGTGTGTGTGTGTGTGGTGTGTGTTGTGGTGTGTGTGTGTGTGTGTGTGTGTGTGTGTGTGCGGGTGCGTGTGCTGTGTTGTGGTGTGAGTGTGTGTGTGTGTGGTGCGTGCGTCGTGTGGTATGTGCGTGTGTGTGAAAGCCTGCATATGCGTGTACGTGGTTATTCCTCTTAACAGGGATACGATACGAGAAAATAATGTGTGTGGCAGAGAGACAGACAGAGAGAGAGAGACGAGAGAGAGAGAGAGAGAGAGAGAGAGAGAGAGAGAAGAGATTTAACCAACCACTAGACAAGGGAAATAATAGCAATACGTGGCTTCTGAATGCGCTGAAGAGTCAACGACTGAGTGTTTCCCCCTGAGTAACAGTTGACAAGTGTGCTAAAAACAAAACAAAAAGTTATCTCCCTTAGTCTATACTTGCACATACTAGTCTATTTTAGAGAATAGTTTGATCTCAGAATGACTTAATAACAGAAACAAATATAGAATAATAGTAAACCGTGATGGTATTCTGATTTGCTGATTTAGTGAAATATTTGGGTGAACAAGTTTTCAATTTAAGATTACGGTGGTTTTTTTTTTTTTTAAAACCAGACAAACAAACAAACAAACAAAAAACCAATGAAAACATCAAAACTTGCGATACTCAACATTTACTCTTTGCAGATCTGCTCTCTCTCTCTCTCTCTCTCTCTCTCTCTCTCTCTCTCTCTTAAGATGTATCCCTACGGGCGGGGACTGGATGTAAAAAAGCACATGAGTGCTTATTCATTATCCTCGAAATAAAAGAATTTTGTCATTGTCATTGTCTCTCTCTCTCTGTGCAGACCTGCACACACACGCGCGCGCACACACGCACATACGAACAGACACACACACGAACAGACACACACACACCAGTGCGCGCACGCACATACGAACAGACACACACACACACGCACCGACGCAAGCACTCACGCACACACGAACAGACACACACACACACGCACACTTGCACGATTGCATACACACCAACATACGCACACACGTACGCTCGCTCGCGCGCTCACACACACACACACACACACACACACACACACAGAGTGTTGTTACGGAGGTGCGTGTCACTGCGCGCAAACTCTTCCAAATGCACTAGTTATACAAATACATGTAATCATAGCGTTAATAGGAGTGGGGTGGGGTGGGGGGGGGGGGGGGGGGGAGGCGCGAGGAGGAAAGGGATGAGGAGCTTTAAAGAAAGGAGAAAAACCTTGATAGGGATAAGGTGATTCCAAAGTCACATAAAATGCACGTACATGATCAATCAGCGCTTATATCTATATCTATCTATATATCTATGTATCTCTCTCTCTCTCTCTCTCTCTCTCTTCTATTCTTCTCATATCTTATATAATATATATATATATATATATATATATATATATATATATATATATATATTGTGTGTGTGTGTGTGTGTGTGTGTGTGTGTGTGTATGCGCGCATGTGCGTGCGTGTGTTTTTCACCCGCTCCTAGACTTACAGGGCCATGGCATTTGATAAAAAAACGAGAATCAATGATAATAAAAGGTCGGTATCCTCGGCTAGATAAATTGTATGGGGTTCAAAACCATTCAGTGATAATTATCAACATTCCACCACTATCACCTTTGAGTATTTTCCGTACTGTTGCCAGGTTCATTCCTATCAGAAAACTAATGGACTGTGAGCACATCTTTGTCTAATTTCACATTAGTAAGCCATTATTTTATTAACACAGTTAACCTGTCACTGATTAAAGCAAAAGCAACAACAATAACGACAGCAACAATCACTGTCTTTGTTTTTGCCCCATGTACAATTAAACGAAATTCTAATTTCATTAGGTTTTGGTGGATCAGGTAACAAAATAATTATAGGTTTTAAAAAAACAAATCACTTTTTACTATTAACTGAAGAGATTTTAGCAACACGATTTTGTCTGGTATTTCTGTTTTTAAACCCATTATGCAGAGTGTTTCAATCCATTTTGATGACTAGTTATAAAAAAAAGAAAAAAGAAAGAAAAAAAGACTCAATTGAAACACTAAGGTGTTCTGTCAAGTCAAAGTCAAGTCAAGTCAAAAACACTTTAATCATCCCATGAAGGGCAATTACAATACTGACAGGCAGATTGATACTCATCAAATATATCAAAGACACAAAAGCTATATTTCATATTGGTTTTCAAATAAAATGTCACGACACACACACACCACACACACACACACACACACACACCACACACACGCGCGCATGCGCACACACACGCAAAACGCCCGCACGCACACACATCAATTGTGAACACAATTTTAAACCCATTGACTAGAAGACATAAAAACTTATTTTTACGCACGCATATACGCAGCACGTACACACGCACGTACGTGTGTGTGCGAACACGCCCACGCACACCCACACCATACACCAATATATGAATTCAATGTTTTAAGACAGTTGACTAGAACACAGACTTATTTCACACACCCACGCACCCACACACACACACACAATTATGTATTGACTACACTCGTAACAATGACAATCAGGCAGATAATTCAGAGAAATGTAAGAACTAGGTAGTCAACATCATTGTGAATTCAGAAGTCGAATGCTTACTGGCACAAAAGAATTTCTTTTTCTGTTGGTTTTGCTGATGGGACACTGAAAACGGCGTTCCAAAGGCAACATTTGAAATTCTGGAAACAAAGCATGAGAAGGATCAGCCAAAATGGCTGTGGCTTTGCGTACAAGCTGCTGATTGCAGAATGACATGAGATCTCTTTGTTCTTTTCCAATTATTTTTGAGCAGATTCTTACAATTCTCTGCAGGCCATTCTTGTTTTTAACACTAAGGTTATTGTACCAACAAATGAAAGCAAAACTTAGAACACTCTCTATGTAAGACTTGTAAAACAAGGAAAGGATCTTTTTGTCTACAAAAAATGAGTTCAGTTTCCTCAGAAAATACAGACGTTGTTGTCCCTTCTGTTGATAACAACTTGACACCCTCACGCATTTATAGTGTGTGTGTGTGTGTGTGTGTGTGTGTGTGTGTGTGTGTTCGATTTCATTTTATGTCTCTTTGCAATATGTGGTATTAGACATATTAAGAAAATAAAAAGGAAAGTAGAGTGGAAGGGGTTGGGGGGGGGGGGGGGATTCTGAGAGTAGCGTAGAAGATTAATGTATTAATTAAATCTACACAGAACTGTAAGAAAATGTAAATACAAATAATTCTTGAGTACAGAATAATAAATCCCAATTTTTAACAGAATCTAACGAATGAACAATGAAACTATTTGTAACCGTAACCAACGAGAGAAAATTTAAACCGCAGAAGTGTAATGTCTTTAAAGTCCATAATAATCATAACAACCTCGCGCTGGGACTGCACGGCGTAGAGGCGCGTCTCCCGGGTGGCGGATGGGAGATTGCACCGTGGACCAACGCAGTCTAAGGGAAGGCCACCCTGACAGAAAACCACTGGCCCTCCAAGTATGGGGGTTGGGCAGAAGGCCAACTACCTACTCCCGGAAAAAATAAAAAGTTACAGAAACTATGAACATAACTTCAAATCAAGCCCTGGGGGGAGCGGGGATCGCCGGCACTGGCATCATGACGACGATGGGTGAAAGCCTGCGGGAAGCTCACCGTCCGACCAGGTCCTTTGCAAGCCCCAAAACTACCCTTAACATCGGACATTGGAACGTTAGGACAATGTACAGAGGAGGCGCAGCAGCACAGATCGCAAGAGAGATGGCAGACTACCAACTGCACATTCTTGGAATCAGCGAGTCCAGATGGACAGGAGCTGGAAAAATTAAGCTAGCATCAGGACAGACAGTGATATACAGTGGAGACGAACAACTACACGAGGGAGGAGTCGCCATCATGATGAGCCAGGACGCAGTGAAGTCTCTCATGGAATGGACACCAGTCAACAAGAGGATCATTATAGCAAGATTCTACTCCAAATACAGACGGATGACAGTTATACAAGTGTACGCACCGCACAACGAGAGGGAAGACCAGGAAAAGGAACAGTTCTACCAACAACTCCAGGAAACAGTGGATGGGTGCAACAAGAACGACATCATCATCATCATGGGAGACTTAAACGCAAAAGTGGGAAATGACAACACTGGATACGAAAGGACAATGGGTACTCATGGACTTGGGAGACAGAACGACAATGGACAGAGACTATGCGAGTTTAGCCAGCTGAATGGACTAGTTATCACAGGAACTCTATTCCCACACAAAGACATTCACAAAGCAACATGGACATCAGCGGACGGAAGAGTGAAAAACCAAACTGACCACCTATTGATCAGCGGACAGTGGAGATCATCAGTACAAGACTGCCGAGTACAGAGGGGAGCAGATGCCAACAGCGATCACTACCTGGTGAAGACGAGGATCAAGTTACGACTCAGCTCACGCAGAAACAACAACACCAAGACAAGACTGGACGTTGAACGACTGAAGGACGAAGATATAAGAAAGAAATTCTGCAACGCAGTGAAGACCAAACTCGAAGAGAACAGAACCGAAACTGAAGATGTAGAAGAGGTGTGGGAACATCAGAAGAACGCCTACATCAAATCAGCAGAAGAGGTTCTTGGCTACAGAAAGGGGAAGAGCAAGTCATGGATCAGTGAGAACAGCTGGAAGCTGATCGATGAGAGGAAGCGCATCAACATAAGAATCAACAGTACACACTCGGAGAGGATACAGAATAGAATGAAGGAAACATACAAGGAAAAAGACAAGGAGGTGAAAAGAAGCGTACGAGAGGACAAGAGGAGATGGATGTCAGAAAAAGCAGAGAGAGCGCAGAACGCAGCAGAGAATGGGAGACAGAAAGAACTGTACAGCATTGTGAAACAGCTCACCAACCAAGGCACTAGACCAGTAGCAGAAGTGAAGAATAAGAACGGGGAGCTGCTAAAGAATCAAGAGGCCAGGCTGAGGAGATGGAGAGAACACTTCCAGGAAGTTCTCAACAGGGATGCACCGAATGAACCACCACAAGATGACCAGGGGGAGGTGGAAGAACTAGACATCTCAGCAGAAGAACCAACCATCCATGAAATCAAGAAAGCACTGAAGACCCTAAGGAACGGAAAAGCACCAGGAGCAGACCAGATCACAGCAGAGATGCTAAAAGCAGACATTGAACAGACCGGCAAGGAACTGAAACGGATATTTGACCTCGTCTGGAAAAAGGAGACAGTACCAACACAATGGACGAAAGGACTCATATGCAAGATTCCAAAGAAAGGAAATCTTCAGGAGTGTGGAAACTGGCGTGGGATTACACTACTACCCTTGGCCAGTAAGGTGCTCAGCAAGATCCTCATCAACAAAATACAAGAGGGAGTAGACGCATCTCTCAGAAAAGAACAAGCTGGATTTCGAAAGGGAAGGGGAACTGTCGGCCAAATATTTATACTCAGGAACATCTTGGAACAAGTCAACGAATGGAACGCGACACTGTACATACACTTCATTGACTTTGAAAAGGCCTTTGACTCCATACACCGAGACAGTCTCTGGATCATCATGCGTCAATATGGAATCCCACAGAAACTCATCCAGATGGTCAAGACAATGTACGAGGACTTTCAGTGCTCCGTCATTGTTGACAACGAAACAACAGACTGGTTCCCAGTGATTACCGGGGTGAAACAGGGATGCTGCATGTCAGGATTCCTCTTCCTTCTCGTGATAGACTGGGTGATGAGAAAAACAGTGGAAGGTCAGAGAAATGGGATAAGATGGGACTTCATGAACATGTTAGAAGACCTCGACTTTGCAGACGACATCGCCCTCCTTTCATCAATCATGAACCATCTACAACACAAAACTAAAAGACTGGAAGACAACGCAGCAAAGGTTGGACTCAAGCTGAATGGACAGAAGTGCAAAGCCATGAAAGTAAACAGCAGGAACATCGACGGTCTGAGGGTTGGAGATCAGGAAGTTGAAGAGGTGGAGAACTTCACCTATCTCGGAGCAAACGTCACCAAAGACGGAGGAGGAACAGCAGACGTCAAGAAGAGAGTAGCACTGGCCAGTGCGCAGATGAAACGATTATCCAACATCTGGCAAATGAGAGACATCGGCAGAAAAACCAAAGCATCCCTTTTCAAGAGCCTTGTTTTGTCAGTTCTTCTCTACGGATGTGAGACCTGGAAATTAACGAAAGGAGAAGAGGAGAAACTAGACATTTTCCAAACCAAATGTCTGAGGAGGATCTTCAAGATCCGATGGCAAGAACACATTGCCAACAAGACAGTCTTGGAAATAGCAGGAGCAGAAAAAATCAGCCAGGAGATTAGAAGACGGAGATGGAACTGGATTGGACATGTCCTAAGAAAGGACAGGAGTGACGACTGTGCTGTTGCCCTCGGATGGACACCTGAAGGGAGAAGGAAAAGGGGACGCCCAAAAACAACATGGCGACGAATGGTAGAAGTAGAGCGGAACGGCGCAGGCTGGAGCACGTGGAACGCCGCACGACGCACAGCTGCAGACCGGAACCAGTGGAGAAATGATGTTCAAGCCTTGTGTGCCTCCTGGCACAGAGAGAATTAAGGTTAAGGTTAAGGGATAATCATAACAATGAACCAATTGGACTATACAATAATGATTTCCAAAAATATATACTTCACTATAAGGTCACTGAATATAGCTGATAACGATACTGAGGCAGGAACAGTTATGTAACTTTTCAGCATACTGCATATCAATATATGATCAACAGTTATACTATGGCCACATATTGCATGGAGCATGATCAACATAATTGTGTTGTATTAAAACAGTTCAATTCCCATCTACAAGCCAGGGAAACAATATGTTTTACATGATAAAAATCGGTTTCATATATTTTAACAAAACGTTCAAATTTTACTATCTCTTCATATATATATATATATATATATATATATATATATATATATATATATATATATATATATATATATATATATATATATATATATATATGGAGAGAGAGAGAGAGAGAGAGAGAGAGAGAGAGATCCAAGTCTCTTTTTTCACGTTGGAATAACTTTTGCTGTTCTTTTTGCACGATTTGATAACATTCGTGTAGTGACAAGTGGAGTTTTAATTTTGCCACATCTATTAATTGTTTGGCCCTTTTTTTGGTTAAGAGGTCAACCTCTTGTGTGTGTGTGTGTGTGTGTGTGTGTGTGTGTGTGTGTGTGTGTGTGTGTAAACGCTAAGATACAGAAGTTAAAGACGATGGGCAGAACAAGCACTTCATAGCCTCTCACAAATGACTATTAATAGAGCCAAGGACATAGAGTGACCCCACCCCCACCCCCCCTCCAAAAAAACCAAACCAAAAAAGCCAAACCAAATAACCCAACAACCCGAAACTATGTCTCCAGACTTCCAAGTGGTGACCCCAGTGACAGTTCAGGCAATGGCTCCTGCAGCTAGGTAATTTATTGGCGTACACTGGGATCTTTCGGCAAGGGGGGGATTGACTGACCATGGTCTGGTGTTGTCTCCCTTCTCCCTGACAATTGATTGATAGTAACGACCAAGTCAATATCAATCTTCGTGTGCCTTATGTTTTATTTGCAACTGTACATACCTATGATCACTTGTCGTTTCCAAAACATGAACAAAGTGATGATGTGATAGTGTCGACACATCATGACATAAAAAGATGAAACTCGTGAAATTCATGTTTTTAGACGAAACAGCAACCTTGATGAGGGTGAGAGGGAGGTGGATGGGGGGGGGGGGGGGGGGGGGGAGGAAGAGTGAGATTTACATACGCAAGAATTATGTAATCCTACATATGATATATCATTCTAAACTATCGAATCAATGTGATATCTTCCTGTCACACTTTCTGTCCTTTTGAAAACATTTTTTGTCTTTTTTTTCCAGTACTAATCCACTTTTTTTTCTAATTTTAAAACAAAATTATTTTTTGTTGTCGTCTTTGTTTTTGTCATACCGATAGTACTGACCAACATTAGTTATACAAATATTCGTTGGTGGTTTTTTTTAGGACCAGTGATAAAAGACCTCCTCGATGTTCTTTCACAACCATGAAAGAACATAATTATATAATTATACACTTACATGTCCATGTGCGAGCTCATCTATGCGTACGCACGCACGCACGCACGCACTTGCGCGCGCGCGCACACACACACACACAACACACACACACACACACACGATACCGCCCAACACACATGTACTACAAAAGTACACGAACACCCAGTATCCCAACCACCACCCCAACCCCCCACACCACTGGGGGGGGGGGCATTCAAAAAGGAAGTAAAACCTACACGATCACGCTTGAGCGCTCGCAAGTTGTTGGGTTTTTTTTTTTCCTTCTTCTTCTCTTTAGAAAAAAAAATGATGAAGAAAAGAACAAAGAAATGGCTCTAGCATAACGCAAAGGCACCTATGCGTGACTGACTTGGCCCCAGCCTTACGCACAGGATATCCAGGGATTTCCCCTATAGTGTTTGATTCTCTCTGCACCCCCCCCCCCCCCTCCCCCCCCCCCCCCCCCCCCCCTCTTTCCTCCTTTGCCTACCTCTCACCCCACCCCCACCCACCCCCCACTTCAACCCCTCTTGAACTGATGACTGCCATAACAATATTCGTGTACACAATATCTTCAAGGCAATGAAGTAAAGAAAAAAAGAAAGAAAAAAAAAAGAATGACAGACAGACAGAAAGAAAGAAAGAGCAACTTTTCGGGAAATTCCGTTTCATGTGTTCACTTCACAGTCACTTGGCATTGGCGATTGATCGCTTGGCTGACTACGGTGTAGATGATTTTGTTTTTGAGCGCGCGCGCGCGTGAGTGTGTGTGTGTGTGTGTGTGTGTGTGTGTGTGTGTGTGTGTGTGTGTGTGTGTGTGTGTGTGTTGTGTGTGTGTGTGTGTTGTTGTTGTTTTTTATGTGTGTGTTATTGTTTTTTTCATGTATGTGTATGTGTGTGTGTGTTTCATATGTGTGTGATTTTATTTATTTATTTATTTATTTATCCATTTGTTCTTTTATTTCGAGGATAATGGAATAAGCACTCATGTGCTTTTTTACATCCAGTACCCGTCTGTATGCGGTTTTGTAAATTTTGTCATGTTTCCACCGGCCTACAATGGCCTACTCTTCCGGAAAGCGGAACAGGATTTAACGTGTGCGCAAGATGTTCTGCATGCGTTCGAACACGGAGCCTCGGTTTATAGTCTCATCCGAATGACTTTGACATTCAGTTCGATTTTTCTGTCAAACTGGGAAGAAAGGGCGAGGCTGGGAATCGAACCCAGAACCTCACGGTTAACTTGTTGGCAGGCGAACGTCTTAACCATCCTGCCACCTTCCTTCCTTCCTCTATGTGTGTGTGTGGGGGGGGGGGGGGGGCGCACGTGCGTTGAAATACTGAGTTTCTGGATGGGATCATTCAATTTAATCCTATCAGCACAGTTGTCATTCACGTCTTTCTCAGCATTGCTACATTTTTATCCTTCCTTGACGCTGTTGTCTCCCTTAGCCTTCTCTCTCTCTCTCTCTCTCTCTCTCTCTCTCTCTCTTCTCTCTCTCCTCTTCTCTCCTCTTCTCTCCCCTCTCCTCTCTCTCTCTCCTCCTCTCTCTCTCTCTCTCTCTCCTCTCTCCTCTCTCCTCTTCCTCCTCCTTCTCCGTCTATTAATCTCTCCCACGCCCATTCGCCCAATACATCTGTGCTACAAAGCATCTGCAAAATGTCGAAGAGGATCAATATATTGTTGAATCCTCTTCAATCATTTTCTATTTATATTTCGCTCAGTGAATCAGCGATCAAAGTACTAAGAAAGAAAGAAAGAAAAAAACCAACATACTCTACTTTTGTTGAGTGACTGGCTTATTCTCTATAGTTTTTTGGTTGGGTTTTTTTTTTTTGTTAGAATTTTTACCTATTGTGCAAAAAGCTGATTTATAAGGAGGGAGATTTTGTTGTTGTTGTTGAATGATGTCAAAGATACTGGACAGGGACATGAAAGGTGTTGTGTTACTGAGGTCAGCACTTCATAGAATGAGGACCTGTGGCCGAGACTGCAAGCAGGTGAGCAAAAAAAAAAACCCAACTTGTTGGGATTCCTAGTTTGATTCTTGCTAAATCCCGAAAGAAGTAATTCACTGTAGCATTGCTTGCTATAATATTAAAACTAATGTTAAAACTCTTAAAACTTAAAGGGGTTTAATTGAGTAGTAACTGGCATACAGAATAGATTATTTGTTTCTGGTAAAGTCCAAATCGGTAACAAGCCCCTTCCTCCTCCCTCCAAAAAAAAAGTCGATAACACAAATCATACAACAGATGCAGACTTAAACGGCAATAGCAACGAAACCCAACAACTACAACAACGACAGCAAGAACAACAACAGAAGCAACAACAACATGAACAACATCAACAGCAGCAGCAACACCAGCAACAGCTCAGTTGCAACAACAACAGCGATGCAAAAGATCTACTGTATGTAACTCATAATAGATAATACGGGAAGTAGGCTTAGATTTAGGCGTTCTTTTCCTTAACTTGTCAAAACAACAACTGACCCTATCATTAAGTACCTTGGAAAGAGAGA
>CM054134.1:30535298-30550298 GCA_028751875.1 Rapana venosa | reverse complement strand
CCTTCTTTCTATCTCTGTGTCTGTCTCTGTATCTATTTCTCTGCCTGTCTCTCTGTGTACCTCTCCTATCTTTATTTCTCCCCCCCCCCTCCTCTCTCTCTCTCTCTCTCTCTCTCTCTCTCTCTTTCTCTCTCTCTCTCTCTCTCTCTCTCTCTCTCTCTCTCTCTCTCTCTCTCTCTCTCTCTCTCTCTCTCTCTCTCTCTCTCTCTCTCTCTCTCTCTCTCTCTGCCCCCCTCCCAGTTCAATCAGAAAATCAATGTTACCACGACATAGAGCAGTGCATTAAAATGTATCCATCGTATGCACCACTTTTATTTGTGTCAAGGTATAGGGATTGTACTCTTTAGAAAGAGAAACCGTATCATCATACCAGTACCTATAAGGACTCCAGCACCGCAGAAAACCTAAATATTGTACAAGTGTACCCCCCCCCCCCCACACACACACACACACCACACACACACACACACACACACACATGCACATGCACACATACATACACACACGCGCGCGCGCACGTACTTACGTACGCACGCACACATTTGCACACAAACACATACACATTTGAAATCGATCATTTATCTGAAAAAGGAGACAACTGGTTTATTTTTGGTTATTATATAAAGGTGCGTATAGAAAATGAATACCCGTTTCATCTTAGAGTAATACTGATGGATCCCTTCTTGAAAATAAGGAAGTTGGCAGGATTGGTCATTGCTGTTTAAAGGTTTTAAAAAAATCCTATCATATTGCCAAAATAACATTCTGTTTTTACTGCTGAACTCACAGCTTTTTAATGACCTTGTACTTCTTGCTCGATTTTCTTAATACTCTTTTGTAGATTTTGTTCTGCGTTGACTCTAAATCTGTATTACACACTCTTAGTAACTCAGAATGGAATGCTAGGCAAGCGCTTCGATTTGTTTGCTTTACAAGATTCAGCGTAATATAAATACCATACAGTAGTAGTAGTAGTAGTAGTAGTAGTAGTAGTAGTAGTAGTAGTAGTAGTAGTAGTATATACTATACTATACCATACCATACCATACCATACTATACTATGCTATGCTATGCTATGCTATGCTATACTATACTATACTATACTATACTATACTATACTGTACTATACTATACTATACTATACTATACTATACTATACTATACTATACTATACTATACTATACTATACTATGCTAAACACAAAACTGAAAGTAACCATTTGATACACTTCCTTATTCTGAGGGGTTTAACTCTTACTTTCAGCTGGGTTCCACTTCACCCTGGTATTTATTTTGATGAGAAGGCTGACAAAGCAGCCAAAAAAAAGCAACAAATCATTCTAGCTTTTCAGCTGTTTTAAATGTTTTTCTTTTTCTTCATGACAGTTATACTTTGCTTAAAAATGTTTGCAATAAACATGTTAAAAAGAAAGAAAGAAACAAACAAACAAACAGAGAGGAAGATACGGCTATTCGAAGTATTATTGTTCATTTCTAGACATTGAGAACGTCCTTTGTACTCAATGAGGCTTTCGAAAACCTTGTACAAGGAAAAATTGTTTCTTTAATTCACGGACAAAAAATTAAATGCTTTTCGAACAAAATTTGCCAGAAACGTATAATGTGCATGCGGCGAAAAACTGTCGAATATTCATAATATTGTGTATATATATCAAAATCAAGGCTGAAAATACTTTCTTACAGTATTTCAAGATAAGTCTCTGCCCGAAAGTTTTAACCAACCCAAAGATATTGTGTGAGATAGCATTGTCTCTGATGTGGTCCCACGAAACATCTTTTTCTTTTAATTAAAAAAAAATGACAATAAGACTCTAACAGTTTTACTGTCAGAATTGTTGGCAATTGCACAGGTTCTACTTTTAGAACAGTTTTCAGTTGCTTTGTGTTTTTATTTGTTCTGCGTTTCTTTGCCATGTTTTCTTGCAACATATTATTATTATTATTATTATTATTATTAATATTGTTCAAAATCCCGCATCTTAATGCGCACAAAATACCAACACGCACATCTCTTTACTGTAAAAATCTTCATCTCATCATTCTTGTTGCCGTGGGTTTTTTTACATGCGCTGTATGTATGCTGCATGGATACGGGACCTCTGTTTATCGTCACATCCAAAAGACGAACTCCCAGAACATCAACCCAAGATCTTAGTGGAAGGAGAGGGTGGGAAAGTGTAGGGTCAAACAAATGATGGAGGTCACTGCCTTTCTCGCTGTCTAGGCAAGTGTGTGTTACCTTTAGACCACCGTCCACACACTAACCTGGTCATTTCATAAAAAGGGTACAGCAGCCTGTAGCTGAACGTATGGATGCCGTGAACATACAGACCCCCAGGTACAATTCTAAGACCAGACTTGGAGAGGGATATAGGGTGAGCACTACTGCCAGATTCAGCCTGTCCCAAATCAACTGCTTCAAATTAAAAGCAATGTACTCAGCGTATGCAGGCCAACAACTTTCGAAGGAGTTGATGATTAATCAAGGGAGAAGTCAGTCGGTCAGCCTGCCCCTATATATATAGCCATGCTTTGTTTGTATTGTGTAACAAATAGATAGTAGGATGCATCATTTATTGTTGTGGCTGTGGCATGCAAGTGAAAGCACTTCATGGGAAGTGTGTACTTTTAGAAGAGGAAGAACTGAAGTGGGACAACCTCCGGTTTATGCAGTGATGTTCTGCCAGAGAGAGAGAGAGAGGAGAGGGAAGGAGGGAGAGGAGAGAGAGAGAGAGAGAGAGGAGAGAGAGAGAGAGAGAGAGAGAGAGAGAGAGAGATCAAATCAAATCAAATCAAATCAAATCAAATCAAATCACTCGTGTGGTTTTCTTTTGTTATTTGTTTTTGGTTGTTTTTTGGTTGTTTTCATTCAGCATTCAGTCCCCGCCCTTCTCAGTGATAGCATCACGCAGACACGCAGGCATGCAGGCACGCGCACACACACACACACACACCACACGCACGCACGCACGCGCGTGCACACACACACACACACACTACCACCACCACCACCACCACCAACAACAACAACAAACAAAACAAACCACACAAACAGGACATTTTGACCCAAAAAAACCCCGATAAGAATAAGCTTCAGCCAATACTCATCATTATATGGGGAAAAGCAACAACAATAGCAACAACACATGAACAAAAGTAATAGACTCAAAAGACAAAGAAACTTACGCATACATAATCAAAAGGTATATAATGGCATAACGAATTACAGGCACATGTACACACACACATCAAAGGCCACGTGGTAAGAGAAGAATATACTTGAAATCTGGGTAAATAGTCATTAAAGAACTTAACACAAAATGAATTAACCTGCTGAGAGAGAGAGAGAGAGAGAGAGAGAGAGAGAGAGAGAGAGAGAGAGACAGACGAGACAGACAGACAGACAGACAGACAGACAGAGACAGAGAGAGACAGACAGACAGACAGACACACAGAGACAGAGAGACAGAGACAGAGAGACAGAGACAGACAGACAGACAGGCAGACAGGCAGACAGACAGACAGACAGACACACAGAGACAGAGAGACAAAGGCAGAGAGACAGAGACAGACAGACAGACAGGCAGACAGGCAGACAGACAGACAGACAGAGACAGAACATGGAAATACGAAATATCTATATATTTCGTATTAGATTTTAGTTCTTTTCACGTTTCAAACTTTCTCAGAAATGACTTTAAACAACCATTGTCACCGTTACAAATCGTGACGGCTGGAACATGAAGGCATCCTTCTATTCTCCACAGTCAGACTGTAGATAGACAGGCGTGTTGACAGGCGAAGGCAACGGTCAACGCATTGTGAGCTTCATCCGCACAGTGTTGCTGTAGACAGTCTGTCCCACGAGGAGAGTTCTTATGTCTGGTGTTACATTCTTTACAGCAGACAGATGAAACTTGTTTATTTAGAGGACAGTTTGTGTGTTTGTGTATACACGGACAGACGGACAGACGACAGACACAGTCACACAGACTATAATCACATACAGACACACACACACACACACACACGTATTCTCTCTCTCTCTCTCTCTCTCTCTCTCTCTCTCTCTCTCTCTCTCTCTCTCTCTCTCTCTCTCTCTCTCTTCTCTCTCTCTCTCTCTCTCTCTCTCTCTCTCTCTCTCTCTCTCTCTCTCTCTCTCTCTCTCTCTCTCTCTCTCTCTCTCTCTCTATATATATATATATATATATTTATCTATCTATCTCTCTCTCTCTCTCTCTCTCTCTCTCTCTCTTCTCTCTCTCTCTCTCTCTCTCTCTCTCACACACACACACACACACAACACACACACCGATCTCAAACATCACAGCAAGCTCTTTCTCACAAAAAGAAACACACACATACAAAGCTTTCTTAGAATCAGTGAGGTTATGAACATCTCTAAAACCAATGCCAACGAGGCAAATGTGTGGTTATAGTTAGTTTATGAAGCCTGGTGGCTTTGAAATAAAGCCTTTTATCAAAAACAAAAAGATACAAGTTCAATTCATCTTGCTGATGATGGGAAGGAACAAGGAAAAAGTTTGCAAGGCAAAATTCTTTATCTCGAGGACAGTGCACCAGCACCGGCATGCTTTCAACTTTTTTTCTTCTTTTTCTTCTTTGAGACATCAAGTCCTCTAGGAAAGTGTATGTGTTATCAGATCGATAAGCGGCTGCTGTTACTGTTGTTGTTTGTGGTGGTGTTGCTGCTGCTGCTGCTAATGGTGGTGGTGGTGGTGTTGGTGCTGCTGCTGTTGTTGTTGGTGTTGTTGTTGGGGAGATTGGGTAGGGGCTGTTTGTTTGTTTTGCTTTTTAACCAACTTTAAACAATTTTAACCATTTCTAATTTTTTCAACAAAAATGATGATTTTGAGAGGAAAGTGACACATTCTGCAGCTTGGGTATTCAGTTTAACACACTTTGAGGACGTCTCCATGATTTCTGTATTCGTTCACAAAATAACCTTTGACGCCAACAACAACAACAACAACAACAATAAAACGAAACAAAATGAAAACACTTATGCACCTTGAGACAGAGAAATAAAATCATTCGAAGATTGAAGGCGCCAAAAGACGTCACCATTGCAATGCAAATTATTACCATTGTAAACATAACATTATCACCTCGCCCGCATTGTTCTGAGCCCAAGGATGGAGAAGCGCGGCGTGTCATCTATCTGCATCCACACATGCACAGGACCTACATGTTTTCAACAGCAGCCAGGCCTAGAATCTAATCAAGGACGCCAGTGAAGGTAAAAAAAAAAAAGGAAAAAAAGAAGGAGGTGAGAAGAAGGATGCAGATTTCCATTCCCCCATCAAATTGCGTTGTGACCCCATTGTGACACAGGAATGATGCACATACCATTTTTAATGAAAGCATTGTTTTATGGATTCTTGGTACATCGCTTTGTCATCAGTCTTCAAGCCATGTGATCAGAAGCTAGCGTAGTGTATATATAAACTCGCTTCTTACGTTCTCTAGAAAACGTTCAGGTGTTGGGCTCTCTGTGGTTAGGGCGCAGACTAGTTAGGATTAGGTTGTCATCATACAGGTTTACTGCGACTGTTTATAACACTTTCTGAGTGACCTTACAACAATAGAATGACTTGTAAGTGATGAATCAGTTATTGTAAAGACAAAAAGCTTTTCTTTTTCAAGAATTGGCATTGTTCGTAAAGTGTAAGATAAGAGAAGCTTGCTTTGTTTTTTGTTGTTTTTTTTTTCGTTTTTGCACGAGTGCGTATTTGAAACCATAGAAATAATGCATTGAAGCATACTATGAGTGATGATGGTTATTATGTCCGGCTCAATGCCTTGTCAACATTTATTGTCACGATAAGGAAGTTGTTTTTCTTTCATGTTGAAAAAAAAAATCCCCAGAACAAACCAAGCCAAAAACCCAAACCGTCCAAACCTCAACAAGGATCACTCACTTTACATGTAAGCAGTCTATACACTCTTGACTCGTTCGTTGTTCAATGTGAACTCCTGCCTTTAAGATCACAGCAAGGTGGGTTTCTATTCGTTTTTTTCAGCTGAGTTTAGAGATTTTACCACTAAACCGAAAACTTTGCTGTATTGTGCTATTTTGATTTACAAAGTTTTAAAACAAATAAGAGAAGGATTTAAGAAAAAAAACCTAAATATACAGAAAAAATAGAAAATGGAATACATAAGTGAAAGTAGAGATGAAAGATAACATAAATACAGCAAAAAGGGGAGAACGGGGAATAACTTTGTGGTAATAATGTCGATGTTGTGATTTTCTGACAGTTGGATCAGGCCAAAATCTGTTTCCGTCATTGACATGAGCTGAGTGCCAAAGCCTACATCAAAATATTGTTATGCTTTAAAATATCATGATGAGATTGTCTCCAGCAATGACAAGCTCTTGGCATAACAACATGCATTCTCCTTTAAAAGAACAGTAAGGAGGAAAAAAATTCCTCTAAAGACGGAGTATATCTATCTATCTGTCCCGTAGTCTGACGACCGTGGGTGCACCCTCAAAGACTCAACAACCAGATCCCTCCATACCTCTCTCTGTTCTGCCTTTCTCGGGGTTTTGTTGAGTTCTAGGCCTGTCCATTCGCTGATGTTATCCTCCCAGCTCTTCCTTGGTCTGCCTCTTCTTCTTCCTCCTTGGACAGTGCCTTGTAAAACTGTCTTTGCAAGTCCTTTGGATCTTGTGACATGCCCATACCATTTAAGTTTACGCTTTTTCACGATCGTTAGAAGGTTCTCATAGGGTCCAATGGTTTGCTGGATTCTGTTATGCACGCTTTTATTGCTTATGTGGTCTTTGTAGGAGAATGCCAAGGAGTCTCCGAAAGCATCTCATCTCCACTGCCTGTACTCTCTCTCCAAATCTGCAGTCAGGGTCCATGATTCACAGGCATGCAGAAATATGGATATGACAAGGGAGCGCATTAGTCTGATCTTGGAGATAAGTGAGATATTTTTTATCTCTCCAAATGGTGTTTAGTTTTGACAAAGCTGTTATTGTCTGTGCAGTCCTGCATACTACTTCTGGCTTGGATCCCTGGTCTGATACAATGGCTCCCAGGTACTTGAAGCTTTGAACTGTTTCCAGCTTCTGGTCATTAACCCTGATATCAGTGCTAATGCCGTTGGTGTTATTAGTCATCAGTTTTGTCTTCTCTGCACTGATTTCCATGCCGTATGTTTTGGAGGCCTTATTCAAGTGTTCTGTTAGGCTGGCAAGCTCTTTTTCTGATCCTGCTATTCCGTCAATGTCATCTGCGAAGCAGTGGTTTGTGATCGTTCTGCCACCAATGCTGACTGATCCTTCATGATGTTCCAGTGCATCAGCCATGATTCTCTCAAGGAAGATGTTGAAAAGAGTGGGTGAGAGTAGACAGCCCTGCCTTACTCCAACTGTTGTTCGAAACCATTCTCCAATGTTGTTGTTGTAGTACACTGCACTGGTGGCCTCGCTGTACAACTGTTTGATGACTCTGATCAGGTTTGCATTGATGCTGTACAAATTCATGGATGCCCACAAAGCTGTATGCCACACCCTGTCAAATGCCTTCTTAAAATCGATAAATACGTGGTAAAGGTCTTGTTGATGTTGAAGGTACCGCTCACATAGTATTCTGAGGTTGAATATCTGTTCTGTTGTGCTGCGCCCTGCTCTGAAACCTGCTTGTTCCTCAGCAATGATGGTCTCTGCTTGTGGCTTCAGTCTATTCAATATTATCTGCAGCATGATAATAATAATAATAATAATAATGTATGGAATTTATATAGCGCTGAATCTTGTAAAGCAACAAATCAAAGCGCTCAGATTTCATTTCATACCACTTTAAGTCACGGCAGATTTCTCTCCGTGAAATTCGGGCTGCTCTCCCCGGGGAGACCGGGAGAGCGCGTCGCCACAAGCGCTGCGCCACCCTTTTTTTCCCATGTCTGCAACTGTATTTGTTTCCCTATCAGAGTGGCTTTTTTCTAAGAATTTTGCCAGGGACAACTCTCTTGTTGCCGTGGGTTCTTTTACGTGCGCTAAATAATTACGTGTAACACACGGGACCTCGGTTTATCGTCTCATCCGAAAGACTAGCGCCCAGACCACCACTCATGGTCTAATGGATGGGGGAAAAGTTTCCGGTCCAAACGGGGTACGAACCGCCGCACACTTCAGACCCGGACTTTTCGCTTTCTAGACAGGCGCGTTACCTCTAGACCACCGATCCAGCATGACCTTGCTTGGGTGGCATATGAGGCTGATTGTGCGGTAATTATGGCATTGTTGTAGATTTCCTTTCTTGGGGAGGGTGATGATGAGTGACTGTGTCCATGGTGTTGGCCATTTTCCTGTCTGCCAGATCTTGTTGCAGATTCTTAGTAGGGCGCTGATCATGGCTTCCCCTCCAGCTTGAACCAACTCAGCTGGAATGTTGTCAGCCCCTGCTGACTTCCCCTTTTTCAGCGATCTGACTGCTGTTTCCACTTCTTCTCGGAGGATAGGGTGACTGTCTGTGTCTTTGCTTGCGGGTACATTAAGGACTTCTGGATCTCCTGCGGTTCTATAGTTATACAGGTCGGAGCAGTATTCTGTCCATCTGTTCAGAATATCCTGGTCGTCAGTGAGACACTTCCCATTTTTGTCTTGGATTGTTAAACCGTTTCCCTGTTTTGTGCTAGTCAGGTCTTTCACCAGCTGATATGCTTTCTTGCTATTGTTTTTCTTGATGTTCTCTTCAATGTCTTGGCACTGTTCGCCAATCCATTTCTCTTTTGCCTCCGTCATGGACTTCCTGATTCTTTTGTTGACTGCCCTATATTGTTCTGCTCTTTCTTTTGTTTCATTTTTCTTTTTCTTCAACTCTCTACGCTTGTCGCATAGTTGTAGGATGTTAGGTGTGACCCATGGTTTTTTGACAGGTCGGTGTTTGCCAAGAAGCTCGCTTGCTGTTTCAGTCACTGCTGTATTGAAACTATTCGTCAGTGTATCTATGTCTGAGTCTATCACAGTGAGTGCTGCAAAATTTCCACCTATCCTTGCTTGAAAAATTTCTAATACCTCTGGGTCCTTCAGCTTCTCGAGGTCAAATTTGATCCTGATGTTGTTCCGCTTGTGGATTTTCTTTAGACGTAGTCGGAAAGTCATCATCACAAGAGGAAGTACAGCTGCTTATATGGCAAGGAGTTAAAGGGATGTACCCACAAGTAAATGTATCATCTAATTTGTGTTTACGTCTCACAGTGATTTCAATGTGTAATGAATTAGATGCATATTCTAGGTAATTTAATTTGTGTTTACGTCTCACAGTGATTTCAAGGGCGTTAAGTGGGGGGGGGGGGGGGGGGGGGGGGGGCGGGACGCGCAACGACAACAATATTTGCCGACAGTAACTGAGGATATAGCTTTGATTTGCTGCTGAGGTGTCGGCTACAGGCTTTTACCCTTGAATGGTTAATATCGGTCTTCTCTGAAAGTCCTCTGAATGAGGTTTAACAACAAAGTCCCGCACGATAAAGCGCGCATAATAACGTCTTGTCCATGCGTTGTAACTAGCATGCTTTGGAAGAAGTGTAGCCTGCCATGGCCGATAGCGTGTAGAACATGACCATACTCAGCATGCAATCTGCGCCCTGGCAAGGGGATGGGCTTCATCAAGCGCAACTTGCCCGAGAAACTGCTTGAGGATTTCAGTGCGATGTCCAAATGACTCCCCAAGGAGTTTAGGAAGAAGTCAAGTCCAGATGACACCTGGTACATGACAGTAGGCCCTCACCACCGTCACCGATCCCTCAGATTCCGAACCCTTTGGGGCGCCTTCGAAACTTTGTCACCCACCTTTCTCCAGTCCTCTCTGGTAGGCCCCTAGCAACATCATAATTCTGTCACTCTCACCTATCCCGTTGCCTAGTCGACCGCTGGAGCACCGCTGAGGACTTCGCAACCAGCTTTCGGTACTCCTGGCAGTTCTCGGCTTTCAGTACTTTTGTCTTTCCACTCAAGGCCAGACCACTCTCTGATGTTGTCTTCCCATCGTTCTCTCTGCAACTTCGTCGCCTTCTTTGTACTGTTCCCAGTAGGGCAGTCTTAGCCAGTCCAGATGTTCGTATGACGTGCCCGTACCACTTATGTTCACGTTTTTTTCCACTGAGGTCAAGAGCTCTTCATACGGCCCTATGGTGTTTTAAATTCTGGTTTTCACTTCCTTGTTAGTTATGTGATCTCTGCTCGAGATACCAAGAAGTGTGCACGAAAACATCTCATCTTCTTTGCCAAGTCAAGTCAAATCAAATTTTTATTTCCTGATCATTATCATTATTTCAATAATCTCCTGTTATGGTCCACGTTTCACATGCATACAGAAACATGGACACGTTCTGCGTGCATTTGTACAGAGGACCTCGGTTTTTAGTGTCATCCGAAGGACTTCCAAGGGACTGGAGTCGGTGCTGATTATTTGTTAACACAATAAATTATGGGGAAAATCCCCTCTGATCGGTGCCTCAGTGATCGCTCGAACCCGGGCCGTCTGATCAGGAGAGCAACGTTCTGACCACTAGGATACCCCGCTACCTGCTTGACTCTTAAAGACGGGGAAGAGTATGTTCTAAACAATTAACAGTAGACTTGTGCTATGCAAAGCCGCTCTTGGGTTGAGGACTAACTGTAGAATTCTCTACTGCTGAATGACGAAGATGATGATGATGATGATGTTATTGTTGGTACTGTTGTTGTTACTGTTGTTGTTGTTGTTGTTGTTGTTGTGCCTTCCCAAGCTAAAACATCCAAGATTTCATCCAGAATGTAATACTCTGACTGACTGAGTCGTCCCACCTGGGCATCACTGTGAGGTTTCTGTAGGGCTAAATTGGCGCTCAAAGCACTTGAACTTGCAAGAGATCTATAACCATAATGATTATTATGTAGATGGAGGGATGCTCGAAAGATAGTTCTGTCAAAGTCACAGTGGATGTGTCTGTTGGAAGGAGCATCTAGTACATGTTGAAAGGACACACGCGGAAAGAGAGCCTTATATGGTCAAGTATACCACTGGGAGAGAGACAAACAGACAGGCAGGCAGACAGACACAAAGACAGGCGGAGACAGTCAAAGGTGTGTGTGTGTGTGTGTGTGTGTGACCGGATGACCTGGTGAACTTTGAAAGCACTCGCTCACCCACGTCTTTCTGATCATTGACCAGTGGAGACAGACAGAGAGAGAGGGAGAGAGAGAGAGAGAGAGAGAGAGAGATTAGACAGGCAGGCAGACAAGACAAACCGAAATAGAGAGACATTCCCAACATACATAGAATCCACAGATTAGGAAGCAGTGTGATAACGTATCACTATTCTAAGTGGCCCTGAACAGCGGCGACCAGCCAGACAGAATGATGTCCAAAACAAATCATGTGCGACTCTCACGCTCCACCTCTCTCTCCGTGCTTTCCAAAAGGAATAAATACGTGAGTACAGAGCTTACATCAATCTTGAATAGAAAAGGCCTATATACATGCCTGCTTTTTAGTTCATTTTATTTCTGTATGATTTTTGCATGGTATCTCCATTACCATCACATGTGTGTGTGTGCCTGCGTGCGCGCGAGCGCGAGTGTGTGTATGTGCGTGTGCGTGCGCGTGTGCGTGTGTGTGTATGTGTGTGTGTGTGTGTGTGTGTATGTGTGTGTGTGCACGCGCGTGCGTACATACGTGTGCGCATGCGCAGAGACTAGTTAACCAAAGTATTGTAAGTTGTTGTTGTTGTGTGTTTTTAACTGAACTTAAGTGCTGCTAAACTGTCCTTCAAAATTTCAGTCACCTTAAAGCAATAAAGACTGCAAATAATATTGTGTCGTTACACAAGGAAAACACTCAGACAAACGTGTCATGTTGTTTGTAGGCAACGAGCGACCCATGATATGCGTCAAGCAGGCCTGTACGTCATCACACCCAACACACGACAACACACACCACAACACACTTTCACGGTACACACACACACACCACTTTCACACACAACACACCTTACACACACACACACTTCACACACACACACACACACCACACACACACACACACACACACCACACACACACACACACACGCGCGCGTATGGGAAGAGTTTGCTCATTGCTAAGTCACTTGAAATACAACAGCATCCTCTTTGTTCTCGTGATGTGCTAATAATCATTGCAGCAACTTGCTCAATGTCAAGCCTATCCGTTAGGGGGAAAATAACAAAATCGAAACGGTATAATAGTTGGATAATCCTATTTCATCTAAATTAACATATTTTGTTAGTTAGTTATTCTTTTATTTCGGGTGTAATGGAATAAACATTCAGGTGGGTTTTTTTATCCAGTCCCCGCATGTATGCAGTTTTGTAAACTGTGTCATCCGTTCCCACCGGCACACATTGGCCTACTCTTCCGAAAAGCGGAATGGGTTTTAACGTGTGCGAAGGATGTTCTGCGTGCGTTCGCACATGGGACCTCGGTTTATAGTCTCATCCGAAGGACTTTTGGGGGTAGAGTGGAGTGACTGTGTTATGTTGCATGATGCCAAAGGTTGAAGGACAAACAAGCCTGGAGAAAACTGTCGACCTTTGTGGCCCTCCTCCTCCCCCCTCCCTCCCCTGTATAGGGGGAAGGAGGGGGGGGGGGGGGGGACGGGATAGCCTAGTGGTTAGAACATTGCGCTCGCAATCTGACGACCCCGGTTGATTCCCGTTCAAAGGGATATTTTCCCCTGGAGTTAACTCCACTCTCCCCAAAAGTCCTTCGGATGAGACTATAAACCGAGGCCCCGTGTGCGAATGCATGCAAATCATATTGCGCACACGTTAAATTCTGTTCCGCTTTTCGTAAGAGTAGGCCATTGTGTGCCGGTGGGAACGGATGACAAAATTGACAAAACCGCATACACACGGGGACTGGATGTAAAAAAGCACATAAGTGCTTATGCCATTATTCTCAATATAAAAAAGAATTTTAAAAAGTGTTGATGTGTGTGTGTGTGTGTGTGTGTGTGTGTGTGTGTGTGTGTGTGTGTGTGTGTGTGTGTGTGTGTGTGTTGACGACGACGACGGCGGTGGTGATGATGATGAGGAGGAGTTTTGTCTTTATTTATTTTATTTATTCTTTTTTTTTCGAGGATAATAGATTAAGCACATGTGCTATTTTTCATTCAGTCCCCGTGTGTATGCAGTTTTTTATATATTGTCGTCATCCGTTCTTTAGATTATGAAAGCAGTGTGTGTGTGTGTGTGTGTGTGTGTTCTGATAGAAGTTATAATGAAGGGCAAAAATAGCCAAATAACAAGCCGTAAAAATGTTGATTGATGAAAGCGCCTGAAGCAATAGCTGCATTTCAGTACATGCAGGAAAACACGAAGTTGTGTTAACTTGCCGGAACATTGGTGTGCTCATTTTTATGCTGTCCTTTAAAATAATGACATCATCATCTAGTAAACATATGATTCTCACTGTTTATTTATAAATTCATTTATTCTTTTTTTTTTGATAATGAAAAAAGCACTCGTATGGGGTTTTCTTTACATTCAATCCCCGTGTAGCGTACAGGCAGTTTTGTTAATTTTGTCATCTGTTTCCACCGGTGCATATGGCTTACTCTTCCAAAAGGCGGAACAGGTTTTAGCATGTGCGCAAGTTCTGCGTGTGTTTGCACACAGAAACTTAGTTTATAATAACATGTGAATGACTTTGGGGAGAATGAAGTCGGCATTGTGTGTGTGTGTGTGTGTGTGTGTGTGTGTGTGTGTGTGTGTGTGTGTGTGTGTGTGTGTGTGTGTGTTGTGTGTGTGTGTGTGTGTGTGTGTGGGGTGTGATGTATAGAAGTGTATAATGAGATATATATATATATATAGTGTGTGTGTGTGTGTGTGTGTGTGTGTGTGTGTGTGTGTGTGTGTGTGTGTGTGTGTGTGTGTGTGTGTGTGTGTGCGTTGAGAAAAGTAACAAGGTGGTGAATGTTTTTAACCTGGGGGTTGTTGTTTACATACAGTTTCAAGAAAATTGGGATTCTTTCTCGCTGAATTCAGTAGTCGGTTAAATGTTTGGCTTTCAAAACCAATCCATTTTCGGATAAAAGAAATTAGCAAAAAAAAATTAGGGGGGGGGGGATCTCAACAATTTACCAGGACCCAAATTTAGGCTAAAGCTTCATGCAACATTTTTGATGTGACAAAATATGATCATTTTCAGTGGTAAATTTCTTCTTAATTTTTCATCAAATTCTAAATTCATAGATGTCATTTGAAGCTCTGATTGGAGCTTATTGCTTTGTTATGGTTTAAAACAAAAACAAACTTTATTCATAAGCAGCCATTATTGGCGCAGAGGAGTCAACCCAAACCGTTTCTCTAGAAAAGTACTTTAAGAAGTGCTACTCGACGAAATCCTGTGGCATGAGAATCCATGAAGTCAGCAGGGCAGTGCAGCGAAGATCGGATCAAATGGAGGAGGATCATGTCGTTATCATTGGGTGCACCGACTAACGCCAAACTTGGTGATGCCGCCAGGTGAAACTCGAAGAAGACAATGAAAGTTCAGACAGAAACCACCACAGGGTTCTTTCGGCAAATGTATTTGGAGAAATCTGTAGTTTAGAAATACCTCCCCTGATGTAGAATCAATCTTCATGGGGGCCGGTTCATCAAGTTACCACAAAAGTATAAAATGAAAAAAGACATATGACATGACATTACTATGGCAATATTAATTGTTGTTGGTTGTTGTTGTTTTTTAAGATTGTTGAGCCTATTTGGCATTATATGGCATGAACATTAGTTACAGTTTTTTCTAATGTCAACAATAAAAGTGAAGTTTCTTCGGCTTTGAAATAGCTGTTTTAGGAGAGACAAAATGACAAATAAGAGATTCTTTTATCACGAGGATAAGGAATAAGCACACATGTGCTTTTTTACAACTAGTCCCCGCCCGTAGGGATACATCTTAATAATAAACCCAGAG
>CM054134.1:30502798-30530298 GCA_028751875.1 Rapana venosa | reverse complement strand
TTAGATCATCTCAAAAAAGTATTGCCTATGTAAAGCTGTACAGCATATATCGTGTGCTCATGCATGTGTTTGTGCACACACAGTCACACATGTCATTGGGTGTGTATGTGTGTAGTCATGCATTTAAAACATTTTACAAAGCTTCTGGTTAGCTGTTATTTTTTTATGTAGTGTTTGAAAAGGTGTTTTCTTTGAAGCTCCAAATGTTTCAGTCAGTGTTTTCACACAGTCTAACATTGTAACAAAGTGATTTGATTCATTCATATACAGTCCTTTTTAAAATTCATGAAATAAGTTAAAACTCTTAAGTTCTTGCTTTCTGATTTCAAATTCTTACTGACCAAGTTTTACACAAATCTTTTTGTGCAGCATTTTCAAAGACGGAGCAAAATGGGTGGACGGAGCGAAGGAGATAATGATGCCATGGCATTCATCCATGCTGCTGATGCGGCAACCTGGGCTATTTTTCTGCAGACCAAACTACACAGTGACAATTACAGGATTCAGTCATACCTACACCATGAACCCAACCGAAACTACATTCCAGAATTGTTCTGCAGCTCTCAGACTTGTGCTGTGCTGGTATCGCCCATGTTGTTAGAACCTCAGCACTCAGTGTTTTGGTCGCGGTGTGTTGAACGATTTCATCGTCGCACAGTGATTCTCTTTCTTGGTGTTGACCGGACAGAACTGAGATTAGCTCTGGGAACATCAGTCAGTGAACTTATTCTTTCCCATCATTGCTTAGACGTAGATGGTTCCAAAGAAGCAGTCAGCAGAGCATTGATCAAGCTGATAGAAGTGTTTGAGTCCTCAGAACTTTCTATTCTGCACAGTCTGCATGAGGACAGTGATGACCAAGAGGACTCAGAGGATATCTATGACCGTCCTCCTCGACCCCGTCAGCAAAATAGTCTTGTAAAAGTAATGCCGGAAGTGCTGTATGAGGTGTGTATCATATGTTTTTTTTTGTTTGTGTGGTTGGACTGTTTTGCTCATATTTGTATACTTTGTACATAACATCTCAGAAAATGGATACATATCATTTCTATTGGATTGCTTTTTCTCTAGAAATTGGATATATATCATTTCTATTGGATTGCTTTTTCTCTAGATAAAGTTGGATTGTGGGTGTGTTTACTGTGTTTTTTGTGTGTGTGTGTGTTAAATGTTTCTGTCCATTGTCAGTGTTGTGTATTTTGTTTCATGGATGCTTGCTCGCACACATATGCAGGAGTGTGTGTTTGTGACTGTGTCAATGTGTGTGTGTGTTTGTGTGTGTTTGTGTGTGTGACAGTATGAGAGAGAGAGAGAGAGAGAGAGAGAGAGGAGAGAGAGAGAGAGGAGAGAGAGAGAGAGAGAGTGAGTGTCTGTCTGCAGTGCAAAACTCAAGTGCTTATAATTATGCACATTAGCATCACACACACACACACACACACACACACAAACTTGTGCAAGGGACTAGGGAGTGCATGTGTCCATTCCACATGTTATCAAATCAAAGCAAACAAAAGTATCAGTCAGTGGGAGAGTCCGAGATGTCAAATAAGTTTTGTTGATTGGCTGAGTATTGGTGCTTAACCAAGTCATGTCTATTGAGTGTTGAGCCATGAGTTGTATAATAATATAAGACTTAGTTAACTTTGTAATGTCTCAAATATCTAAATTTAAACAGTTTTCACAATCACTGAATCAGGTGTTTGAAGTTTAACAGGTTAAACTTAAAGATATAGCACAACATTATAAATAGAACAGATAATTTTATAATTGCCTGAGATTTGAGAGTTCGAGAACAAATCTTTTTATTTTTTTTAATCAATTTTTGCTCTCATTCTCAACTATTCATCTCTTTCTCTCTCTCTCTTATATTTTTTCCATGCATACGTTTCAGCATTATCAATTTATTATGTGTGAAGAGCGTGTTGAGTGATGTGTAAATTAGAAACCACAGGTGAATTGTGTCTACTACAATATTATTAAATTACATGTGCAGAGAGACAGCCGGGAGGTGTTGGTGGTGATGGAGAGACAGGCAGACAAACCTCTCACCATGGTTGCTGAAAGCTGCTTTGGTCCCCCACAACAGATTGTTCTGAAACAGGTGGCATCTTCAGCCTACCTGGCCAAACTTCCTCGTCAGTGTTTTAACCCTTTTTTCTTTGTCATCATTTAACTTGATCTATCGTGAATTTTTTTTGTTTGTTTTGTGGTTTAGTATAAATTTTAGTTAAATATTAAGTTTTGGACTTTGTCCTTATGAATTTATTTTATTTGTTAACCAGCTTTTGTTTTTTATGTGATAGTGGTGATGATGATGATGGTGATATTGATGATTGAATGCTGTTGTTTATTTTCAACTTTACAATTTCTCTTTAAATTAGTGTATTTTATTCATTTAAGGTGGGATGTTCAGGTTGATTATAATTTATTGTAAAAACACTTCCTTTATCTGCTTTTATTCACTTGATTTCATTCCTTGTGTATTTGATACAGCGGTGTGTAGTTGTTGCGCTTTTGAAAATATGAAAACCAATCTGTTTCATGTTTCAATTTGGTTTTGTTCTTTTTTCCATTTGTTTTCATAATGTGGCATCACATCTGAATGGTAGGTTGAATTATGCATCAAATTATCTATAGTTATACAAGTCTATTTTTGTAATTTAAACCTTTAGATTGAAGCTTTGTCATCATTTCTGGTAATTCTTCATGTTTAAAAAAAAAAAAGTAGATAAAACACTGGAGCTGAGTGGTAAAGCCCTGAACAGAACATGTTAGCAAATTAGTATGCAAAGTTGGCTCAGTTTTGGTTAAGTCCAGATAGTCTTGGAGTTGATTCTCTTGAATCTGTTGTTAAGTTCCACTGAGCCATGCTAACTACTTCTGAAAATGTACTGCTTAATCCTGACCATGGAAGCTGTTGTCGCATGCAGTGTTGATAAGTCATGTTTTGTCAGCAGCTCAATCCTCTTTTTCAGATGATCTCATGGGGAAGGTGGTCATCACGATCCTTTCAGAGGATGAGCACAACTTTGGTAAAGCCACACTGCAGGTGCGATCTACCATGGAACAACTGTCTTACCTGCTTGAGAAGGAGACCAGCCCCTTGACGGTGCTGTGCAGAGCACTGGGGGTGGCTGGAACCACCATTGCTTCAGAGACTGAGGAGTTCGATGCCATGTTAGCCAAGCGTCTGGCGTTTTGTCAGTTCCCCAGGGCTTTGACAAACATTCTGTACCCTGATGATCAGACTATGGCGGGTGATTGTCATTTTTTGTCTATTTTGTTTTGCATCGCTGCTTGGCTGGTTGATTGATTGAGTAATGATGGTATCTTTTTCTTACACATTTAAAATAAATTCCAGGAAATATTAGAAGGCTTGGGTATGTACATACACACACATATAACACACCTCTCAGATATTGCACTTCAGATCTCTCTCTGTCTCTCTCTCTCTTTCTTTCTCTCTCTCTCAGTCTCATTCATTCATTCATTCACTTACTGTGCAGAACATCTTGCATGCATGTTAAAACCCATTCCACTTTTTGGAAGAGAAGGCCATTGTGTGCCGGTGGGAACGAATGACAAAATTTATTAAACTGCATACATATGGGGACTGGATGTAAAAAAAACCAAACCCATGAGTTCTTATTCCATTATCCTCAAAATAAAAGAATTTTTAAAAAATTACTCACTCACTCCCTCATTCACTCACACACACACACACACACACACAGTATCTCCTCCTTGCCTTTCCGCACACTAACACTTTTTGACATCATACCTATTTTCTGAAAAAAGCAAAATTAATAATACATTTCTTTTTCTTCTGACAGACCAGGGAACGAGCCAGTGGCCTTCCCTTCTGCACTTTGCAGCAGAGTTCAACCTGACCAGGGTGTGCGAAGAACTCCTGCGCTATCCAGGCACCATCTACGCCGCCTGCACAGAGAACTGCGATGGCTTCTTTCCTTGTCAGCTGGCTGAGAGAAACGGCTTCACTGCTCTGCAGAAGCGGCTTGTACAGTTTGTGGAAGACATGAGTAAGTGTAGACACTGGGGATTATTATTTTGGGGCTCACGTCCAATTATTATTGTTTTCAAGGTAAACAAATTATTGTTTCATGGCCCAGGACAAAAATGCGGAGGCGCAGAGATACATTGTAATTTTGTGCAGCATTTTTCTTTTTTTTGTTTAATTGTTGTTTTTGTTGTTGCTCTTCTTGTTATTTGTTAGTGGTGAAGTTTTTAAAAATTTTATTTTAACATAGACGGGAGTTTACATGACATCAAAGTATTTTAAACACTATCCCTACATTATGGGAGAGAACCCCTTTTCCCAAGTACACATGCACTGTGCACATTTGTATTCTTCTGTAACCCAGTAGTGGGTGATACAAAGGGAAGGGTTAGTATTTGGTTGGTTATCTTATAGCAGGCTACCCATAAGGAAAAGGTTAAATGTCTTGGAAGTTGTGTGAATATTCTATGACTGTTAATGTAAAACTGGACCTACAAAACAAACAGATAAACCCTTGCAAAACCCTTGCATACAAAAACTGTCTCTTTACAAGGTTATTGCTGTTGCTTCAGTCAATATCTGAGCCAGTGGCTACACACACACACACACACACACAGACACACACACACAACCAAAAGACATAGCTATCAATATTTTTGTTGCCTCTGTACTATTAAAGACAAAAATAAACAGGAATAGAAGAAATCAGTAAAGTAGGTCATCATATTCTTAAATTTGGGATGCAGCTACCGTAATGGTAGAAAAATGGTTGCATACGAAAAATCTCACCATTGGTAAACCTTGGAGTTCTAGCTGAGGACTGGGGAAAAAAGGTCATCATTTTATTGTTGTTTTTTTCACTTCTCTCTCTCTCTTTCTTTCCAAAGAAAATGCAACTTCAAAAACAAGAAAAGAAAAGGAAGTTTAGGTCTTAGACTGTTTTAACCGAAAAGAATGGGCATTTGTTATTTGTCAAAATTTACTATGAATAGTAATTGCTAGTTGATAAGGAAATGAAAAGCGAATGTTGTTTTTTGTTTGTTTGAGGAAAACTTGGAATAATTGGCCCCATTTTGTTTCTTGTCTTTCCTGTTTATATTGTATATCATTGTCCAATATTGTTCTGAGAAATCTTTACATTGGCATGAAGAAAGGCACATATGTTCACACATAGACATATACACAGACACACACAGACACACACACACACACACACATACACACACACACGCAAACACGCAAACACATACTGTTACTCACACACACAGTCACTAACACACACACACACTGTCACTCACAAACACACACACTGTCACTCACAAACACACTTTAACAATGTATACCAGTACAGAAAGTTGTGATACACAAACTATGCATTCTTCATACATATGCATTCTTAAGAAAGAAAGAAAGAAAGAGACAGACAGACAGATAAGTGGAGGCAGAAAAGAAAAGGATGTCTGATTCAAACTGAAAATGAAATACTGTCCTTGTGTTGCAGGGGTGCGACGCAGCGCAGCAGACAGTGGAATTTCATTTTCAGAGAACATGCCAGCACCTTCTCCCCACACTTCTCAACGTCCCCTGTATGTTAATGAACGGCCGTCAAATCCAGATTTGCGTGAAGCAGCAGACGAAGCTGCTGAAGACTACATTGACATGTCAGTCGCCAAGCACTGTAAGTTGTTTCATGTGTTGGTTGATTTCATTTCAGCTTTGCTTCAGCTGTTTTTGATTTGATGTTTTTATGATGCTTATTTTCACTCTTTTGAATTCTGATTTGATCTTACTATTCTTCCTCCATCCTTTAATTTTTTACTTTCACCTTTTTGGTATAGTTCAGTTTTGCTTTCTCTGAGATAAGATTCTGTGGTTGGCAGGGCTTTAAACAAGAAGATTGGATTGGAACTAAGGTTAAAGCAACATTGGTTGTCTTGCATATGGGTGACAGTTCATGTGCCTTAGCTTCAGTACAGACTTTCATTTATTTCCCCCAGCCGTAAATGGATACCTGCCCTCTTTAGGGACAGGGAAGGTAAGGCAGAGAGGGAGAAGAGATGGGTGCCACTCTCAAGATGCTGGCCCTAGAGAAGCTGAGGTCTTCACGCACACACACACACACACACACACACTCACACGTACACACACCCACGTTCATGTTATTTTGTTTTTTTGTTCCTATCTTTTTGTCTTTTTCTTCCTTTCTTGAACATGCTTTTTCGTAACTTTACTGGACTTAAGTTATGTCATTGAGCATTAACATTTTCCCCTTAAGTTTTCTGATTTTTTTTAACCTATGGATTCAGTTAAGAGGTTATTTTATTCATCATCAAGCAGATTTTCATTATATTTGCATTTGACTCAGCAATGTGGGCTGCTGGATCTAATTTGGGAGCATAGCACACCCTCTTTTTTCTCTTGTTTTTGTATTGTGCCTGATGCTGGCATGTATCATGGTATCTTTATGTGTATATATCTGTACATTTGTATGTATGTATTTATAAACACAGCTGCAAGCTCTTTTCCCGAGTTTTTTCACAGATAGGGAGTGGAGAGGGGAGCAATCATTATTAAGTGATAATCTGTGTGTGTTTTCTTTTCTCCTCATATTGAAATTATCAGTTTGAACACATTAAACACACACATACGTGCACACGCACACACATATGAGAAGGGTGTGACGTTTTGCAGATTACGCAAAAGCTTACTATGAACTTAGAACAGTTGGTACTGAAGAGCTGTTGATTTGAACTGCAGCTCTTAAAGACTTTTCTGCCAAAGTTGAGTGATGTAGTTATGCCACTGCTGTTTTCCATTAGCTTTATTTTTACTTATTCGTACGCTTCACACCAATTTTTAAAATATTTTTGTAGTACGCTTTTTCCCCTCATTTATTCTATGAATATCAAAGTGTGTGTCACATTTTTTCTCTTTTAAGCTCTGCGAGTATTAAAAGTGTACCACCCACTTTCCTTTCCTACGCTGTATGAGTATATGTGACTCTCTGCCATGAAATGAGCTGCATTGCACCTGATCCACTTTTGTACTTGGAGCCATTTTTATGAAGGTGGGGATCATGTTGTAAATATTGAGATTTTAATTGATTCTTGAAAGTATGAGGGTGTTTTTTTTTACGTTGTTCTGAAGCATCAAGGCATAATTTTGTTTCCTTTTGATTTAAAAGTACATTTCAAAACACCCAACTCCTGTTCCTGACCATCTATTACGATGCAAAATTCATCAGTTTCTCATTTTGTCTCTTCCTGGAGTGAAGCATTTCAATTTGTAATCACTTTTCATAGAGTTATCTAATTTCCTTTTTTTTTCATTGAATAATTTCTTTGATTGCATGTTAAAAAAAGAAAAAAATGACTTCGGTTGCAATGCTTCTACTTATGATGTGGTGGAGAGTCACACATACATATTTATCTCTTTTTCTCCTCCTGAGCTATGTGAATATTATATTAAAAGTGTGTGGTTCACTTTCTTCTCATTTGCTTGTCTTTTTGTTTTAGTTTTAGGAAGTGTATTATAGTAGTGTGTGTCTTGGCTCTGCTTGGCGATGAGTGTAGCATAGCGTCTGTTGCTTTATCAGCTTGCTCTGGGGCGCTGTCGACGTGTCAGGAGGTGGTGGATAGGGAGGGGGAGAGACAGGAGACACCCCTTGCCCCTTCTCCGTGCTTGAGGAAAGTGACTGGTAAGCTGCTGCAGGTAGAAAAGAATGCTGAAGTAGTGAATTGGCCGATCCGCAGCAGAGCTGTAGATGTGTGCTGATTATCTGATTGAAATGTATATTTTTGAGTGCAGTGTTAATTATAGAATATGTATCTTGCAGCATAGTGGCTCGGTCAGACATAGCTTGCTTTTTTAAGGGCATATGCATGCAGGAACATACACACTTGACTCAACATGAACATGTGTACACATGCATATGCACACATACTTAAATGTGCGTTCGTGTGTGCACGCACCACATATGCTTGTGCACACATACATGTGTACACACATACTCCCACTCACTCATGTTGCACACGCATACGTACTGCACACATATGTATGTACACATTTACAAGTTCACAAACTTGCATCATTGAAAGTGTGTGGTAAACTCGCTTATTTTGTACACTAATGCACAGTCTTTTAAGAGCTTGAGTATGAAAAGAGTTATAAAAAAAAAGGAAACACACACATGCATGCATACACACACACTTACACACACAGACACACATGCATACACACACACACACACTATTTTCTGGTGTCTGTTAATTTTGTAATGCCTTTTATGAAATCAAATGCCCCCTTTTGTTCCATACTTTCTCTCTTGTGCATTTCAACACCTTAAAACTTTGCTTTGCCTTGAGTGTTGGTGATCATTTCCTAGTTTCTCCTCTATGAGAATATGTAGACATGTCTTACCTTTTACAGTTTTATTAAATGAAATAAGACATAATTTATCTACAAGTAGCATGCATGATGTTTTGAGTATTTTGAAGTGGAATACAAGCAAAGTGACTACGTCGGACTTCTCTCTTAGACTACTTGTTCACTTGTTTCAGACGGTTACGCAAAGCCTAGATCGTATTCTGAAGGTTGTGTCAAAATCCCATGTGCCAAAACACCCTCAGGTGAGTTGGAAGTAAAAGCATAAGTGAACATATTGTTTCCAAAGTTTAAAGGAAGATTTTGTTGGGGTTTGGGGGTTGTTGTTGTTGTTGTATGTTTGGTTTTTTTGAAAGGGGGGGGGGGGTCTCTTTTTCTTTCTTTTCCACTTTCTTTGCATTTTCCCCCTGAAACTATGATTTTTATTTTTCAATTTTATCAACAACAGCAAACTTATAAAAGCATGAAATAAAAGAGTTTACTTATTTATTTCTTGCCCTACTGGGTCATTCTATACTGCCACAGTCTCTGCTGCAAAATGACCCAGGCCTTAGGCTTTGTCAGTTATTGAGGTTAGGATTTGCCAAGAACTATGTCAAAATGTTGTTATGCTTCTAAATGTTGTGTTGAAACTGTCTACATCCATGACCAAGCTCTTAGCATGACAGCCTGTGCGCTCCAAAGGAAAATAAATCTTCTGAAGCTTGAGTATGGCTGCCTCAATGCCGAGGTACTTGAAAACAGCCCTGCATGCAAACTACTCGTCCAACATGCACTTTCAATCACAGTGATTCCTTGGTGTAATGAATGAGACAAGAGTGCATATTCTGGGTGAATCCCATAGTGTTAAGCTGGGAAATGCCTAACAATAAGCAGAACAACAATCTGTTGTGAAAACAGGATCATCCATGGGTGGAGCTAAGTTGTTTCTGTATGTGTCTTTCCTCTCAGCTTCATGGCCAAGACATGTAAATAGATTATTACACCAGGAAACAAGGAGACCAGAGAAGAATGACAGAAACAAAGACAGAAGAAAAAAAAAGGAAACAAACAAAACAGTGAAGACAGAGAAAGCGCACGATTACTCAAAGGGAAAAAGAAAGAGGGAAGAACATAGGAAATAAAGAATAAGAGCAAGGAAAAGGAAAAGTTAGAAAGAAAGAACTGAAGAGACAAGGAAAGAGACTGATGGGGGGAAATAACAGGGGGAAAAAACCTCAAAGAAAGACAAAAAAATGGAAAGAACAAAGAAATAGAGAGAAGGAGGGGGGGGGGGGTATTCCAACAAAAAGAGAAAAAAAGACTTGAAAGTAGGGTGCAAAGAAAGAGAGAAAGAAAAGAAGGAAGAGGAAAAGAAAAAGATATCAAAGACATGAGGAAAGGAGAATAGTTCTAAAACCATGAAGTAAAAAAAAAAAAAAAAAGAAATGAGAGAGGAAATTTGTTTTGGACTGTAAACAAAAAGTTACATAGACAACACACAAACACATGCACAATTAGAGATATATATCACATTCACACTCACACACAAATGGAGATAGATATTGATTCATTTATTTCACAAAAGAGACGTGAAGTAAACTGTTAGCAAATATGAAATGCCCCTTATACCATAAAATATGTTGGTTTTTTTCACTGGAAGAAGCATCTGTTGTCATGCAAGGTACCATATAACAAGGGAAAGAACTCTTTAATGGAGCTGTCAATACCTACAAATAATGGAAAATCTTTGGCTGTTGAATCGACCCAACAAAAATAACCCCCCAAAGCAACACTACACAACCAATTAGAAAATTTAACAAAATTTAATGTGCTGGCTTTTTTTTCTCTCTTTTCCTTTATGTTCTTATTTATTTTCTCTTTATTTTGTATCTCGTTACTTGACTCCTTGAAGTGTCACAGGACATCATGCTCAAACTCTTCATGTAGTATATCTTGATTGAACAAGTCCACCCTGGTGGAAGCTATCCATCTCCAGGTTGCACATTTCTTGCAGAATGTGTTTATGCTCTCCTGTAGCGGTCTACTTTTCTGTGAAGAATTGATCAATATGTTTTTGATATGTGCATAAAGTGTATACTTGCGTTCCCATACAAGGTTTTGGGGTGGGTTTTATTCTGAGTTTTCAGACAGGAGGGGTAAGTGTTCCTGTTGTTTGTTTGATACTCCAAAAAAAAAAAAAAAGATGTTATTTTGTTTCACTCTTCATTATCCCTTCTTTATTGAAATTCAGGGAGAAAAGTGTTATTTATTTGCCAAACAGAAGCCAGAATAGCTGAAGAGGACAGCAAGGAGAACGAGCCTCCTCCGCTGAAACCCAAAGTGGGACGTGCACACTCCACAGCCAGCTCTTACACCTCCCAACCTCGCCTGAACGCCGGCACAAGGCCAGACTCTAGCAGCTCAGAAGCCTCGGTCTCCCAAGAAGCCCCGCAGGAAGAAAACCTCGGCAAGTCCTCCACAGAAACCCTGTCACATCCAGAGTCTGGAGCCACGGGCGGATCAGAGCCGAGGAGTGAAGAGAAGGAGGAGGAGGAGAAGGGGGGAGGGAGGGTGTCGTGGTCTGTGGGTCCGGCAGGGGAGCGGCCAGCTTCAGAGTTGTCCAGTACTTCTTCCCAGTCAGACTGCGATCTGTCGGCAGAGCAGCCCGACACTTTCCCTGATGTGAGTTGGGTGTTCTTTGACAATGGTCTTGTGATGTTATATCTGTTCGTCGTTATTGGTTCTATGCTTGTGACTGAGTGTAGGTGTCATGGTCATAGGCTTTCTTTTGGCTTAAAAGTTTGTCAGCGTTATTATATGTATATATATTATAAAAAATTTCCAAAATGTATTCTTATTGATTCCAAGATGTTTAATGTTTATATTGCAGAGTAACAAAAGAAATTCCTTTCTTTTATATTTTTTTCCAGAGTTAAGTTTGAGAGGCTGTTTTTATTTTGTGCAGTTGTATCATTTTCTATTAAAAATAGTGTGTAAATATAGATCATTTCAGTAATCAGGTATTGCTGGTCATTATTGCTGTTATGAGCTTTAGACTATGATTTAGACATTCTGTACATTTCTTTTGTCTTGTTTCCCTCTTTTTTTGTGCACAGTGATCGCAATGGTTTAAACAGTTCATTCATTAAAGCAACAAAAAAGGAAACTATTCCTGGTAAAGCAAGAGTGCCTCATGCATTAAAACAAACCTTGGGGCATAACTGAACTTTTTTCTAGCTAAGCAAGGCTTTGTGTTGTTGGTTTTGTGTTCATATTTGACAGGCTCTTCTACTGAGTTTTCCTGACTGAACCTGTGGAAATAATTCCTTTAAAGGGGAATTTTGTTTTCCAGTATCTTCTGCAGTAGTTACATAGTAAAAAGTTGTTCTTTATTGATGTCACATTTATCTATAATTTAAGGAAAGAGTGTGTATGTGTACATTATAAATCTGTGTGTGTGAGTGTTGTGTGTGTGTGTGTGTGTGTGTGTGTGTGTGTGTGTGTTCCCTTTGTATGTCTGCTTGACTGTCCAGTATCCAGGTTAGAGAGGGAATGAAAGAGAGACAGAGAGAGATAGAGACAGTGCTGAGTCTGCACCTATATTTCTTATTCTGTTTAAATTACCATAGACAAACTGGTGTGGTAAAATATGATTATATGTATGAAATGTATTATGGAGTCAAAATATGACTATAAGTAAGAAATTTATTAGGGATTTAAAATGTGACGGATGTAAGAAATTGATTTTAGAATTCAGGTAAAACACCTGAATATATCAAACAAGCATAACAACCTACTGCATTATATTCACCTGAATATATCAAACAAGCATAACAACCTACTGCATTATATTCGCCTAAATATATCAAACAAGCATAACAACATACTGCATTATATTCGCCTAGATATATCAAACAAGCATAACAGCCGACTGCATTATATTCACCTAGATATATCAAACAAGCATAACAGCCGACTGCATTATATTCACCTAGATATATCAAACAAGCATTACAGCCGACTGCATTATATTCACCTAGATATATCAAACAAGCATAACAGCCGACTGCATTATATTCACCTAGATATATCAAACAAGCATAACAGCCGACTGCATTATATTCGCCTAGATATATCAAACAAGCATAACAGCCGACTGCATTATATTCACCTAGATATATCAAACAAGCATAACAGCCGACTGCATTATATTCACCTAGATATATCAAACAAGCATAACAGCCGACTGCATTATGGTATTAACTGTGGTTCAGGACTCGCCAGTGCTGCGGAACAAGAACGCCAAGCGCAGCAAGTCGGTGCAGGATAAGATCTCTCACTTCTTCAAGAAGATCAAGCCAGCACGACGACTCCACTCCTCCAGCGAGAGTGAGCTGCCCACCAAAGGGCAGAAGGTCAGCTGCATGTTGTTAGCGAAGATTTGTTGTTGTTGCTGTTGTGTTGTTTGTTGTTGGCTATGAAGTCAATTGATGACATACCCATTCACACATAGATATATGAACATGTAGGCACGAGTATGTGCATACATGTATGTGTGAGTGTGAGTGTGTGCACATGTAGTTAGATGTTTTCATGAGATTGGGGATGCATGCGTATATGTGCATATGTATATTTTTGCTTTATTCTTGTTTTCCTTTTCTTATAATTCATTTTTATCACTGATTGATATTTACCATCTGTAAATATATTCAAGAAAATGTGGTGTAGTTTTGGTGATAGATATAATCCCAACATATTATCAAGTACATACAATGAAAATTGTCGCTGGTGATAAATATGATCCCAACATATCAAGTACATACAATGAAAGAATGAAAGATAGTTCACACTTTTGATTGCTGTGGAATATACACATCATTAGGATCATTATTGTCATTGTTTATAAATATGTTCATGTAACTCGGTGTTGTTGTTGTTGTTTTTAAGTAATAAATTCATATCATTGCGACATTCGTGTTGCAGAAATTAGTAGTCTACTCCAGACAATCCACCTCTTCGACTAGCAGTGATCCTTCTGGATACTCATCTCCAACCCTGAGTAACAGTAAGTGTGCAAGTCAGCACTTGACTATGTGTTCAGTAACTTTATAGACCTTGTGAGTGAGGAATAGGAAATTGTGGTGTGTGTGTGTTGTGTGTGTGAGTGCGTGCGTGTGTGATTGTGTTTTGATGTGCTAAGATCGTACATATTTTGATAATTAATTATTGCAATTGTTTAAAGTGAGTTATGGTAATGAGGGTTTTGGAAGGCAAGTCCGCTCCACATCCTTACAATCATTATTGTTATCATTGTTGTTCTGTGTTGATTAGTTAAGCTCCATATATCGGAGATACTCAGTAAATTGATATCACTCATGAGAAATCAGAAATGTTCCTGAAGGTTCTGTGTTTTACTTTGAGGGGGGTTAGTGTCCATTGTTTGTTCAGATTAGGATTTACTGTAACTGTTTACATCGCAACAGGGAAGGAAAGGACTTTGATGTTTTATGTTTGTAAATATTTACATTGGCAGGGTTCAGTATCTCTTCAGAATTATTACATGTTTATGAATATTTCATGTCTAGTGAATCGGCATAAGACAACAATGAAAATAGTGGTGATGAGGATTTGTAGAAGAAAGCTCATGGCTAAACTGTTGCTCTGCGAGTGTTTTTCAAACACACACACACACACACACACACGTGTCTAATATCACTAATAGTGAAAAGACATTAAATCAAAAGAAGAGGAACAACACACACACACACACACACAAAACAAACACACACACACACACACACAGATTCACTCACTCTCTGTCTGTCTCAGTCTCTTTCTCACTCCACAACATTCAGACCATCATCTCTCTCTTTCTCTCTCTCGCTCTTTCCATCCCTTCTTTTGTGTCTTTCTCATTTTCTGTCACTCCAAAACATTCAGACTAAGACAGTTGATGATTGATTAATAGCAACACTACTGGAATCCTTTCAGAATTCAAAGGTGCAGACAGTGAGCGTGACAGCGGTGCAGTCTGTGATGACCACAGCCCATCAGTAAGTCTTCTGCCATCGTTTTCTCTGACTTTGTTTCCGATAGGTTGTAGGCTTGGTTGCTAACTGCTTGGTGTTCCAGTTGGTTTCTCCCTCTCTCTCTCTCTCTCTTCACTGTTGTCATTCTTGTTGGTTTGGAAGACATAATGTTGTACATAGGTTATGTAGCTGTCTTTTTGTTTCGCATGCTTTTTCTGTTGTGAAAACTTGTTTTCATTACTTTTCTTGTTCATAGCTTGCCTGACTACTTTTTGGTTCTTGTTTGTTGATCTTTTCGTTATTTTTCTTAAATCATTTATTTGTTGTGAGACCTTTTCTGTAATCAAATATGTGTTGTTAGTGGCGTGCAAGGAACTTTTAGCAGTAAGTGTTAGTAGATCAGAATTTTCTGAGATTGTTACACTTGGTAATATATATATATATGTAATATATATATATATATATTTTTATATATATATATATATATATATATATGTGTGTGTGTGTGTGATTCAGTGTCCAGAATGCCCTTTCAAAACTCCTTGCGATATATATTCTTTCCTTCATCAATAGACTCAGAATTTCAAATGGACAAGGACTTATAAAGATTCTTAGAGGAAAACTTTACATGAGAGAGGCATTGTTTGAACAGGAAGCTCACACAATGACCTTAAAAAGGGAAATAGGGAAGCAAACCAGAACATAAAGACAAGCTGTTAAAGCAGGAAGAATATATTTGCACACACACACACACACACACTTTTTGTTCTGGAGAGGGAAAGGCAGATAATTGTTATAATTATTATTATAAAGGCAGATGATAGATATACTTTTTCACATTAGATTTTATTTTCCAAAAACTTGGTTGCATCAGTTCACTGCAGATGAATTGTTTTGTGTTCTGAATTCATAGTATACATTTATACGCTGAAATAAATAATTATCTAAACTGAAATATTCCAAAAGAAAGAATGGACAAGTTTAGCAAACATAGCTTTTGAGGGTATCACTGTAAAAGCCTTTTTAAATCTAGTCTGTTGTTAAGTCGCTGCTGTCAGAAATAGTATATACACTCAGCTTATATTTTTTGTTGCTGCTTGTTTGCTGGTGGCTACTGGTCACCATTTCTGGCAACAGTAAAGTATGCAAACACCATTAAATGTGAAATCACTGACAAATCAAAAGAAGAAGCAAAGTCAGCAATAACAACAACAAAGCACAAACAAAACCCTCATATTTGTTCTCTTCATCAACGTTTTCACTCTGAATGTAAATTTTATTCATAATGTGAGAGTATACATACGTGCATGCAAAGACAAACATACACGCCCATGTACACAAAGATGTGTTCTCACGCTAATGATATTTACAGAAGCTAATCAGGTCTCTGGTGAACTTACTCGTCATTGAAAAAGAAGCTCACATCCCATCCATTCTTCAACTTCTTCACCTGGATCATTCGTTCTCCTTTTCATCTCCCATTCACAGTCTGATTCACAGTGCTTACTACCTAACTAATGCTTTACGAATTCTGTGGTGGCAACTACTAGTTATACAAATGGCCGCTGGCATTCTTTTCCGGCAGGTCGCGATGCGTAGCAAATGCGGAGATTCCGCCCCATCACGAAACTCGGGTAAACGGAATGGTGTTTCCATGGTATGCATGTTCCGCTTATCCCCTCCACTTCTCCCTCTTCTTCTCTGCACTTTGCTTCTTTCTTTTGTTTTCTTTCTTTTTTTTCTGGTTTTCATCACATTGCTTAAGAATTCATTAATTTGTGTTCGTTTTGGCTATGCGTAAATGAGATTTTTACTGGATTGACTGTATGGACTATTTTTACCTTTAAGCTTATTTTTTAAATTCTTTTTATTGCTTATTTTTTCTAAGCAAAAGTAGTGTATCAGTGTTCCTGCTTTGCTTTGATCATTTCATTTTTTATGCAAGAAAGGCATTTACATTTTTGCTTATGTAAATATTCCTTGTAAATGATTTGTCCCGTGATAAGTCTCTACTTCAGTGTTTGCTTTTTTGAACTGGAGGAGAACATGATTACAAAATAGAAGAAAATCAACAAGTTTGCAGTCTGTATGATTTCATAGTGTGTTGAGAGGATTCATCATTAACTTAAAAGAGTTTATTCAGATGTTGAAAACATGTGCATACTATTGTTTGAACAACTTCCTGAAGTCACTTTTTATCATTATCTCAGAGTAAAATTCAATGCAAAAATGATGGTGGAAATGTACAGTATGACCTTGATACATGCCGTCCTACATCAATTCTTTATTTATTCACAAAGAAAATCTAAAAGATATGTGAATCAGGATTTTAACAGGACTCTCTCTCTCTCTCGATCACACACACACACACACACACACACACACACATGCACACACACACACACACACACACACAGCATGTGATTTGCAACAGCAATTTTTCTTTTATCAGAGAAAACATGTCTTGCTTAGCCTTTTAAAGCTATTCTTTCTGAAGCTGCTGAATCCATGTATGTTTTTTTTAATCATAGTATTTTCTCACTTATTTGGCTTCATCTTATTCTATTTCTGCCATAAATTTAATGTTTCCGTTCTGTTAGCAGTTGCATCCATCTCTTAAGTTTATGAAAAAAAGTATAATATCTTAAAACCATTTCCATTTGGTAAGCCATTTTTAGTTTATTGTTCAGTTAATTTACATTTATAGCTACATCTTTTTATTGTTCTGTTATTTGCCTTTGTTGATTAAGTACTCTTGAAATAGTTATTTGCAGCATCGGTAAAAGATTTTATGATCTTGATATTCATGTAAAATTTAATCTAAACAAGAAGCCTACAGTATCTGTCTCTGAGAAAAGATAAAAGAACATAACTCAAGCTAATTACATGTACTTTCAGTTTGATCTGTTTCTGAAGAATCAAACTTAAGCTGGTCCTGTTTATTTTCAATAAAATTTGTCTCTTAACCTCAAGTCTTCTTTCTCATGTAAAATCAGCAACAGAATATTATTTGATTGTCATAGTTTCGTTCCAAAACTTCACAAAACTCATATGTAATCTTTTTTTTTTTTCTTCCAGCAAAGACGCGTTTCAGTACGCGTCCAACGGGCAAAAAACGAAGACCTGAGCGAAACACCTATTCTACCTGCTAGGACGTCCATAGCTGAGCCGAAAGAGACCTTCGTCAGCTTCATCAAATAGACAGAGCACACGGACTTTGTTATGCCGGTACACAATGCTCCTGTGATTATGATCCCTCTTGTTCTCCACTCCCATCCCTTCTTCTAAGTACCATCAAAAACCGAAAAAAGAACATTGTGATTTTGCGTCGTGGTGTGATGATTATTTCTGTCCTTTCTTTTTTTTGTTTTTTTTGGGGGGAGGGGGGCATCTCTTTCTATTTCTGTTGATTCTCTCCACTCTGAGTTTGTCATGAGAATCTCATTCAAAGGTATTGGTTTCAAAACTTCTTGAAGACATTCATAGAGACACAAGAGATATGAAGTTTTGTCATATTATATTACATTGTATACATGTTAGAAAAACAACAGCAACATTTTTTTAAAAATTGAAAACCCAAATGTTTGAGAGAAAAAAAAGTTTTCTTTTTTAAAAAACAAATTTGGGCTGCATTTTTGCTGCTGTTGATTCATATGCTCATTAGAACTGCCAGACAGCATTGACATGGAGGGGTTCATGCATTATGCTTGTCCGTTTGTCATTTTGTTTATTTGTTTTGTATTCTGGGGGAGTTGTGTTACTGATCCTTCAGATTGTAAAATATATTTACTACTTGTGATTTTGTCTATTGTGTCTTTCATATCTTTCAATACTAATGTCGAGACATGTACAGATTTTAGGGGGGGAAAATGCATTCCTCTTAGGGATTTTGGTTTTGGTTTTTTTTCCCACTGTGATCCTGACCAGTTAAGATGAGCATTATCATTATTTATAATATTTCTGTATATGGATCTTACCTTTATTTCCCTCCATTTTACACAGATGAAGCAAGCATTCCTAATTTGTGTGTGTGCGTGCATGCATGCGTGTGTGTGTGTGTTCGTTTTGTTTTTGTATTTTAATCTGTTCACTATAAGTGATATTAGATGTGTGTGTGTGGTGTGATTTTTTAAAACAAAATCATCTATTTCTTTTTTTTTTTTTACATTCATCAGCATATGTTGATTGTTTTGTAATATTTTATCCCAATCCAGTAGCAAGCATGTACAGTCATTAAATGTGACTGATAGGGGGGAAAACAGTATGTTTTCACCATCCCTTCTGTTTTGGGGAGATGTGGTTGGTGGTTTTTTTACTATAGTTTCTTTTCATTGTCAGTTATTGCTTCTTTCACCCCCTCTACCCTCTCTTCACAAGCAACTTGAATTCATAATAAGGCATTAACATGGACATCTTATTTAATTAACAACAGTTGATGATGGTGATGTGTGTTTGTGTTACCAGGTTGTTTTGAGGAAAAATGCTTCCTTGCTTGCTGCTACTGTCATATTCAAACCAGCTCATTCTATTGAAAGTTTTGAATCCTCACAATAATAACAATAATGTATGGAATATATATATATATATATATATATCACTGAGTCTTGTGAAGCAAACAAATCAAAGCGCTTTCATTCATATCATTTACATGCATGCAAGTGAAATTTCTGCTCCTTTTGCAAATCTTTGTCTTTGTTTAGAAATGGTAGTTTTGAATCATAAAACGCTATACTTTGTGTTATAAAAGTTTTGTGTATTTACTGTGCTGAACATGGATTTAAGATTCTATGTGAAAACAGAGACCTATGTTACTGGGTAAATATTATGCTTTTAAACAGTGATATTGATGGGCATTTTTCAACTTTCGTGTGTGTGTGTGTGCACTAGTGAGTGCACATATGAGTTTGTGTGATGGAAACATTCTGTCATATTTAAAAGTTTTGTTTGTTGTTGTTTTTATATTATTCTTGGTGATTATGTATTCAGCATGCCAAACAAAACAGTTTGAAGAAGTTTGTAGACGATATACGCTGACAGGTTTTTATCAATGATGCACTGTGTTGTAGATTTTCAATGTGTATTGTGCCTATCTGTTATCCTTTTCATGATTTTGTTATCAGTAACTACGCATTCATCAACTCTAGAAAATGACAGGAAAATACTTTTAGTCAACTATGCACTTTGGTTGAATGATTTATTCTTGAGTCTGGCAGTGCAGTCAATTTTTATTAACTCTATCCAGTGACCTGTTGATATAGATACAAACACAACTGAAATGATTATAAGCCAGTATGCATGTAGTCTTTCTGATGATGTTTTATTTGGTACAGTGAAAGCACGGTCCGTTCTAGATGATAAACGCTGACAGGCTTTTCATTACCATGCCATGGGGGGAAAAAACAAAGTTGTTGAAGCAGTGTATTATCAGTTTGTTCAAAGCCAAAGCCCCCAGGCTGAATAGAGAAAGAGAAACCGAGGTTTGTATTGTAAAACACGCTTGAAGCTTCAGGGACAGTTCTCATTTTGGGGAAAAAATGAAAACCAATACAAAACAAAACTAAACCCAAAGTAAAAAGCCAAAATATGCATGACCCCTCTTAGGGAGAAGTTAACGCTGCACTGTACTCTCTTCCCTCCCCAAAACCACAAACAAACAAATGCTTTATGCCTTTTCCCCCATCCCTTCTAGTGCTAAGCCAGAGTAAGTACAAGTCAATCACAGTTAGCCCTAGGAATCCCCTCTTGTACGTATCTTTGGCTACAGCTGTGATCTTAGCTTCTCTCCCTTTCAAGTCATTTAGCATCCCCGAAGTTGGAATGCGGCAACCATAATGGTGGGTAAAAACGGCTGCATACGCAAAATCTCAACTTTGGTGAACCTCATAACTTTAGCCACAGAACAAAAATGAATTTGTGATAAAGTCAGTTAGTATTACACATAGTCTGCTTATCATTTGAAACAGAAAATATGGTTTTTAACCAAAAGTTAGAGGGAAAGGGAAGTGAGGTCAAAGTCTTATGCTATTTGAGTGTGTTAGGGTAGCTGGGAAGCCACCTGCCATGCTTTTGATAGCAGCAGTTTCTTTGACATGTCTTCAGCTAAATCTGTGACATGTCTTCAGCTAAATCTTTGACATGTCATGTCTTCAGCTAAATCTGTGACATGTCATGTCTTCAGCTAAATCTGTGACATGTCATGTCTTCAGCTAAACCTGTGACATGTCTTCAGCTAAATCTGTGACATGTCTTCAGCTAAATCTGTGACATGTCTTCAGCTAAATTGTTGACATATCTTCAGTTAAATCTTTGACATGTCTTATGATAAATCTGTGACATGTCTTCAGCTAAATCTTTAACATGTCTTCAGTGACATCTGTGACATATCTTTAGCTAAGATCTTTGACATGTCTTCAGTTACATCTGTGACATGTATTTAGCCAAGATCTTTTACATGTATTCAGCTGAATCTGACATGCATTCAGCTAAATCTTTGACGTGAATTCAGTTAAATCTTTGACATGTATTCAGCTAAATCTTATTATCTTATCATTACATTAGTCTGAGATATTGCAATGTTGCAGTCACTTTCAACAAGAAACATGTTGAACGCAAGCATAAAATAAATGGTGTATTCTCTCTTCTCTTATTTCTTAACTCGCATGTAATTATATGAGTCACAAGGGGTAGTGCACTGATATTTTTATTTAGTGAAGCTTGAGCAAGTCAAACTTGGTGGAGCTCATCCCTCTCCAGGTGGCGGATTGCAGGCTAGGTGTAATTATGTCATCCCTACCACAGTCCAGAGCTCTTCTGTGAAAGGTTGTTGGAGTTATGAATTTGTTTTCCATCTTGGTCATTTGATTGAAGTCACAACCGACATTATAAATGAAATCAGTAAACTGGCTCATCTAATTTGCTTACAAAAGTCAGCTGTGATATAATACAAACATTTGTTTTTTATGATATCAACATGTTTTTAATTTATACTGTCAGTCTTTTTGAAACAGTAATTTTTATTGAATGGTATAATTTCTTTTTAACATACCATTTTGTATCATTTTATATTCATTTTACAACTGATAGTGTATCAAGTTGTTTTGTTTTTTAATCTTCTTCCTGCAGAGGTTTTTGTTTGAAATTGGGACTGCTCTCCCAAGATTGCTGGACTACATCACTGTGCACATAAAACATATTCTGTCAACCCTTCTCCCCACCCTAGCCAAAAATAAAATAAAGGAAATAACACCAAGAACAAACTCAAAGGCAAAGCCAAAAAAAGAGAGAGCAAACATCTTGAAAGCTTGTTTTTTCTGTAGATGTTGAACTGTCAAAATGCTTTTATTTGTGATAATCAGATACATTCATACTTACTACTTAGTTTTGCTCATTGAAAATTGTGCCATTTGGAGCAGGGGGGGGGGGGGGAATCAATAAATGCATGTACAATGCTTGTTTATCATTGCATTTCATTATTTACATTTTTAACTCTGTATACATGTATTATTGTCTTCGCTATTTTCATTGGGCATATCTACTGTTCTAGTTTGTTGGTAAGGTGAACATTCTTGCTGCTATCCAAATAAATTAAAGTGAATGCAGGAATTTATTATATCTTTTTCTTGATATGCATTTTGTTTAGCATTTATCATTTCTGTACATTTTCTATGCATTGTATTTCGTTTGTGGTTTTGTTTTTGAGTTTCATATCACATGCATTTTTTTTACTCCCAGTTTTTGCCAATCAACCAAAGGTTTGGGAAGCTGTGCCGATGCAGCTCTTTTCCTCAACTTGTTGTCCAGAGCACTGAGCAGTTATATTGCATTGCATCGTGTAGTATAGCGGTGATCGTCACAGCAGATTTCTCTGCAGGACTTTCAGTCTGCTCTCCTGGGGGAGAAGGGGCGTCCACAGTGCAATTCCATCCCCTCCCTCCCAATTTTTGTCTTTACTGTCTGAATACATGCATTATTTGCTGGTTGTTTGTTTGTTTTTTAATGACTTTTCTATACAGAATGTTGCCTTCTTCTTCTTCTTCTTCATCAAACACTCAGACAGCAGCTCTGGAAGCCCTGACAAATGCAGTGGTATATCGAAGTCGTGTGTTGCCTAAGTCACCTCTACTGTTGCTGTAGGCTCTTTTCCATGCTCTAAATGCATTACTGCACTCAGGACTTTTAGTATTATGACTTGTCCAATGTACTTGTGCCCGCATCATCACTTATGGCCTATTAGAGGGGAGATCCAGGGAAACTCGCTGTTAATAATTATGGTGATAATTTGCTGTACATTATATTCAACCTTTTTGCTTCAAAAGTATAGCAAATTTTTGGTACATAGTAATGCATTTTTTGTCTTTTTTTTCAGGAATGTTGCACTTTGTTTATTTATGTACTGACTATATTTTTTATATGTAATAGTGTGAGTGCATATGTATATGTGCATATGTGTGTGTGTGTAGGGGGGGGGTGCATTTGCATGCATATGTAGCATGTGTGTGTGTGTATATTTGTGAGTGAAAAGGTAATTTGGCCATGTATAAAATAAATCAGGTTCTGAGTATTAAACCATTTCAAAATGCTCTCTGCATATGACTACCTATACACATATATATATATATATATATATATATATCATCCAGTGTAATCTCATTGTCCTGGTGGTTTCACAGAGCTGCTGCCTGCATGTAGCGGCCACCTCTTGCTCCTACAAGATAAGGCTGGCTGGCTATGGGGCATGAATTGAATGAAAGCACATGTTGGCCTCTAGCTGACCTCTGCTGCTAGCAGTGGGTTGCGTTTGCAGCTATCAAGTCAAAAAACCAGTGTTGCTTTCAAAGAACATAAATCAGTCGTTCAAAGTGGGTAAAGCAATTGTGTATGTGTTTAAAGGATGTGTGTGTATGTAGTGTGTGTGTGTGCGCATGCATGCGTGTGTGTATGTGTGTGTGTGTGTGTGCACAAGCTTGTGGTTTTGAAAGTATGCATTTGTGTACAGAGAAAGAGGCTATTCTAAATATCCTCATGAACACACACCCTTGTAAAGATCTGTTGTACATGGAATGTAAGTTGTTTGCAATAAAGGCCTGTTTTTTTTCTAATGAATGTGTTTATTGTGTGCTGTTATGTCTGCATTTACATAAGATTACCTCAAAATATTGTTTTTTTAAGCCAAAAAGGAATAAAAGAACTACCAAGATAATCATATTCAGTAAAAAGACGGGCGAGAAAATTAAAAGAAATTGATAGAAAAGAAGACATTTCTGGCACACAATCAAGCATCGGTTGTTTTTTCACCCCCTTCTTTCCTTATTAGAATGTGTATTTCACATTAAGTTTCATCACTTTCACAAAGCAAAAAATAAAGACTAGATTACGTACAAAATGATATCACAGTTTTTCTTCACCAGATTTTCTGTCACGTTCACAAAAACAACAAATAAGGAATAACATTGGAAACAGAATGATGCTATGTTTTCTTTATTAATTGGTATCACATTTACAAAGCAAGTGATACTGAATATACGAGAGACAAACTTACATCACATTTTTTCTTCACTTGGTCTTTTATCACTTTCACAAAATCCTTATACATAGAAGAAAGAGAATTATGTCACAGTTTTTCTTCAGAGGTTTTTTTTTTCTTTTTTTGCTTGCACAAAACATTTAGAATTATGATTTGATTTGAGAAAAATTCACAATTTTCAAATACAATAACCTACATTAAGAAACGTTAAAAGCAAAACAATCGATGATAAATACATGAGAGAAAATCTTTTCAAAGTTTTCAAATACTTTCACTCCGCAAAGACAATTTTGTACACTGTTCTATGAGAATAGTTACCACGCCCACGAAAGCGAAACATAACGTCAGAAAAATTCACACTGTTACTTTTGCTGAAAAACGTGCCTGTAGGTTCTTCAGTTTAACGTTCTTCCTGTAAATGTGATTGATATTAGACGAGATAATACAAATGCGTGGTTTGTGTTTGTGTGTGTGTGTGTGTGTGGAAACAGAATACCCCCCCCCCCCCCCAAAAGTTTCATACAACACTATTGCTTTGAGCAGTATAGTGATGGTTAAGCCTTTTCTAATCACACATCTGTATCACTGGCTGAGGTGCTCCGTTTATATCTGTTTGTGCTGTCATAAAAATCCATCAAGCACTTGCCGACATCTCGTTTGAAATAGAAACTATAGCCATCCAGTGACAGAGAGAGACAGCAATATGGCCTATCGAAATCAGAGCTGCTGTTAGGACACAAGATAATCTTACTCATCGACTTGAAGCAAGCGCGCTCGCGCACTAACACACCCACTCTCTCTCTCTCTCTCTCTCTCTCTCTCTCTCTCTCTCTCTCTCTCTCTCTCTCTCTCTCTCTCTCTCTCTCTCTCTCTCTCTCTCTCTCCTCTCTCTTTCCCCGACTATATAACTGCCCCTTCACGTTGTACTGCTCCAGGATCTTCCAGAGCTTGTCTGTTGACTCAGTCGAAAGCTTTTTCTTGATCAACGAATACTGTATGCAGGTCTTGGTTGTATTCGATGGCTCTTTCACACAGCTGTCGGAGTGCGAAAATGGCATCTGTGCACCCTCTTCCTTTCCGAAAGCCAAACTGGGCATTGCTCAGTAGGTGTTCTGCTTTGGCTCTTGTGCGCTGTTCCAGAATCTTTGCATACAATTTCCCTACATGGCTGAGAAGTGAAATGCCTCTGTAGGTGCTGCAGTCTCTCTTGCTGCCCTTCTTCTTCCAAATTGGCACCACTATTGCATTTTGCCAGTCCATTGGTACTTTCCTCTCTTCCCATACTTTCTGGAAGATGATGGTGAGCCACTTAACTCCCGTTTCTCCGCATGCAAGGATGGCTTCAGTTGTTATGCCGTCATTGCCTGCCGCTTTGCCCTTTGGGCTGGTCTTAATTGCTTTTCCTGTTTCAGCTTCAAGGATTTGGGGCTCTAACTGGTCTTTATAGCGTGGTGAGAACTGAGAGCTGGAAGCTTGTACTCCAGATGGGTTTAAAAGATCTTTAAAATAGTCTTTCCATCGTTTCAGAATTTCCTCTTCTTTGTGCAGTGCCTCTCAATTTCCATCATTCACTACTGTTGTTGGATTGAATGGCTCATCTCTTACTCTCATCGTCTTCACACTTTTGAAAAATTCTCTTGGGGAGTTCTCGCAAATTTCACTTAACTTCTCTCCATAAGTCGCCCAAGATTTTTCTTTGGAGGCTTTCACAACACGATTACTATGTCTTCTTGCGATTTTGTACTTGACGTAGTCCTCTTCTGTCTTGGTCTTGACTCAAGCTTTATATAGCTGCTTTTTTTTCTTGATGGCTTCCTTCACCTCTTGGTTCCACCAAGCTGTAGCTTTCCTGTTTTTACCTCCACATTTCTTTGTCCCGCAAACTTCCCTTAAGGTGTTCAAGAGAGCTGGCTTGAAGGTGTCCCAGACTTGGTTCATGTTGAGAGGTGTTGTATCAATGGAGTCAAGTTTCACCTTGATAGCACTATGAATCTGTTCTTGCACTTCTTTCTCTTCCAGTTTGAGGAAACACACATCAGGCAAAAATTTGATGATGCAAAATCAGTCATGTATGACTACAATATTTAATCAAAATCCCATGAACCCCTTTGTCACATGTCTTTTTTTTTCAATAAAAAAAAAAATTCTTACTCTTCTCCACTCCGAAAAAAAAGGCGCCAAACAAACGCTCTTGCATTTATAAGGTCTTTTTTTCTTTTTGATGCCTCATCATCTGTGACGACCCTGCCCTGTCGTTTTCATGCCACTCCTTTCGATGTTTACGCCTCAGCCATACCCAGATTCATTAAGTCGCATCCTCGAGGTCAGAAGTCCATAGGGAGCTTATTAATGACAGGCTGCCGCAGGGCCACCAGCCAGAGAGGTCTTGCACTGCTCCTGGGTTATTTCGGTGATGCTCAGCAGAACTGCTCCAAGTAAACATAAATAGAACACCACCTACTAGGCCCCTTACTGACGACAATAATTGCAGAGCCAGAGTGAGTGAGACTCCCACCCGAGTTAGTGACCCCCCACAAATGTCCCTTCAACGACCTGCTACCGTAATTGGCGTAAACCTCCAACCAGGAAAGCTCTCACACACTCACCACAGGCAGAAAAGTACCTGTGTTTGGGAAACCAAAACTGAGGTCACCACAGCCACCAATTTTCTTTTATAGAATGATGGTCAATGGTGAGGATAATGATGTAAAACTGTTGCTATGGAATCGCTGGATTTGAGACTACTTGACAGGGCGTGTACCCTACGCTTCCTATCACAATATATCCCGGCACCAACCGGGCCCGAGAGATACAGACACCTGCAATACTGGTCAGGAAGTTTGAGCAACATTCAAAATCGCATCCGTAAAATGGATGAAACTCGACTGAGTGGTCCCAGTCTTCTCCCTGAGCCCACAGCAAACTTAGGAGCCGCCCGGAATCAGGGGAAAAAATCTTTTACTATGGGACTCGAACACGCGGCATTCCAGCCTGTAAAGGGGGTAAAGGTGTTCCCATAGTCTATGTGGTCATTGGGAGGGAGATGTCACAGACCTCAGCTTCTTTAGGAGCCAGCATATTGCGGGCGGCGCCCATCTCCTCGCCCTTGCTGCTTTACCTTCCTTGTCCCTAAAGAGGACAGGCACCCATTCACAGATGGGTGAACTGGGGAACTGTACTGAAGCAAGGCGCGCAAACGGTCACCCGTCCACTTGGTAACCACGCTCAAGGCTGCAGAATCTTAGCTTGGGGAAAGCGAGTGCTTTGAACACTGAGCAATCCCGTCCCCTTATACGACCACTGTTCCCACCATTTATTATACATTTCGAAGGTGAAAGTTACATCTACTTAAAGGGGAAGGTTTGAAGTTTTAGAAAGTAATTTCCCAAAGACTGACGGAAAAAGCACGATTCCCAAATCACACAATCAATTTGTAAACATTTAAACAAGAAGAAAAATGAACAATAACTACTGATATTTTAAGTTTACAAATCATCTAGTTCGCGTGCGCGCACATGCGTGGGAAGGCCTATGTATGTGTGTGCACACGCAAGCATGTAGGCCT
>CM054134.1:30465298-30495298 GCA_028751875.1 Rapana venosa | reverse complement strand
AGCAGAAGAGAGAGAGAGAGAGAGAGAGAGAGAGAGAGAGAGAGAGAGAGAGAGAGAGAGAGAGAGAGAGAGAGACGTACAACACGTGTTTCCCAAGAAATCAATCAGCATGGTAATTATAGCTATCTCGTGATGAGGAAGATAATATGGGCGTGGTAGGGTAGGCCTATGAATTTTTTTCTATATTTAATAACCAACAATCACATGGTTGCTGTTCTGCTGAAGAAACTGAAACACTAAGGAAGTCACGTCTTGATGAATTTATTTACATAATAGACCGAGTTAAAAAAATATCTAAGAATTATGCAAACGATTTAAGATTAATGTGTTGACACATCCTCCCAATCCCAATAAAGAACACCAACAATCAAACCCAACAAAATAACCAAATAGCATTCTTCAAATCGCCCTGTTACATGAAAAGAGCCTTAGACATTCCTTATTGCGTAACTGTGTTGTTGTTGATTGTTGGGATGTTTATTATTTATTTATTCTTTCATATCTAGGGTAATGGAATAATACGTCATGTGCTTTTTTGCATCCAGTTCCCGTGTGTATGCGCTTTTGTACATTTTGTCATCTGTTCCCACCAGTACACAATGGCCTACTCTTTCGAAAAGCGGGACAGGATTTAACGTGTGTGCAAGATGTTCTGCGTGCTTTCGCAAACGGGGCTTTGGTTTATAGTCTCATACGAAGGACTTTGGGGGGAGTGGAATCTGCACTGTTGTCAACTCCAGGGGAAAAATCCCCTTGAACGGGATTCGAACCCAGATTGCGAGCGCAATGTTCTAGCCACTAGGCTATTCTGTTGGGGAGAGAGAGAGAGAGAGAGGAGAGAGAGAGAGAGAGAGAGAGAGAGAGAGAGAGAGAGAGAGAGAGAGAGGAGAGGAGGGAGAGAGAGGGGAGAGAAGAGAGAGAGAGAGAGAGAGAGAGAGAGAGAGAGAGAGAGAGAAATACGAAATACGAAATTTTATTTACAGAGGGTAGTAGATTAAGTACAATGACTTTTTTTCATCCAGCCCTCAAAAAGGGAAACAAAAAAGTATAAACAACAAAGCACAAGCAATATGCCTGAAAGAAAAAAATGGAAAGGAAAAGAGTAAAGGAAACGACAAGAAGAGAAAATACACCAAGAATATACAAATACAGCCAGAACAAAATGGTAGTAATGGCATCGCTATCGTCGTCGCCAATGTAGATGTAGTAGTAGTAGTAGTAGTAGTAGTAGTAGTAGTAGTAGTAGTAGTAGTAGTAGTAGTAGTAGCAGCAGCAGTATACAAATACATCAAGAACAAAATGGTAGTAATGGCATCGCTATCGTCGTCGCCAATGTAGTAGTAGTAGTAGTAGTAGTAGTAGTAGTAGTAGTAGTAGTAGTAGTAGTAGTAGTAGTAGAAGTAGTAGTAGTAGTAGTAGTAGTAGTAGTAGAAGTAGTAGTAGTAGTAGTAGTCGTAGTCGTCGTCGTCGTCGTAGTAGTAGTAGTAGTAGTAGAGAGAGAGAGACAATGACAATGACAATGACAAATTCTTTTATTTCGAGGATAATGAATAAGCACTCATGTGCTTTTTTTACATCCAGTCCCCGCCCGTAGGGATACATCTTAATAATAACCCAACACTTATACAGTCTCACAGTAGAAACATGGGGAAATAACCCTTTTAAAAACAGCCCCCCAACAACACCCCCCCAAAAAAACAACTAATAAAAGAAAACCCTAAAAACACCCCCCCCCCCCACCACCACACCACCACCACCCCCAAAAAAACCACCACAAACCAAAACAAACAAACAAACAAAAGAGAAAGAAAAACCAAACCAACAAAAGAAGAAAAAAGAGAAAAAGAAACAACAACAACAACAACACAAGAAGAATAACAACCAAACTTAATAAGTCATAAAGATAAACATCTACACATTGTCAAATGGTACATATACTTGCTACACATAACAATAAGATATTGAAATAGGGCACTCATTAAGACTTAAGTACAGAGGACAAGTCCAATAAGTATTGAAAATATAAAATATGAATCCTTCATCAGGATACACCATAACTATAAGCAAAACGATAAAAGGTGAGAGAGACAGAGACAGAGACAGAGAGAGTGTGTGTGTATTTCAAAGATAATATCCAATATATAATTCCCAAAACAGTACACGATCACCATCAACACTCATTTTTGATATACTCGTTTCAAATTATAGAGAGAGAACTCTGAACTCTTAACTCTGAAACGAAATAGAGAGAAAAGTACTGACATAGAGAGAGAGAAGTACAGACAGACAGACAGAAAGACAGACAAACAGACGGACAGACAGACACACACACACACGCACGCACGCACGCACGCACGCACGCACGCGCGCGCGCGCGCGCGAGAGAGAGAGAGAGAGAGACACACACACATACACACACACACACAGAGAAAGAGAGAGGCTGGTAACAAAAATAAAGACAAATACACGCTCCCATCATTAGTTAGCGGCGGCAAGGTATACATCAATTAAACTGTATCAGACGATTTTAATAATTTGATTTTTTTTTAAAGCTGCGCATGTACTTGAGTCAGAGGTGTTCCTCTGCTACTGGTAACCTGTAACCCAGTACTACCTGTCTCAGTGGGGAGATAACCCGACCCAAAAATCCCCAGCTATGGGCAAATAGCAGCTTGGAGAGGAGATGGGCGCCGCCAAGCAATCCACGCCCACAGAAATACCTACATGGACAACACTGCAAGGAAAGACATGCCGGATCGGTTGAGGCCCGGAATACCAACAACCGCGCCTTCCATTGGAGCGTTCCAGGATGGAGGTGGAAAATATGCGACTGGGACGCAAACAACAGCTATCAAACTCCAGGCTGAAAGGACCATCATTGGTACATGGAACATCCGTACCTTGCACGCATGTGGGAAGCTCCAAGAGCTAACCCACGAACTTCGAAGATACGAATGGGACATACTGGGACTGGCCGAAGTCCGTTGGGTCGGATTCGGCGAAGCAACTACAGAGGAGGATCACAAACTATGGTATAGTGGCGACGACTCCAAACACCAACACGAGTAGGATTTCTTGTCAACAAGAAGAAGGACTAAACAGTGTCATACAGCTTAAACCCCCAAATTTTAAGCAGACTGATCTCCATGCGTGTCGCAGCAAAACCACACAACATGACCATCATACAAGTCTATGCACCAACATCAGACTACGATGATGAAGCAATCGAGTGTTTCTACGAAGATTTGGAGAGCGCCATCAAATCAACTCCAAAGAAGGACTTTCTCGTGATCCAGGGCGACTGGAATGCCAAGATCGGACCTGACGCTTATGACCAATGGCCAGGACAGTAGGCCGTTTTGGCGTGGACGAAAACTAATGATAGAGGTCTCAGACTTTTGAATTCGCAAGCAGCCACAATCTTACTGTCGCCAACACCTTATACCCCCACAAGACATCAAGAAGAACGACGTGGCACTCACCAAATGGAAAGACACATAACCAGATTGACTACATCTTGGCCCCAAACGATTTAAGTCGAGCATCAACAAACCCAACAAAGAAGTTCCCTGCGGCTGATATTGGTAGTGACCACGACATTGGTACTCTCATGACCCTACAGATCAAGCGAAAGACCCAGAACCAGAAAGAATCCCCGTTGCCGGTTCAACATGGGATAAGCTTGAAAGGAACCCCGAAGTCGCTGAACAATCATTAAAGAGCGAGATTAGGGGGCAGATTTGCAGCATTGAATTTCCTCCAAGACTGACATCAACAAACCTCACTGAGACCTTCAGCAAGACCATTCAGGAGAACAGCGCTGGAGATCCTTGGGAAAGAGAGGAAAAAGAACCAACCGTGGGTTACCAACGATATCCTGGACATGTGGCGAAACCAGCGTAGGGAGCTAAAGCCAGTGAAGAACAAAAACACCAGAACGCCGAAGAGTATAGAACAGTCAACAGGCAATCAAGAAGAAGATGACTGAGCCATGGGGAACTGATGTCAGAAACAATGCCTCCTAGTTTGAGAAGGCAATGGCGTAAAGAAGGAGACAAGCAAAAGAGCGTACCAAACCAACAAGCAAGGTACTAAACGCAAGTCCCAGCACATCCAAAGAACCTCTCCGTTATTGAAGACAAAGAGGGGGGTCAGAGTCCTTACAGAGAGCGCCACTAACATGAAAGAGATGGACAGAATATTGCAGAGACCTGTTCAAACTACAAGCTGGTAACGCTGATTTTTTTCCGAACAAACTTCACGAGCAAGATCCCCCAGACCATCAGATCCTGAAAAGCACAACAGTGCTGGGAGGAAGAGGTAGAAGAAGCAGTAAGATTCCCCTGAAAGGAGGCAAATCAACCAGGGATTGACAACAGTCCCGGCTGAGCTCATCAAGAACGGAACGAGGGAGGCCCAGAGATTGATCAAGGAAGAGGCATTAAACAATCATCGGCAATCTGCCAAACGTACGCAATCTGGTTCATCTGGACCAGCAAAGAGAGGCCAGAACAGAGGAAACCCAACGAACCCAATCCACCATCAAGTTTTTCCACTTACACAAAGAAAGGGGGAGACCTGATGGAAGTTCCAAAAATTACAGAAACAAAATCATTCCCTGATAATAAAGTGAAAGCCATCCAAGCAAAGTTATGCTAAACGGCATATAACGCATAATTGGCCTTGAAACAGACAACAAGAACTGAAACACTCGTACAAGAAGAAGAAAATCCTATTTAACAGAAGAAAACGAGTGCAGGAATCAGTACTGGGACCCAGTGAGGGGTTTCAGACCAGGTCAAGGTCCAACTAAAGCAACTGTTCGAAACAGTGCTTTCAAACAAACAAAATCGAAACGCACAATAGAGAAGCAATCTTCTAATCATCTCACTCCAAAACATCAGCAGCTCCACAGCTCTACTACAACAACTTCAAATTGGACTTCAAAACAAGAAGGCCTTTTTCGAAACGAGTAGTGGCAATAAGGCCTGTGGCAAGTCATGAGATACTATATAGCTTCGAAACGGATGGAAGGACCATGCTGATTTTGTTATTCCAAAGAGTTCAATTTATATCCCCAGGCGCTGTAATGGACAAGCGTTCCCTGTCTCAACTTAGCTCCCCAAAAGCTCCTCCTCTATCCCCTTCCGCCCCTCATCAAGGCTGCCCTGATTCCTCTCCTCGTGCTCATCTAAAGAGCTTCCTCCCCAGTAGAGCACCCAACCTCCCCCACACATCAAAGTGCACCAGAAAAGAACAGTCCCTCAGAAGCTCCCTCATGGTTGTGTGAGCAAAAATTATCGGGGATTTGTTCCCTTCACATCTCTACATCCTTTCTCTTTTTCTTTTCCGGGGAAGTTAAGCATTAGGAGTTCGAAAACGAGAAACCAAAAAAACGAACAAGAAAGGCGTGGGCTTGTTTGGGCCTGCGCCGCTAATCCTCCCCCCCACCCCCCCCTAAACCCTCACCCCTTAATGAGACATCCCCGGTTCTTTCTTTTTCCCACAACGTGTTATCCTCCTGGAGAAGAAACCATTTCCATCTGCAGAGTGGGCGCCCTCCTCCCTAGGCTTCACCAATTATTCAAAAGAAAACCACAGAATCACAAAATGAGGGTGGAGGGAACTGTGTGGGGCCCCCGTCTTCAATACCTTCGATTACGCCAGACTGACTTAAATGAACTCCCAACATGGGCCGCTCAGAGACGCAGTGAAGGAGGAAGAAAAAACTTCTACATTCTCTCCAGGATCTACACCACCCCCAGAACAGTGGGGTAAAAGGGGGAACCGGGGATAAATCATCCCCAAACCAATCAAAAAATGCCCTACGGTAGGAGATCAGCCACACGGGAAAGACAAGATTCCAATTGACTAGTAAAAAAAAAAAAAAAAACAAAAAAAAAAAAACACAAAAATAAAAAAAAAAGAAAAAAAAAAAAAAAAAAAAAAAAAAAAAAAAAACAAAAAAACACAAAAAAAACAAAAAAAAAAACAAAAAAAAAGATAAAAAAAAAAAACAACTAAAAAAACCTACAAAAAAAAAAAAAAAACCGAAACCACCACTCACACTCTCCCCCAAGACCAGCATCAAATGAGTGGCGGGAAGGGACAAAAACAAAACTAGAAGGAAGGTGGAAAAACTTACTAAAAGTAAAACCCCAGACACCCTTGGACAGGTCATCAACCAAAGAAGGCACGATCACACAAGGGTGAAGATCAGACTTGCTGTGCACTCCTCCCTCCATTGACTAAAGCTGGCCGAAAGTGGTGGAGAAAACCACAAACATCAGAAACCCCACACAAAGGTCAGACTCTACAAGCACTTCGTCACATCCATATTGCCTTGTACAGGGCTGTAAAGGCTATATGGACACTTAACCACTGCAGTGAGCCGGATTTAGAACGTCGCAATCAATCACAATCAAGCAAAAAGAAGCCTTTGAGATGAAGTAAGTGCCTCATCAGCGGATCCTGAACAATCAACCTATCAAAAAACCTAACAGAGAACCCCTCGCAAAAACCAATGGACTAACCGCAAAACCAATGACTTATAAACGTACGTCCTGCAGCAGATCGAGGACTGGCTTGGCAAACAAGAAACCATTGCTAGATAGTGTCAAACGAGAAACCCTGAAGTGGTTTGGCCACACAACAAGGCATAACAGCCTGTCAAAGACAGTCCTGCAGGGAATGGTGGAAGGAGCAAGGAGGCAGGGACGACCACGCAAAAGCTGGATATCCAACATCAAGGAGTGGACCGGCCTCACTGTACCAAGCCTCCTGAAAACAGCCCAGGACAGAACCATTTGGCGGTCCACTTGCAGCGTCCGTGCGGGTACCCCAAAGGTTGTCCCGACCAAGGGATGAGTGAGTGAGTGAGTGAGTACTTGATATTTTCAACAGTTTGAAAACTAAAAGGGGGCAATGAAGACAAACAATTGATGATGAGACCCGCAAGGAAATCGAATGCAATTTATGAGAAAAAAGGAATTAGAAGAGAAAAACATGTTGGTCTGAGTCACCACTGCTTCATGGAATTTGGGGGACCGGGGTAGCCTAGTGGTTAGAACATTGCGCTCGCAATCTGACGACCCGGGTTCGATTCCTGTTCAAGGGGATATTTTCCTCTGGAGTTAACATCAGTGCAGATTCCGCTCTCCCCAAAAGTCCTTCGGATGAGACTATAAACCGAGGTCCCGTGTGCGAACGCACGCACGCACGCAGAACATCTTGCGCATACTTAAATCCTGTTCCGCTTTTCGTAAGAGTAGGCCATCGTGTGCCGGTGGGAACAGATGACAGAATTTATAAAACCGCATACACACGGGGATTGGATGTAAGAAAGCACATAAAGGCGTATTGCATTATCTTCGCTATAAAGAAAAAAGAAGAAACAAAAATTTGATTTGAAGAAACAGTACCGAGTAGCAAGCAGTCCAATAGCACAGCTTTCAAGACAGTGAGTAAATAAAGCGATGAAGAGAGACTTAGGAGAGCAACATGGAGTAGTAGAGTTTTTCCTCTATGGCTTTCCCTAGCCCTGGGTAAAAAAAACAAACCACAACTGTATCAGTTATTGCCGTTAGAGAAGTGCCAAGGCTTGCAGACTGTTGGTGAGCTTTGAAATAATAGAATGGAATAGAATAGAATGTCATATAATATGATATACTATAATACTAGACTATAGTACACTATAGTATACTATACTGCACTATACTGCAATGTACTATACTATGCTATACTATACTATACTACTATACTATGCTATTCTATATTATGCTATACGTACTGTACTGTACTATACGATACGATACAATACTATACTATACTATACTATACTATGCTATGCTATGCTATGCTATGCTATACTATAATCTTTATTGACACAACACAATGGTTATAATACATTATCATATAATATGATTTATGATATACTATACTATACTATACTATACTATACTATGGGGACGGGATAGCTCAGTGGTCGGAGCACTCGCTTTCCCCCAGCCAAGTTAAGCAGCGTCGAGCGTTGTTACCAGTTGGATGGGTGACCGTTTGCGCGCCTTGGCTTCAGTACAGTTCCCCCAGCTGTAAATGGGTACCTGCCCTCTTTAGGGTCAAGGAAGGTAAAGCAGCGAGGGAGAGGAGATAGGCGCCGCCCTCAATATGCTGGCCCTAGAGAAGTGAGGTCTCTGACGCCTCGCTCCCCTACGATCTTATAGGTTATGGGACTCCTTTACCTTCCTTTTTTATACTATACTATACCACAACACAGTACACTACACTACAGTCTAATGTAATATAATACGATATGATATGATATGATATGATATGATGTTATATAATACAGCATGATAAAATACAAAAATTATGATACGATATAGTACAACATGATATAATAATTATAATAATATGATGATGTCGGCGCTAGTCTTTCGGATTAGTCGATAAACCGAGATCCCCTATGCAACTACACATCACGTGGAAGAACCTACGTCAATAAGAAAGTTGTCCCTGGAAAAATTCTGTAGAAAAAAAACAACCCTCTCATAAATACACTACCACACATGAACATTCAAAATAAATGGGAGGCGCTGCTCTTGCGGCGACGCGCTCGCCCCGGGGTGAGCAGTCCGAATTTCATGCTGAAAAATTTGCTGTGACTTAAAGTGGTATACAATACAATATAGTACAATACAATACAGGACAAGTTATGACAACACAATACAATACAATACAATACAAAGAACCCACGGAAACAAGAGAGTTGTCCGTGGCAAAAAATTCTGCAGAAAAAAACCACACTCTGATAGGGAGACAAATGTCTGTTGAAGACAGGAAAAGAACAAAAAATGGGTGGAGCTGCTCTTGTGGCGACCCGCTCTCTCCAGGGAGAGCAGCCCTAATTTCACGCAGAGGAATCTGCCGTGACATAAAGCGGTATACAAAAATAAAATAAAAACAAATACAACACAATATGACACAATACAGTAAGTCTCCATCCCTCCCCCATAGCTACCACAGAGCTCTGGACTTGGGCAAGGACTCACCAGGCGCGCCCTGAATGGTCCCCTTGCAGACCTGCACGAAGAGGGCCTGCATGCAGGTCTGCCACAGGCCTCCGTGTGTGTACAGCAGGCCCAGCCTCAGCTTGTACCAGTAGGGAGAGGAGAAGCCAGAGATGAACAGCATCAGGCTGAACAGCAGCAGACCAAGTCCCAACTTGTAGCCCACTGTTCTTTGTGAAAACACTGCCATAGTCTGGTAATATAATTTTTTTTTCAAGAATGATATTCGAAATGCCAAGAATACCAACTTCTGTCCCTTAGGGAAAAAAAAATGGTGAGGTTCGTTTTAAATGGTGCGAATTCTCACAATGTTTCGTCTTAAAAAGGTTCAAATTCTCACAATGTAAAGAATATCGACTTTTGTTCTTACCGAAAATGGAGATGTGTTAGTTTGAAATGGTTCAGATTTTCACAATGTAAAGAATATCAACTTCTGTCTTCAGGGAAAATGGGACGGTGTTTGTCTTCGATGATTTGAATTCTCACAACATACAGAATGGCAACTTCTGTCTTTAGGGAAAATGGTCAACTGTTTGTCTTAAATGCTTCAAATTCTCATAGGTACAGAATATCAGCTTTTGTTCTTCGGGAGAAAATGGTAAGGTGTTCGGTTTAAATGGGTCATGTGATTTATTATAACATTTTTAGCTCCATATGATGTTATCTTTGATAACTTCGATGCATTAAAACTCAAGCTAAAGCTTTAAACAGGCTGTCCTATTCATCAGGTATCTGCTTAATTACCAGGGCTTCCCTTAAAATCTGTCAATTTCAACAACAAAATGAACCAATCACAATAATTATGTAATAATGAAAACAATGTATACATATATATCCTTTCTGTATATTCCTGACAATTTCATATACTTGTCACTTGATCAATACAATTTCATAAACTAACATACTTCGTATTATTCACGGTATTTTACCCAAACTGTAGTGATTTACCGAACGCACAAACACCACACACATAATGTTGATAGAAACAGCAGAGCTATCTGATGAAAAGTAGACGCCAGTCTTTTTAATAGATACACGGTTTTCTTCACAGGTATACTGCAGGAAGTTCAATGCCCGCAACACACACTGCCACAGAGGTATAAACAGGAAGGCAGATGGAATATCCTGCACATTATCAATCTCTCTCTCTCTCTCTCTCTCTCTCTCTCTCTCTCTCCCTCTCTCTTGCACCTGCCTACTTATCTGGGCGTCTTAGCACGTGCGCATCGTAGCAGTCACTCACTAAGTCAGCGTCAGTTGTGGTAAACTGTAGCTCTGTCAGCCACGTATTCTTCTTGTGACACACGACTTGACATGGTGCAAGTGACGTCTGTTTTGATTGGCGGAAAAGTTTTTCCTCTTGGCCAACCAAAACGAACTCTTTCGGAAACGGTCGATTGATATGATGCTTATAAGACGATGATGTGTCTGAGAGATGTGGCACAATTACCTGAGGAAAAATACTGAATTGGAACTTGTCTTCCTTGAGAATGTCTTGGTATAGATATAGAAGCACTTTGCTCCGTTTTAAGAGGGGTGATTTAAAGTACTGAAATCTTTTCTATTTTCCTGCCCAAGCCAAATAAATGATTCTGAGACTTGTTGCTGAGCAAGTTTTGTTAAGATCCGGTAGAATGACGTAGGAGAAGCAGTACGTCAATGGGATGTTTGAGGGTTAACCAAAAGGTCAAAATCTAAGCATGAAAACAACAGGCAGCAGATTGACAGCGTGTTTCTAATTAAAACACTTGTGAGGTTTAACTGTGTCAGAGAAAAGTGCAAAAGCGACAATTCAACACAGATTTTAAATAAATGAGAAAATTATGGACTAGGATTTTTGAAAAAGCAATACACTGCAACACACACACACACACACACACACACACACACACACACACACAATCTCTCTCTCTCTCTCTCTCTCTCTCTCTCTCTCTCTCTCTCTCTCTCTCTTTAGGGTTTTCTTTTATTAGTTTGCTTTGGGGGGGGGGGGGGGGGGGCGGTGTTGGGGGGGGGGGGGGGGGGGGGGGCTGTTTTGAAAAGGGTTATTTCCCCATGTTTCTACTGTGAGACTGTATAAGTGTTGGGTTATTATCACGAAGTATCCCTACGGGCGGGGACTGGATGTAAAAAAGCACATGAGTGCTTATTCATTATCCTCGAAATAAAAGAATTTGTCATTGTCATTGTCTCTGGAGGAATGGAAATAAAACCAAACACATACACCTGTAAACAGCATTTGGTTACTGAAGGAGAGGGACGTAGATGTGATTTTTTTTTAAACAAAAGACTTGATACAGTAAAGGAGAACGAGATAGAGCACGACGGATACCAGAAGGCAGAAATGTTAATTAGATTTGCCTTGAAAATCAAATCCATATGCATCGACCCATCCTTCTTTATTTTGCTACGAGACATTTAATATATGATCATCTGTTTTATTAATAATAATAAATTGAATTTATATAGCGCTATATCTTGCAAAGAGAAATCAAAGCACTTGCATACATACAACCAATAACAATTAACAGAGTTAACAAATTCAAATGTACATACACGCGCGCGCGCGCACACATACACACACACACACAGATTATACACTTATACATTATGAATGTCAGTCTGACAATTATGCTACCCTTGCAAGGCTTCTTAAATACATTAAAATAATAGATTTTTTAAGATGATAGAATATACAGCGGAAAAAAACAACTTAAAGAGTATACACGAGTGGAAAACTGGTGAAATTCATGATTTTCTAGACCCCCAAAATTGCTGGATGAAAAAATGTTGAGATTTCCCTGTGGGTATCTAAAGAATAATTATATGTTGTAAAACATATCTGTAGAAACAGGTTTTGTACTTGTCACAGAGAAAAAGGTTTAGAAGCAGCAGAACCACCAACAGCAGCCAAAAAAACAAACACACACAAACATGCACACATATGCACTCATTCTGCGCTCATATACACACACGTGCACACACGTACATGCACACACGCACACACACACACGCACACACTCACACACAAAGAAACATTTACACACGAACACAAGCAGGTGCGCGCGCACGCACACACACACACACACACACACACACACAATACACACACACACGCACAACACACACACACCAAGGGAGATAAGCATTATCATCATTATTCATTATCATTTTATTTCGAGGATAATAGATAACGAGAGAGAGAGAGAGAGAGAGAGAGAGAGAGAGAGAGAGAGAGAGAGAGAGAGAGAGAGAGAGAGAGAGAGCGGGGGTGGGGGGGGGGGGGGGGGCTGCGGAGACGAGATGCTTTTAATGAGGGCAGTTTATTGTTTAATAACCTTATGTTACAGTAGGCAGTTTATAGAATTAAAGCTACCCCCCCCCCCCCCCCCCCCCCCGTTATCAAATTAATTAGACAAACATGCATATATTATTTTACACAGCATGCAAGCATCCGCACAGTTAGGTGCGCAACTACAGACACACAGACATACAGAAGTCTACACACATGCGCGTGCTCGCACACTCACACACACACACACACACTTTTTCTATGTCTGGGCATACTCACAGACACGCATACACATAAACAATGTCTGAATACATAAACAATACTTATATATTTTAAAACAGGGATGAAGGGAGGGGGGAAGGATAGCATAGAAGTTGGTTGAGGTTGGTTGAGAAGATGGTTGAGGTCGCGATCTGACGGCACCACTGACACGCCTGTTCGAGGAGATTTTCGCCTGTGCTGACTTCAATCCCCATACAGTTCTTCGGATGAGACTGAGCCCAGATCCCGTGTACTAACTGGCGTAGAACTCCGAAGTCAGGTTTCAAAACATTCAGCTTCCCTGTGGCGATGCCGGGGGCCTGTCAGTATGCATAGCATCCCCACCTTCTAGAAATTCTGTCCTATGTATTTCCTCTTTTCTATCACTTTCTCTTTGTTTCTGCAGTGTTTCTTTTCTTCCTGTCACCTCCTTCTTGTCTGTTTTCTGCCTTCTTTGTCTAGTCTGCCTTTTTCCCCCAGCAAGACTCACAAACTTAAAAGATAACAATTCTCTCTTTTGCCCAAGTCCGATGCACTGGGCCTGACTTGTAAGGCGCTTAACGGCAGCGTGACGCATTTTTGCTCATATAACGGGCAAAAATAGTTGTTGTCTGAGCGTTCGACCACGAAGAAGAAGATGAAAAAGAAGAAGAAGAAGAAGAAAACATTAAGCCTGATCAGTGATTAAAAAAGTACAATTTTGTAAATTCTCAGATCTGAAGAACAAATCATGGTGTCTATTTTAATGAGGCTTGGAGCAGTTTGTTGTTCGAAATTCGTTCCACATGTCATACAGACCAGAGAAAGAGAAGCCCGTTTGTGAAATATGGGTATTGTTCACCAAACTACACTTCATAGATCGCCTCCCTATGACGGCGAATCGCCAGTTGTGTACCCGTGAAACCCTCGCACTTTTGGCCAGAACTCCGGTGACGTAGATGTCTTCATTAGAAATAAGAGGCAAATGACGTGAAGCATGACGTAAGGCACTGATGGCGTTACCGGATATGACGTACGAATGACCGTACAAATATTGGGGGAAGTACCTGAGGGGGTAAACGTTTCTGTCCACTTTCCAGCGGCCCCAGTGCGACACTTGCGGTCTTTGGCTTGGCTTTTTGTGGCCCATCACAAAGCGGGGTTGGGTCTCTGAAAACAGGCTCAACACATCCAGAAGTAGCGGCAAGTTGACGAAAGTGTCTTCGTCCGCTTTGAGCACATGCCTAGTCCTAGCACAAAAGAGATCGACCCACTGTAACACCGTGGCCATTTTCAAACTGAGGTTTTGGTAACTGTCCACGAAATCCCCCATCACGATGTCATCAAATTCCTCCGCCTCTGGGAAAAGTTCTTCGTGACTATATTTTTTAGAAATACCCAGAAAAAAGACGAGTTTGACAGAATCGTTCCACGATTTTGAAGTACCAGGCCACGCGTGTCCGTACGCCAGGCTGCCCCACGTTTCCCTTATGGCTGTTCTGTGGACTTTGTGGGAACCCACAGACGGTACCACGATCAACAGAAGCAGCTCCTGTACTGGACAGATGGCGGTGATGGGCCAGTTGGTGTGGAAGGGGTTGACCACACGGTCTCTCGGGGTGAAAAAGAACTCAGACTGCTTCAGATACTCTTCAGCACGAATCACTCTCATGGTTGAAACAGCCTTGATGACATTATCAGAAAAGTTATGAAATTCACGGTTATTCTTCGACTGGTGGCTGTGGTTACCATTTACATCGCCATCTTGCCTACTTTGCGCATCATTCTGGGCATATGCCCGGTGTTTGTATTGTATATATTTTCCAACGAAATTGATTTCAGAAACAGTGGCTTCACGAAGGGGTCTTGCTCCTTGTTTGTGGATGTTGCTCAGGGCAGGTAAGAACACGGCCAGCTTTCTGTGCAGGGGGAAGGGGGGAAGGTCACGCGCTTTGTTGACCTTAGGGGTGGACTTGCTGAGGGAAGAGGCGTGAAAGAAGAGGACGGCGAACAGCACCCACACCAGGCAGGAGAGGAGGATGAGGAAGAAGACGTTACGAAGGCACTTCAGGGCCGACATCTTCATCTGACAAGAAAAAAGAAAAGCCACACATTTAGAATCTGATATAGAAAGCATGCAACCAAGAACAAAAAATGGAGTCCACTTTATGAATAGGAAAGATGATTCAGCTGTACTTCACCTTCACCTATCCCGTAGTCCTGTAGACCGTGGGGGATACCACTGAAGATGTTGCAACCAGCTTCCTTCACGTAAGATGATCAATAGTGCAAAGTTGTTGTGTTTTTGTTAATTAGTGATATTTAGGCTAAAGGATTTATCGTACTTTTAGAGAGATGCAGACCTTTTTAGTGCACACATTATGATTTCAAATTCACATAATGTATTATTTTATCCCTTTATCTATTACCCACCACTACCGCCATCACGACTACTACTACGACTACTAGTACTGCTACTACTGCTACTTCTTGCACTACTACTACTGACACCACCACCACCATCACAAACCACCACCACCATCACAACTACTCCTACTACTACCACTTCACCACATCACACACCACCACCACCACCACACCACCACCACCACTACTTACCACTACTACTACTACTACTACTACTACTACTACTAACTACTACTACTACACTGCTTCTACTACTACTGCTGCCGCTTCTACTTCTACTACTAGAACCACCGGAAAATACTAATACAGCAATTGCTATGACCCTCACTTCTACTACTACTTCTTTTGCTACTACTACTTCTATTGATTGAGCAAGGAAACAAACAAGGAAGCAAGCAAGCAAGCAAGGAAACAAGCAAGGAAGCAAGCAAGCAAGCAAACAAAGAAGCATTCAGACGACAAGCCAAGCAAGGAAATGTACAGAGAAGGATGCATCACTTCGCGAGGCAATGGTGTAAGGGGTTTGGTCAAACTCCCCACCTCCATGGTCTCCTCTCCTCTCCTCTTCTCTCCTCTTCTCTTCTCTTCTCTCCTCTTCTCTCCTTCTTCTCTTCTCTTCTCTCTCCTCTCTTCTCTTCTTCTCCTCTTCTCTCCTCTTCTCTTCTCTTCTCCTCTCTCTCTCCTCCTTCTCTTCTCTCTCTCTCCTCTTCTCTTCTCTTCTCCTTCTCTCTTCTCTTCTCTCCTCTCCTCCTTCCTCTCTCTTCCTCTCCTCTCTCTCCTCTTCTCTTTCTCCTCTTCTCTTTCTTCTCCCTCTCTTCTCTTCTCTTCTCTTCCTTCTCCTCTCCTTCTCTCTCCTCTCTCCCTTTCTCCTCTCTCCTCTCTCTTCTCTCTCTCTTCTCTCCTCTTTTCTCTCTTCTCTCTCTTCTCTCTCTCCTCTCTCTCTCCTTCTCCTCTCTCCTCTTCTCTTCTCTTCCTTCTCTCCTCTTCTCTTCTCCTCCTCTTCTCTTCTCTCTCTTTTCTCTCTCTCCTCTCCTCTTCTCTTCTCTCTCTCTCCTCTTCTCTCTTCTCTCTCTTTCTCTTTCTTCTCTTCTCTCTCCTCTTCTCCTCTTCTCTTCTCTCTCTTCTCTTCCTCTCCTTCTTCTCTTCTCTTCTCTCTCCCTCTCTCTTCTCTCCTCTCTCCTTCTCTCTTCCTCTTCTCCTCTTCTCTCTCTCTCCTCTCCTCTTCTCTCTCTCTCTCTCTTCTCTTCTCTTCTCCCTCTCTTCTCTTCTCTCTTCCTCTCTCTTCTCTTCTCTCCTTCTCTCTTTCTCTTCTCCTCTCCTCTTCTCTCTCCTCTTCCTCTCTTCTCTTCCTCTTCTCTCTCCTTTCTCTTCTCCTCTCCTCTCTCTCTCTCCTCTTCTCTTCTCTCCTCTTCTCTCTCTTCTCTCTCTCTCTTCTCTCTCTCTCTTCTCTTCTCTCCTCTCTCCTCTTCCTCTTCTCTCCTCTTCTCTCTCCTCTTCTCTTCTCTCCTCTTCCTCTTCTCTTCCTCTTCTCTCTCTCTCTTCTCTCTCTCTCTCTTCTCTTCCTTCTCTCTTCCTCTTCCTCTCCTCTTCTCTTCTCTCCTCTCTCTTCTTTCTCTTCCTCTTCGCGTCTCTTATACTCGTCTCTTCCTCTTCTCTTCTCTTCTCTCCTCTTCTCTTCTCTCCTTCCTTTCTCTTCTCTCCATTTTCTCTTCCTCTTTTCTCTCTTGCCTCTCCTCTTCTCTCTTCTCTCTCCTCTCCTTTCTCTGCTCTCTTCTCTTCTCTCCTCTCCTCTCCTCTCCTTCTCTCCTCTCTCTCTCTCTCCTCTTTCAATTCTTTATTCTCTTTCTGCTCATTCTCTTCTCTTCCTTCGTCTTTCTTCTACTCTCTCCTTTCTTCTTCTCTCCATACCTCCTTCCATCCTTCCTTCTCTACTCTCTACACTCTCTCTCACTCTCTCGTCTCTCTTGCTTCTCAAGCCGCTTTCTCCCATCTCCTCTCCTCTTCTCTACCTTCTGTCTTGCAGCTTTTGCACTAGAGCACTCTAAGCTGATAAATTCTAAACTCTACATTTCTTGATCGGTTCAAAAATCACTCATGACATTTCTTTAACGTTACTTCTTAATCTTCTGCTTTACTAAAAGTAAAGTTCCCAAATCTATTTCTAGGGTCGAGCTAAACTCTTCTCTTGCCATATCGCTCCTCTCCTCTCTCTCTCTTACTCTCCTACAGGCCTCCCTCTCTCCTTCTCTTACTCGCCCCCGCCCGTCACCATCTCTTCTCTCTCTCTCTTTATCGCTCTTTGTTTATCTCTGACTTCTTAACGGCGAGGTGGAATAAAACCATGATTATATCGTGGAAGCTTATGACTTTACTCGTTAAAAGCTTTGACAGGTTTAGAATGAAATATATTGCTAGCACATGAGTACCATCACTTACAATCTGTACTTGCTCTGTATCTCACACGGCATTCATACAACATCATTCAGTTTCATTTGCTTGCTCACAGCCCGCAATTTTGCCGCATCTGGTTACAATCCTGTTCAGTACGCTTTTGTTTATGACAGGCTTTTGCACCAACATAAGGAGGAGGAAAGGGCAGACTCGATAAAGCATCGATAGAAATTCTGTAAAACTATAACATTTACTTGGAGACTCTGAAGGTTTCGAAGGAAAAACACTGACATGAATTTCGGGGTTTTAAACGTTATTTTTTAAAATCTTCTGCATGTGTATATAAAAGGTAAAGGTGTCTCATAATCTATAAGGTTGTAGGGGAGCGAGGCGTCAGAGACATCACTTCTCTTGGGGCCAGCATATTGAGGGCGGCGCCCATCTCCTCTCCCTCGCTGCTATACCCTGACCCTAACAAAGAGGCAGGTACCCATTCACAGCTGGGTGAACTGGGGAACTGTACTGAAGCCAAGGCGCGCAAACGGTCACCCATCTAACTGGTGACCACGCTCGATGCTGTAAGCTTAACCTTGGTTGGGGAAAGCGAGTGCTCTGATTACTTAGCTATCTCGTCCCCACAAGTAAATAAAATTATACACGAATGGAATTAAAGCACTGGAAGGTCTGTACTTGAGGTTGAACTGAGAAATCGTAAAAAATCCACCTTCTTCATGTACTAGACGCCGACCCCGAGAATCGATCCCAGGACTTCATGGACCCACAAGACTGAGGTTCAACGGTTTTAAACCACTCGGATATAGCGTCCGTGGACCACATGGTTTTAACTCATCGTGTTATGCATTCCTACAGCCCCCCCCCCCCCCCCCCCCCCCCCCCCCCCCCCCCCGCCATGAAAATTAAAAAGGGAAGGTATTGCGCCATACAGAAAGACGACTTTAATGATACAAAGCTAAATATTAAGCTTACTTGTTGGTGTCAAATAGTATAAAGGCACATCAGAGACAGTCCTTAGGCCCTGCCTGTATGCCAAGCCTGTTTCTTACTCATGTTTGCTATGTAAGAAGCTTCAGCAGAGGGGAAAAAATCCACTATCAGCAACAAAGCATTTTTAGGAAAAAATATCAATGATATTTGATATCCTTGTGCGGGAAGGACAGTTCATTGTCATTTTGTTACAGTGATGCTTATGCTGCCTTGTATAATGGCTGTAAAACAGTGTAGGTGCAGACGCGCTCGATAACAGCGTGTAAAAGTCAGATTTTTCTTTTGGATGTTCTGCCCTGAAAAAGATTAAAGTGCACATGTGCACGAACACACACACACACACACACACACACACACAACTACACACAAGGTTGCGCATACAAGCACACACACATAGGCACAGAAATAATTTATGGGTATTTTCATGACTACAGATATTGTAAGAGATTAGCTTGGACGGAAAAGGGAAATATAACTATATTCACACTGCAGGATCAGGATAGTGCATAATCATCATGATCACACTTGAATTGAGAGAGAGAGAGAGACAGAGAGAGACAGAGAGAGAGAGAGATAGAGAGAGATTCAGACGTTTTACTCAATAGAAATTATCACTCCTTTTGAGGGGGAGTGTAAAACAGTTATAAATATGACAAACCAAAACGATTCCTAATCAGAGACGTGTGTTAGTCTGTTTCCCACACCAATGACTAAGTATACATCATACCATAAGTTTTAATGAATTACAGTGGTGACCATCAAAGTATCTTATAACAAGTTTCATTTGTGCATGTCACTAGCAACGTAAGCCGAGGCATAACGAGCTACTGTAATAGTTTTAGGACATTAGTTTTGTTTTCTTCTTCTTTCGTTCCTCGGCTAGAATACTGAGGTTCACCAATGGAGCATTTTTCCTGTGTGCCCGTTTTTACCCACCATTACGGTGGCTGCATACCGACTTCAGGAACTTTTGTTTTTAAAGGAATTAGATGATTCCTTTAGAGCTTGCAACTTTGGACAGCAGAAAAACAAAGTAACTTTTTTCTCTTCATCACTGTTACAGAAAAAGGACCCACACTAACAGTTAACGTGTGTTCTATGACGACAATATTAACGAGAAAACGGGTCACAACTCCTGCATCTGAGCGTTTTGAGTGTCATTCCATTTCCCATGATTGACAGACAGGCCTAGCCTGAGCACAGTGCGCTGAACTCTGCTGGCTTTTGTCACCAACATTACTCCCGCTACTGATTACCCCCATGGCTGGTGTGTAATGAAAGACAAAAGCGAGAAAAGGATAGGGCTGGTTACATCTTTCGGTTTCACGTAAGAATTACAGTGTAATATGTTCAGTCGTGTCTCTTCCACGCGGTAGTCTACCTTTTTCTACAACCGTGCAACATCAGGATAGCCTCGCAGTGAGAGCCTGTACCTACATACCCAGTATCACGCGTCGTACTCGGACTCGGTCCATGTGTTTTCTAATCACCCCGCATGGACCTTCTCCAAAGTCATTTTCTCCCACCTCAGTCACATATTTACAGACACCAGCTTTCTTTTTATTATTCACTGCTATCATAGTCATTATGGTTCATTCATTATCACATTCACTTGATCACAATCAGTTTTGTTGCTTGTTTTTACATCATCTTTATCACACCCATGCAATCCGTTCAATTATGAACATATTTGTCAAATTATATTGAAATATATATATATATATATATCAATATACAAATAAATATATATATATATATATATATATATATGTATATATATATATATAAAGGTAAAAGGTAAAGGTGTCCCATAACCTGTAAGGTCGTAGGGGAGCTAGGCGTCAGAGACTTCACTTCTCTAGGGCCAGCATATTGAGGGCGGCGCCCATCTCCTCTCCCTCGCTGCTTTACCTTCCCTGACCCTAAAGAGGGCAGGTACCCATTTTACAGCTGGGTGAACTGGGGGAACTGTACTGAAGCCAAGGCGCGCAAACGGTCACCCATCCAAGTGGTAACCACGCTCGATGCTGCTTTACTTGGCTGGGAGAAAGCGAGTGCTCCGACCACTGAGCTATCCCATCCATATATATATATATATATATATATATATATATATATATATATATATATATATATATATATATATATATATATTCGTATAATTCACCATAATTATGAAACTGTCTCTATCTCTGTCGTGTTGTTTTATACCATTTTGGTGACTGTTTTTAGAACTTTCCCAGGAGAGAGGGAAGTGGCTGTTGTACGTAGACCTGACAGTAACACATTCATGGTCAGTATAGTCAGATGCACACAGTTAACTTGGTGGAGTAGGCATAAACAAGCCTGAAGGAGAATGATTTGGTCCACTTGCCCCCTCATCTTCCCCTCTGGTTCGTCTGTACTGTCATTACGGGTTTCCTCTTTCCTGTGCACCTCAGCTCTGCTTTTTCCTCCTCTCATCTGAAATAGGCACTTTCGCGGAAACGTTGTATTGTTGTAGGAAGGGGCTGGTACGTTTTACTTATTAGAGGAATCACAACAGTTGTTTGGCTACCTCTTCTTCATCCACTTTAAAAAGCATCATTCCTTGAAGAACATGCGTCAGCATACATTCGTGCATAGCTAGAAGTCCTTTGACTGGATTTCTGAAAATTTCAAAAACCAGGACATGTGAAAACATGGGGAAAAAGCGTCTTGCTGGCAGCCAAGGAAAAAGAAAAAAAAATAGAGAGCAAGAGAGAGAGAGAGAGAAAGAGAGAGAGAGAGAGAGAGAGAGAGAGAGAGAGAGAGAGAGAGAGAGAGAGAGAGAGAGAGAACAGACAGACAGACAGAGACAGAGACAGAGAGACAGACAGAGAGAGAGAGAGAGAGACAGACAGACAGACAGACAGAATACACTTTGATCTTACCGTATGGTGATGTTAGATGCTCTTGCGTTGAGTTCCTAGCATCAAGTAACACAGCGGCAATTAATCCCTCTTACCTTTCACTGCAAAGTGGCTCACATCGACCTCTTCATTCTGAAACCACAGGCCTCTGAAAGCAAGTTTCTCTAAGTTTGTTTACCTGTGTGGACGATTAGAGAGATAAATAGGTTTTATATCAATTTAATGCCAGAGCAAGTTCCTGTAGATCAGATGAGTAGGTATTTACTCGGTGTTGTTTTTGTTGTCGCTGTTGTTACAGCTGCTGCTGTTATCGCTGTTGTTATTGTTGCTGTTGCTGTTGTTTTTGCTGGTGTTGAATTTTCCTTAGCTTTAAGGGCCTTAGGGGATCACCAAGTATGTACATTTTATCTCACCCATCGTCACTGAGAATCCTGTGAGGGTACATACTGGATGAAACGGTTGTGGTATGATCATCGTTTTCAAATCTCTCGCCATAAAGGCAGCCATATTCCGATTTCAGAGAATTGTTCAGCGGATTTTGTTCCTTCTTTAATGGAGGATACAGGTTATTGCTCTAGGAGCTTAGCATAGACAAAGGCAGTCTCAAAATGCCATTTTTTCCCAGCTAGAGTACAGTGGATCTCAATTGATAAGAATTTTCCAAATTAATGCGACCGTTGTTGCCCACCATTAAGGTTGCCGCATTCCGACTTCACACTCGAAGTTTAGGCTATTTTAAGGCACATCTGCCGTCAGTGTGAAACGTTTGCTTTTAAATTTGGGGTTGGACGTTGTGTAGTTCTTTGTAAGCTGTATGGTGTACGATATTAAATGATGTATGCGGTGTATGTGTGTTTTTATTTATTTATTTATCTTATATCGAGGACAATGGAATAAGCACTTTTGTGCTTTTTTACATCCAGTCCCCGTGTGTATGCGGATTTGTGATTTCTGTCATCTGTTCCCACCGGCACACAATGACCTACTCTTTAGAAAGGCGGAGCAGGATTTAACGTGTGTGCAAGATGTTCTGCGTGCGTTCGCACACGGGACCTCGTTTTATAGTCTCATCCGAAGGACTTTTGGGGAGAGCGGAGTCTGCACTAATGTTAACTCCAGAGGAAAATATCCCCTTGAACGGGAATCGAACCCGGGTCGTCAGATTGCGAGCGCAATGTTCTGACCACTAGGCTATCCCGTCCCTGTGTGGGTGTGCGTGTGGGTGTTGCGTATGTGCGTGCGTAAATAATACATTTATATGCCTTTTATAGTCAATGGTTTTTATAACATTGTATTCTCAAGTGGGAGTGAGTGAGTGAGTGAGTGAGTGTGTGTGTGTGTGTGTGTGTGTGTGTGTGTGTGTGTGTGTTTTGTGTGTGTGTGTGTGTGTGTGTGTGTGTGTGTGTGTGTGTGTGTGTGTGTGTGTGTGTGTGTGTGTGGGTGTGTGTGTGTGTGTGTGTGTGTGTGTGTGTTCGTGACATTTTTGTTTTATGTTATCTTGGAGTGTTTTAACCAATATGAAATGTAGCTTTTTTGTGTCTTTCGAGATTATGTTACGTATCAATGTACCTGTCAATATTGTAATTTCCCTTCATGGGATGACTAAAGTGTTTTTGACTAGATTTGACGTGACTTGATGAATGGTTTTGGCTACACTGCTTTTCAAATGACAGTTCATTGAAGTGGTGCTACTGCATGTAGAATACTATTTCTTCTGAATTCTCTTCATGCCTGACACGAAAACAACAACTCATTCAACAATCACAATGCTTGCTGCAGAACAATGCATTGCCGAAGCCTTTGGCAGTAAGCTGGGGGTGTTTTGTGTTCTGCAACTTGTGATATAGTTACTTCATGGGATTTTTAACTAGCACATCTTCTGCGAGCGTGCACACGCCTAGTAAGATTGGCACTGACAGTCTGTACAACATATGGCATGAAGGACAGAAAAAACATCAAACTCCTTTATTTACCAGTTGCCGCGGCTACAACAAAACAAAACAAAAAACAAAAAACAAACAACAATTTTTTTTTTAATCCAGCGAGGACCAGAAACCTATCTCACTTTATCAACCCAGATATTACAACTGATATGAGGGAGCATCAATAGAGTAGGTGTCTGCAGATTTGGCCCTGGGGACTCTTGGTAATAATGACTAGGCTACTAGCGACAGGCACCTAAACGTTTGGCCAGCACTAGTTCACGCCTGCTCACAGGCCACTTAACCTGCTCTCCGATAGCCTTACTTTTACGTATCACGAGGAGCCCATCATCCAACACCATGGCCTTTTACTAGTGACCCGTTAAAATCCTGGGTGAAGGGCTAGCACCCTGCCCACAGAGGGAGGACACAACTGTGATTGAGGGATGACCTGTAGCAACCAGGGTCCATCATTGTGGGTAATAACTAAATTTCGCCCTTTGGTAATAGATATCTTTAGTTGCAGACAATTTCCGCACGCACGTGCGCGCGCGCGCACACATGCACGCACGCACACGCACACACACGCACGCACGCACGCACGCACGCACGCACACACACACACACACACACACACACACACACACCGCGCGCACACACACAAAAAGAAAATCAAAGTCAAGACAAGGTAATTATCAGTGATTTCTGAAACAACTTTATGTACAATTCTTCTCCATCACATTAAATTGAGTACGAAAACCCCTGCCACAACAACGACAACAACAATGATCACAACAACTGATACGTCTTATTTCACATATTTCAATGGCATACGCGCAGGACATACTTTAGCACTAGACACAAAACATACACATTTATTTTAGATATGAACTGATGAAATTTTGTCTCTTATTTACTTCCTTTCTCTCAGCATTTCCGCAAATCGACTTTTCACCCATCCCTCTCCCTATTTGACCACCCCTACCCACCTACCAACACACATTCACGTTGGAATATTGTTTGTGTTTCATGATAGTTGTTTCCTCTTTTTCTGATTGATACACACAAAAGCAAAACCAAACAAAAAATAATCTTCCATGGCAAAATTACTCAAATTAAGCTAGTATTCATCGGTAACATTTGTAACATCGATTGTAACCTTCCTGACCTCTCCACAAGCTGTGCTGTTTTTCAGTTGAAAACGCTAACAGTGACCAACTTTGCAAACTTATTCTGAAAAGTATTACACCCACCTCTCCAATGTTAGTTCCTGCTCTTACGAGCTTTCTTCTTCAAAATGGTTTGGCATTCTTCTGCAAGTTGATGACTTCATACCCAATCTGAACCCTCAGCTCAGCATGCAGCTATATACCTCCAGCATTATAATTATAAAAAGCTGAAGTCATTCATCTCTAGGGAAAACGAGTTTTCATCCCGAAACATTCAGACATTACCGCCCTATGTCACAAAGCTAAAGGTGCTGTTGCAAGTTAGTTAAGGGAATAGTCTTAGATTTACATTATGTCTTAAACAGACATACCTCCCCCCCAAAAAAAAAGAAAAAAGAAATAAATGCATTCACAAAATTATCACTCATCCATGATTTTCAAGATGACATTTTATGAAGAATCAACATCACGTAGAATTGAAAAGGAGATTGAACTAGCATGGCTAGCTAAGACGTCACATCACTGCTACACTTGTGTTTTTTTTCTCGTTCCTCGGCTAAAGCTCCGAGGTTCACAAAAGGTGACATTGTGTGTATGCGGCCCTTTTTACCCACCATGCAGGTAGCTGCATTGCGACTTCGGGAAAGTGCCAAAGTCAAAGTCATTAAAAAAAATCTAGATGGTACATTGAATAAGCAATGCATTTGCTTTTCTTTCAAGCCTTCTAAACGCGACACCGTCCTGCATGCATGTTTTTTAATTTTCTTTTTATTAATGTTGTCATCCGTTCCTATCAGCACAAAATGGCCTACCAAAAAAATAATGGCACAAAATGGCCTCCTAAAGACGGAACGGGGTCTTTCAGCGTGTGTGCAACATGCTCTGCGTGCCTTCGATCACGGGCCTTGGTTTATTGTATCACCCAAAAGACTTTTAGGGCAGTGGCATCAGTACTAAGGCTCCTGAAACGGGCGCTGTTGTTGTGGCGTGATCCTGGGTCATCAGATCACAAGCGCATCTTGCTAACCTCTAAGCTATCTCACCACCCGCTTTTTATTTTGAAATAAAATGTCATAGTCATCGACGTTTTTCGTGTTAAATCCTGAGCATGGATCTTTGAAATAAACTCTAAAGAAATGGCAAACAACAGTACTGAGAAGAGAGAGAGTGGTGTGTGGTGTGTGTGTGTGTGTGTGTGTGTGTGTGTGTGTGTGTGTGCGTGCGTGCGCGCGCTCGCGCGTGTGTGTATGTGTGTGTCTCATGATTTAGTTCAAACGCATAATTATTGGTAAAGACCTAGCTAACTAGGCAGTCTCCGGCAGTCATCCTGTTGGTGAGCACTTGCCTGTCTTGAACTTGTTCCACACAGCTCGCAGTGCAGAAATGGAGCGGAGCCCGGTTTGTGACACGTCGGCATAGTTCACCAGATCACACCTCTGATAGACGGCTCTACGTATCGCAAAACGATAGCTGTGCACTCGCTGGACCCCGGCACTGAGGGCTAGCACGCCCGTGACGTAGACATCCTCGTTGGTCACCAAGGGCATGTGCTCTGACGCAAGACGTAAAGTGTGGATAGCGTCACCAGAGATGACGTAAGAATGGCCGTACACGTAGTTGGGCCAAGCACGCAGCGGATACTGCCACAAGGGGACTGCCCAGCGCCCGGAGCGTGACACTATGTGCGTGTTTGTGACTTTTCTGCAGCCCAGTACAAAGTGGAAGTTCTTCTGGGAAAACAAATGAAGCGTGTGTAGAAGAAGAGGCACGTTGAGGAAGGTGTCTTCGTCTACTTTGACAACGTGTTGAGCTTTGTTGCAGTTGTTATCTACCCATTGTAGCACCGAAGCCATTTTCAAACTGAGGTTTCGGTAGGTGTCGATAAAGTCCCCCACCATGATGTCCTGAAAAGCCTCAGCCTCATAAAGCATGTTTTCCTGATTGTAGGGTTTGGACACACCGAGGAAAAAGAGCAGTTTGACCGACGTGGTGTTTAGAGATGATACACCGGGCCACGTGTGTCCGTAAGCCAGACTGCCCCACGTTTCCCTGATAGCTTTCCTTTGTGCTTTGTGCCCGTACACAGACGGTACCACGATCAGCAGAAAAGGAACCTCAGTCGGGCAAGTGGTCTGACAAGCCAGGTAAAGTTAAAGGGACTGACTACAGTCGGTCTCAGTTTGAAGAAAGACATGTTCTTAGCGATTTGAGGATCATAGCGCACGAGATTTATTTTAGAAACGATCTCCTTGGCTTTCTTCTGAACAATCTGAAATCCTTGCTCTGAACTGTTGTGGTTGTGATGCGCGTTCTGAACCAGGCTGTGTTTGTCTGCTGCATTGTTATTTGGTATCTGAGCTGTTTCTATACGACGCACGATGTCTGTCTGTGAACACGGGTCCAGTTCTTTGGTCAGACAGTCTTGCAGGTGGCTGGGGGGCTGTCACCTCGCGCCACGTGAACATCTGCTTTGTGCGCAGAATGTGTGCCTGCAGCAGCGTCATACTGTCCAAAGTGCTGGCGAGTGAGGGGCTGCGGAAAGACAGCACGAGCCACATGATCCACAGCAGGCTGGAGAGCAAGGCGCAGAACAAAGTACGCTTGAAGAACTTGTTGGCCGATCGCAGCCCCTGCCGAGACAAAGGAAAACAGCAGCCGTGAGTGTCCCACATTGTGAAGATGACTCCCTGCTATATACCAGTCACACACATACACACACGCTCGCTTGCGCACACACACGGGACGGGATAGCTTGTTGGTTAGAGTGATGCACATTGCGCTCCTGATCTACTGACCCGGGTTCGAATCTTGTTCAAGAGGATTTTTCCTCTGGTGTTAACATCAGTGCCGACTCCATTCCCCCTTAAAGTCTTTCGGATGAGACTATAAACCGAGATCCCGTGTACGAGCACGTGCAGAACATCTTGCAAACACGATAAACCGGTTCCGCTTGTCGCAAGAATAGGCCATTATGTGCCGGTGAAAACGGATGACAAAACTGCATACACACGGGGTCTTGATGTACCAAAACCAAACACGCAAGTGCTTATACCCTTATCCTCCAAATAAAGGAATAAAATGAAAGAATACAAACTTGTAGCACTCATATAAAAACATACCATTTACAAAGTGTCCCGAGCAAACAAATGTGCAGATAGTGTTGAATTGTATTGCGGGTCTAATATCTTTGAGCCGCAGTTGTCACAACCAATGTCTCCCTCTTCTTGATGTCACCTCCTCTATATCCTTTCCCTTCGCTTTCAAAGCACTTGGTGTGCAGTAAAATTACCTGTCTGTTTCCAGACTTTGTTGTAACATACCTTCAAACTACACGAGTTCATATTTTCTACTGGATTATTTGCTTCTTCTCTTTCTTCTCTTTCTAAAAAATTGTTTACTGTAACTACAAAAAAGGTCTGGAACTGGTGAATAGCTCTTTATGCTAACTCGGCTGTTTTGAAAAGCAGCAATATACCGAAGCCAGGACAAATAACTCTTCCCAGGACGCATGACGTCATAAGACAAATTTCTCCTTCACGTCAAAACACAGGTAAATCTCTTGGATACATACAAAATTATCTAACACGATGTCCAGACATAAACAAAGGTCATGGAAAATATGCCCCAGTCCTTCACAAATGGATTATAAAAAAAAAAAAGAGTTACCCAAGGGACGTAATTCTGTAAGCCGTTCCACAGTCGACGATGGGAACATCCAAGGGACGTAAGTTTGACAATTTCACAGCCGAATTTAGAAACACTCAAGGGACGCAATTCTTTTGATAGTCACTCCACCAAAGACAAAGTAAATGGAAACTCTATTACCAAGAAAAATAAAAATAAAATAAAAGATCCAACATCATCATATCTACTACCACTACGAAGGACCACAGCTTTCAGCTCCTACAATGAGATGCCAGAAGACAGACTCATGCAGGCAAACATCTTAACGTGTGTGTACTCATGGCATCACGGGATTCTCAGCCACGTCGAGGGAGTCAGAGTGCACATCTCGGGTAAACTCCCAATGTGTTCTACTGGGAAACACGTAATAATGACAACAACGATAATATTTTTTTTTCAGAATCAAGACAAACTACGTATCACTTACCATTGTGAATGAATCGGCTGTCTTTCAGAGCGCAAGCCTGAGCAGGTAACTGCCAGAGAGAATCAGAGGGAAAAGAGGAAAGAAAATATGTGTTCATGGCGCATATAGACAATTGAGGCAAGCAGAGCACGGAAACACGGACGGACATACACACACACACACTCACACACACAAACACACACACTATCTAATAATTATCACTATAGTGAACATACGTTAAATTCAAGAACGAAGGAACACACATACACACACACACACACACACACACATAATTATACGTTTAGTTGTTACTTTGTTCTTGGTGAGGTTTAAGCACATAAAGAATTAAAGAGTAGACTATTAACGCACACAAGCTTTCGGAAAACGCTGTGTAAAAACAGACGTTTAAAGTACCATACATTTCACCAGCGCGCATGTAGGCCAACCTGCACAAGCTTAGGCATTTTCCTTGTTTTTTTCTCTGACTCCTTTACCTCTCTGTATGTCTGCAGCTTCTACATTGCATTGTATTATATTGTATTGTATTGTATTGTATGCTCTTGTCATTCACGGCAGATTACTCTGTGTGAAATTGGGCTGCTCTTCCCTGGGGAAGCGTGTCGCACAAGAGCAGTACCATCCATTCTTTTTCCCATTCTGCATGTTTGTTTGTTTCCCTAGCAGAGTAGTGTGGTTTTTTACTACAGCATTTTTAGGGACAATCTCTTGCTGCTAAGGGTTCTTTCACGTACTTTGAATGCGTACCGCACAAAGAGACCACGGTTTATCTTCTCATCTGGAAAAAAACAACACTACCACCCAGACCACCACTCAATGTCTAGTGGAAGGGGGAAAAGCTAGAGCACAAACAAGGATCGAATCCACACTTGTGGCTTTGGTGGCAGGTACGTTAGCTGTAGATGATCAATTCAGTAATGAAAAATAATAGTTCATAATGGAATACGTCTTCACATATTCGTTATTTTGCATCCAGTTCAGGATCCAGTGAACATGCGGTTTTATAAATTGTGCTATCCGTTCCCTCCGGCCAAAAGACCTACTTTTCCAAAAGGTGGAACGGGTGTGAACGTTCGCAAACAGAGCCGCACTCGCGACAGGCGCATGCGCGCACACACACACACACACACACACACACACACACACACAACACACACACACACACCACACACACACACACACACACAACACACACACACACACAACACAACATGTTGTGTCCAATTCTTATGAGAAAGAGAGACAGACAGACAGATAGAGAGATAATTAACAAACTGAAAGCAGGTTTTACTATGCATGTTATTTTCTGCTTACAGTTTATACAACTAATTACCAGGTTAAAACATCCGGAAAAGAAAAACCCAGATTTTTTTTAAAGAAAACTATTAGGCAGAAAAAATATCAGAACAGATATCAACGTCACGTAACAAACAATCACAAAACCCAAAACAAATAAAAACACAGGGGTCTACAAAACATAATTCACT
>CM054134.1:30455298-30460298 GCA_028751875.1 Rapana venosa | reverse complement strand
CTTCACCTGATCGAGTGCTGGAACATGCATTCCCCTGCATCAACATCCACAAACGCCTCAGCTTCTCAGCGTTGCACAACGTTTCTGCCACGTAGCCCCGTTTATGACGCCACATTCTGACACCTTCCTGTGCCGTGAAGCAAACAGTCTGCAGTGGAGGCGAGTGATGTTCACAGCCTTGGCGACAATGCCCGTGAAAAAAGCATCCTCAATGGCAAGGAGGCGGAAGTGACGACATGCTGACGTCAGGTCTTTGACGCAGTCTCCGGAAACAACGTAGGAGTGACCGACAGTGTAGTAAGGGTAGTACTGGGGTGGATAGAGAGGAGGGGGCACAGCCCATTTGCCCCCATGCCGCACTCTGGATGGCTGTGACGTGTATATGAAGCCAAGGATGTAACGGGTGTTGAGGGAGGACACAGCGGCCAGAAGCTGCAGAAGAAGGGGTACGTTGACAAAGGTGTCCTGAAACAAACACAGGAAAGACGTTGACAAAGGTGTCCTGAAACAAACACAGGAAAGACGTTGACAAAGGTGTCCTGAAACAAACACAGGAAAGACGTTGACAAAGGTGTCCTGAAACAAACACATGGGAAAGACGTTGACAAAGGTGTCCTGAAACAAACACATGGGAAAGACGTTGACAAAGGTGTCCTGAAACAAACACAGGAAAGACGTTGACAAAGGTGTCCTGAAACAAACACAGGAAAGACGGGCTTCAAGCTGTGCGCTATAGTGCTGGTGGATAGACTGGAACGAACTTCTGGATGGATGCCGTAGGAGGCAGCATTATTCATATCCTCACTTTCTGGAGATTTTGTGGTAGCATAATCACCTTCTCTATTCCTACCCCTGTTTCTCAGTTTCTTTCAGCCTTTCTTTGCCTCTCTGTCTCTGTCTCTGTTCGTCTATCTGTCTGTATCTGTCTGTGTTAAACTGTGTCAGTGTTAGTGTCTGTCTGTTAGTCTCTCTCTGCCTTTGTCTCTCTGTCTGTCTGTCTTTGTCTCGTTCTCTCTCTCTCTCTCTCTCACACACACATCAGAAAGCGACTTACCTTACTGGTGGGCAAACACGGTCAAATACACAACAATGTCACTATTTGTGAACCTCAGGGCTCTTGCTGAGGAACAAAATAAAGCCAAACCACTAAACGAAGAAAAAAGACAACGTTTAATGTAATATTGTTTTCTCAACAAAATTCCTGGTCAGAGTCTCACCTCGTCCACTTTCAACAGGTGTTTGGCCAGTGGGCAGTACATGGTCATCCATCTCAGAATGGTCAGTGTCTTCAAGCTCAGGTTCCCATAGCTGTCCTCAAAATCTGCCTGAAACAAATGTTTCCTGGTCAGTTTTGCGCGCTCTTTGTGTGTGTGTGTGTGTGTGTGTGTGTGTGTGTGTGTGTGTGTGTGTGTGTGTGTGTGTGTGTGTGTGTGTGTGTGTGTGTGTGTGTGCGCGCGCACGCTTGTGTCTGTGTGTGTGTGTGTGTGTGTGTGTGTGTGCATGTTTTAATCTTGTCATCTGCTCCTGCCGGCATGAATGGCTTACTCTTTCAAAAGGCAAAACGGGTTTTAATGTGTGTGTGTAAGTGGTTTTGCGTGCATTCGAACAGGAGGGATCGGTTTATAGTCTCATCCGAAGGATTTTGACATTTAGTTCGATTTTCCCATGAAAACTGGGAAGAATGTGCAAGGCTGGGAATCGAACGCAAAAGCTCATGATTCACTTGTTAGTCAGGCGAACGTCTTCACCGTCTTTACACCTTCCTTCTTCTATCAGGTTTAATATGCTGGGTCCGTACAGATCTTTGGCCTCTTGTGAACATAATGGGAGGATTTATACGTTGAATTTTAATGGCTTATTTATAGTCAAACTGTAAAAAGAAAGAAAAGACGAGTAATCAAGTTCATAAACAGATATAAAGGTTTTAAACAAAAATAAAACTCCCCACCCTCTCTCTCTCTCTCTCTCTCTCTCTCTCTCTCTCTCTCTCTCTCTCTCTTTCGCACACACACACACACACGCGCGCGCGCGCGCGCGCGCGCACGTAAAGAGAGAAAGATGGTTTGATGAAAAAAGCACATGCATATGTATCATCTGGAAATAAAATAAAACTGGCTGACTTTCACACACACACACACACACCACCACCACCACCACCACAACACAACACACGCACACACACACACACACACACACACACACACACCTCACACACACACACACACACACACACACACCCCTTTACAACAGAATAATAGTCCCTTTGTTTCCCAGCCGCAGGCACATGCAATTAATTTGATAGCTGTCGTAATGCACAAGCAGGCGATAAATGTCCTTGGAATGGTGTGCTGCAAGGCGTGACTGGTAAACTGCTCACCTGGAACACCCCATCCCACTATCACACCATGGCTAGTGTTACACGTGAATGGTCGCTACTTAACACCATCAGGCAAACAATTTTGTTTTGGGACTTATGTCTGAAGGTTTATCACAGTTATTCACCCTAAAGTGAAGATTTATCAGCGTGAAAATGATACATTCTTTAGCCCTGCATTATTATTTTTTTTGGTAAACGAGGACGTTTGGAAATGCCGCAAACTTTCTCTGATTATTATGCTTAAAGTAAAAATGACCCAAAACAAACAAGACACCTCAAAAGAAAAATCAGTGAGTCTTGTCTTTCGGTTTAGTTTTATTTCAGCTTTAAAAAAATAACTTGGTTTTTAATTTGTTTGTGTTGCTTTTATTTCAGAAACCAGAATCATAATGGCGGAAAGCATTTCTGTATGCCAACAGTACTCTAATCACGTGAAATGAGCTATTCTGTTCATTCAGAATACTGCTTTTCAACAGATTTTATCTGTAACGTATCATATCAAATCTACATGCATTATGTTTGCGCAGAAGGATAAACAAGCAAAAATTAGACACCAAAAAACCCCTCTTTTCCTTCCAAATATTGCCACACAATTATTTAGTCCAGAAAAAATCTATGTATCCATAAAAGTAATAAAAAGTATGTTACTCTGTTTATATAGATACTCTCTCGTTTAGATCATAAAATAAATTATCAACATTTTTACCATTTTGCTGTTAAGAGTCACTTCTTTCCTGCTAACAAATCACAACAATGACCTTTTGATGTAAATGGGATACCATAACTTTAGGTTTTCATGTTTAGGAAAGTGAGAATTACGATATTGCCGAGAGGAGGGGGGAGCGGGAGGTCATTTAATGCTCCCTAGGACATAGATGCTGCAGTTATGAAAAATGAATGCACCCACAGGTGTCACCATCAGGACAGGAGCTCACATGTGCATAGAACTGTCCTTGTTCTATTGCCTCTCAACGGTTCTTTATGGCAAACTTTATCCTATGTCAACTTACTGTCTGAATGATCTTGGAGTTGTGTACTTTTGTTAGAAAAAGAGAAAAGTAAAGTATGCGAAATCACTGTCTCTGATCACTTAATTGGTTTGTTATATCAGATAAAAGTAATTGATGTGAAATCGCAATAACGGATTATTGATTTGAATTGTAGTTTGTGCCTTTTTTTTCCTTTCAAAATTCTGTGTTCATTTCTTCGTTCCTGTCTTTCCGCCTTAAGTTTTTTCTGTTCTCTTTCGTCTTTTTATCTTGATTACATTCTTTCTTTTGTGTGTGCTGACTTCCATTTTGACACAGCTACTTAGTTTGGTGCATAGCAGTACTTGCCTAAAACTTGATCTTCCTATTGTTGCAGACAGACCACAAAAAGAGGGGGGGGGGGGGGGGGCATTGGCCTTGGTGTTGCCAAATGCGTACTTTCCCGACCGAGAAACAGCCCTTAAACTTCAAACAAAATATCTCTGTTTTTTGTTTCCCCGCTAACTCCTTTAGGCGTTGTTGGAGCAAGGCATGGCTAGTAATTAGGCCGTGTCCCTTTGGCAAGTTGGATCCTTCATCAGGTCCATACTGCATGCCGGGTATGGTTGTTTCCTAACCCACCCTACACTGACATTAATTGACGGATGATTAAGGCGCACAGTTGAGTTTGTGCATGTATAATTTATACACTTAAAGGGAATTAGGTCACTGGTAGGTCTGCATTTAAAGTTGAACATGGAACAAATCTTCACCCTCAATATACGATGCCGCTACCCAGTTTTGAACCCGTTAGTTCATGGACCCCATGGATGGAAGTTAAACGCTTTTATCCACGGGGCTACATCTTCTGTCGTTATCTCCTATGACAAACAAACATTATACACTGCAACAAGAAGGACGTTGGCAGGAAGGTTGAAACGTTCGCCTGCCTAAGAAATAAACTGACGTTCCGGGTTCGATTCCCAAACTCGCCCTTTCTTCCAAGTTTAGCGGGAAAACTGAACAGAATGCCAGGTCTTTTGCAGGACACACTAAACCAGTCTGACCTGTGTGTTTACGGGCTTGCGCGCATCAAGAGAACCCACGACAGTAGAAGATTGGAGAGCAGAGACATACGTCCCGAATGTCCTGGATAAGTTGGTAGGTTCGTTCAATTCCCTACTGTATATCTGAAGTTGGACTGCTACGGTTAACCTAATGGTGGGGAGAAAAATAAATGGTTGCATAGGCAAAAGTCTCACCAGTGGTGAGCCTCGAAGCTTAAACCTAGAACGAAGAAAATCCCAATGCAACAACAAACCCCTGCAGTACTACATTGCCTCTTACCTGCACGATGTCTCCATAATACGCGGATTCCTCCCGCAACACCATATCTTCCTCCCGTGTCTTACTTCTGCCAAAGACGAACACGATTTTCACCGACCCCGTGGGGTAAACCTGCCCTCCTGACCAAGCCCTTCCATAGGCTACACTACCCCATGTCTCTCTGATGGCTTTCCTCTGCTCTGTGTGTGAGGCCACTGATGGAACGGCTGCTAACAGAAAGGGTCCATGCCCCGAATATCTGCAGAGACGGCTGGTAGAGTAAGACGAAAAAACTGGCCATTGAAAACCGATGATAGATTTGTTCACCA
>CM054134.1:30442798-30452798 GCA_028751875.1 Rapana venosa | reverse complement strand
AAAACTACATTAACTCAATAGACACATATTGTTTTCGAGTTGCTATTACACAAGCTAGGTTGAGTGTTTTACCTCTTAATAACAATGTTTGTAGATACAGTGCAAATGAGCAAGAAAAACTTTGTCCATTTTCTGTTTGAATGCTCAATGTACTGCGATTTAAGGGATAAGTTTATAACTGAATGTATTGATGTACCTATATCAGAGCTACTCAAAACATCAAATGGAGAACACAGTCATTATTTATCCAGATACATATTCCATTCCATGAATAGAAGGAAGAAATTGTTGTGTCATAATCTGACTTAATTGATACGTGTGTCACATAAGATATGTCTCTACAAATATTGGTTTTATCAACCTGAATTTAAATACTACATTTTGATTTATACCGATTTTGATATATATTGTGTTATAAATATTTACGTAGTCAAATAGCATTGTTTATCTAGTTCATAGTCCAAGACTTGATCACTGTAGTCATGATTCACTTTAATCGGTTGTTGGTTTGTTTTTCTTTTCTTCTATATACTATGGTACTGTATATACCAGTATGTTGATTCCTCTCCTTCCCCCAAACTCCGTGTATTGTGGCCTAAGGCCAATGTACATATTAAACACGTTCATCGTTCAGCGTTCCCTCTCTCTCTGTATGTGTGTATTTATATTTTATTCATTCTTTAATTTTGAGGATAACGGAATAAGTATCCATATGCTTTTTATATCTAGTGCTCGTGTGTATTCAGTTTTAGAAATTTTGTTATCTGTTCCCACCAGCACACAATATGTGTGTGTGTGTGTGCGTGTGTGTGTGTGTGGGTGATAGGGGGGGGGGGAAGGGGTTGCACGCGCGCGCGCGCGTGTTCGTGCGCTTGTGTGTGTACAATACATTTCAATACAAAACAATATATATATCTATATATATATATATATATATAAATATATATATATATATATAATAGTTGTGTTTTTATTTACATTTTACTATTTTACCTCAACTGTGTGCTTGAAGGGAGTGATGCCAGCAGAATTGTGGGTTTTTATCAAGAATTAATATATATATGATATTATATATATATATATAGATTTATCTTATTATATTATAATATATTTTAATATAATATAATATTATATAGGCAAATTCATATTGGTAGACACTACTACATATAACTATTTGACAAAACTAACTAGATGCACTTAAATGAGCAAACCTAGAACTATTAACACATGAGGTGGTATATGTATTAATAGCAAACCACGAGAATATGTCAATACATTCATTATTAGATGCTTTGGATTAAAAACACGATCATTATCTGATATCATCCATGTTAACCACCCAAGGGCTTGGAGAGATGATGAGAGAGAAGAGTTAGACAAGAGTGAGAGAGAGAGAGAGAGAGAGAGAGAGAAGAGAGAGAGAGAGAGAGAGAGAGAGAGAAGACAGACAGAGGAAGAGAGAGGAGAGAAGAGAGAGAGAGAGAGAGAGAGAGAGGGGAGTAGCAGAAGAATGTTAGAGAGAATGAAGAGGGGGCATCAGCATATATTTGTATTTTATTCACAACATATTACACATGTGGTGGTGTGTACGTATGTAAGCAAGCAAGCATATAGAGTGTGTGTATGCGTGCGTGTGAGTGTGTGTGTGTGTGTGTGTGTGTGTGTGTGTGTGCGCGCGCGTGAGTGTATGTGTGTGTGTGTGTCTGTCTGTATATCCGTCTGTCTCTGTCTACTTATCTGCATGTCAATGTGTATCTCTGTGTATGTCTGTGCCGTCCACCATCAGTGAGCATCAGTTGCCACATCGTGATGAAAACTAATAGAAAACCTACACCATGTAGCCGATTATGCAAACCTGCCTGGCCGCGTGAATACTTGCCTCGTCTCCTCTGTGTATGTGTGTGTGTGTGTGTGTGTGTGTGTGTGTGTGTGTGTGTGTGTGTGTGTGTGTGTGTGTGTGTGTGTGGTGTGTGTGTGTGTGTGTGTGTGTCTGTCTGTCTGTCTGTCTGTCTGTCTGTCTGTCTGTCAGCTTGTTTGTCAGTCCATCAGTATCTATGTGCCAACAGGTGTGCTGGCCGGGCTGTGTGTTTTATTGGGTTCATTTTAAAGGAGGAAGGCAAACGAATTGGGAGGCGGGTTAACATTGATTGTTTTTAAACCAGCATCTGTAGCCTACCTACTGTGCTCTGATGTCTAAGCAACATTGAATCCCGGGCAGTAAAAGTAGCAACTTTCGAAAGAGTAGGTCTTTCGTATCAGTAAGAACGGATGACAATTTAAAAAAAAATAAAAGAAATTCATGCACAAGAGTGTCATGTTTAAACATCGTCCCCAAAGTCAGAATATGGCTACCTAAATGGTGGGCAAAAACGGCCGCATACGCAAAATCTCACTATACTTCAGAGCTCTTGATGAGGAACAAAAAGAAGAGAGAAATACCAAGGAGTCACAGTGAGACCACGAGTACATAACGGATGAGACGTTTGCGTATATGACAGTTTTCTTATTTGTATGACGCTGTACAGGTATGTTATCTCATACAGATATCATATCACTAATGAGGAAGTGAAGACCAGTATTAAAAACGCCATCGATCCATATGAAGAGCTCCTGACCTCAGTGAAAAGACACAGACTAAAATGGTACGGGCACGTCACACGAACATCTGGCCTGGCCAAGACTGTCCTACAGGGAGCAGTACAAGGAGGGAGACGAAGAGGCAGACAGAGAAAACGATGGGAAGACAACATCAGAGAGGGGACGGGCTTTGCGCGGAACGATTTGCTACGTAAGCAGAGGACTGTAGGGATCGGAGGAAGCTGATTGCAAAATCTTCAGTGGTGCCCCCAAGGTCCACGGGACTATGGGAGAGGTGAAGGAAAAGGATACAGGCAGCCCTCTTCAAACTTCAGGGGATTATTTTCCCTCTTACCTTTAAAGGAAAATTCTGGTTTTTGTACTAAGACCTTGTCATGGCTAAAGATAATCTTGATTCAGTATTTCAGAGCTTAACAGCATGTCAGTGTAGGCCTTGGCACACAGCTCATGTCAGTGTAGGCCTTGGCACACAGCTCATGTCAGTCAACTCTTGGACTGGGCCAAAAAAACGAAATTTGTATGATGCGATGAAGCCTGGAAAATTTAGATCCCAGTGTATAGAGTAGGTAAAGGTAAAGGTGTTCCCTTAATCTATGCAGTCGTTGGGGAGCCAGATGTCAGAGACCTCAGCTTCTCCAGAGGCCAGCATATTGAGGGCGGCACCCATCTCCTCTCCCTCGCTGCCTTTCCTTCCCTGACCCTAAAGAGGCAGGTACCCATTTACAGCTGGGCGAACTGAAGGACTGTGCTGAAGCCAAGGGGCGCAAACGGTCACCCATCCACTTGGCAACCACGCTCAATGCTATCCCTACATTAAGGGAGAGAACCTCTCTTTTCCAGTACACGTGCACTGTGCACATTAAAAATAATATTATTGAGTATGCTTATGTGACCCAGTAGTGGGTGATACGGAGGGAAGGGTTAGTAGACTGCTGGTTACCCTATAGTGGGTTACCCGTAGGGGGTGTGCGTGCGTGCGTGAGTGTGTGTGTATGTGTGTGTGCGTGTGTGTGTGTGTGTGTGCGCGCACGCGCGCGTGCGTACGTGTGAGTAGTGCCTGCTTGTGTCTGAGCCTATTATTTTGTGTGTGTGCCTGCTTGTGCGCGGGCGTGTGTGTGTGTGTGTGTGTGTGTGTGTGTCTGCGCGCGCACGCATGCTTACATATGTGCACGTCCGCGCGCGCGCGTGTGTGTGTATCTTCATGCCTGTTAATTACTCAAGTCATCCCTCATACAATTCTTCTAGTAGCTTGACTCTCCCAATAATGGTCGTCTGGTGCCTCCTATTCAACACAGTCATGCTGTATTAATCCATGAGAAACTCCAACACCCATCTGGCTCTACCTGCGGCCGCCCTCGACGTGTAATCAAGGGTTGAAAACAAAGCAGTCTGCTAGCCGGAGAAAGAGGAGGCCAGTGATCACACCCCAGCCCTCCGACATTACTTTGTTACTGTGGGCTTTGACAATACCTCTAGCTCTGAGGGACGTGGCACACCAGTCAAGGCTCCGTGATTTTGCTGTCTTTCGGCAGTGGTAATGGTCATGTTTGGTTGAGGGTACAGTCCTTAAACCGGATAGATCCGTTGGGACTACAGTATGATAGAATCAAACTAGCAAACTGTCTTTCACTGTGAACTTTTTAGAGCCTCTGTCTGTCTATCAGTCTGTTTTGCCTGCCTGTCTGTCTCTGTCTGTCTCTCTCTCTCTCTTTGCCTACTCGCGTGCGCATGTGTGTGTGTGTGTATGTTCGTGTGTGCGTGCATGTGCGTGCGCGCGCGTGTGTGTGTGTGTGCATGTTCACACACAGGTATATATATATATATATACATAAAAATATATATTATATAGATAGATAGATAGATGTGTGTGAGGGGGGTAGAGAGGGGCACAGAGAGAGAGAGAGAGAGAGAGAGAGAGAGAGAGAAGAGAGAGAAGAGAGAGAGAGAGAGAGAGAGAGAGAGAGATGCGTGTGTGTGAGGCAAACCTAATCTTAATATTATTACAAAAACCCTTACACAAGGAACATACAGATTACTTTCAGTCTACCTACTGCGTTCTTTACTTTTATCAGGGGTGAAAGTGCCCGTCTCCAGGATAGCGTAACACTAATAACCATGTGTGAGACGACAAAACTCTTAAGAAATAACCAACAAAACAAACAAACGATAAAACCTGCTTACAAAAGAGAAATACAGACTACTGTTGATCTGCCACAGCAGTAAGAGTATTGTTGACATTACCAGCAGAGCAATGCGTTCTTATCTCAATAATTTCTTCAGTTTCCATGTACATCTAAAGACTGAACAAGGATACAATTTCTTGTTTTTGAAAAAAAAACAACAACAACAAACAAACAAACAAAGGTGAGTTTATTCTTCTAGTATTCACTCATTTGTCATGTATAAACATGCAGCTAGTTAACAGAGATTTCTGTTAAAAAATTATTATGTCGCCAATTCCCCACCCACCCCGCCCCATTCCATCCCACGCACCCATCCCCACTGAAACGAGTATGATATAACTATATGATGGTTGTTTTTACAGAATGTGATAGGTTTGTATCTTTGAATTACAGTTCTCAACCCTGGGATTGCACATTTGATGCTTACATCTAAAAAGGAAGCTAATCAATATTCATGATATCAGATATATTTAAAACAAAACTTGGAGAGTCGAGTGCCTTATAGTAAGTGATTTAGCAGTTGACTATGTTCAGAGTAAAAATCAATACGAAAGCTAAGCAAACAAATGAGCACTTAGCCCACTACCCTCCACTCCCGCTGACCCCCTTCCCCCCCCCCCTCCCCCCCAAAAAAAGGACGGATGGCACTGTACCATGGCGGTGTGTGTGTGTGTGTGTGTGTGTGTGTGTGTGTATGTGTGGTGTGTGTGTGTGTGTGTGTGTGTGTGTGTGTGTGTGTGTGTGTGTGTGTGTGTGTGTGTGTGTATGGGGTGTGGTGTGTGTGTGTGTTGTGTGTGTGTGTGTGTGTGTGTGTGTTGTGTGTGGTGTGTGTGTGTGTGTGTGTGTGTGTGGAAACGTCCCTAATTTAACAGAGTCAAGACTACGGTCATCGATGTGTTAAACCATGCAATAGGGGTGGGATATATAGTCTAGTGGTTAGAATGTTGAGCTCGTGATCTGACGGCCCGAGTTCGAGCCACCACTGAGGTACCTGTTCCAGGGGATTTTTCCCTTAGTTTTTACACTAACATCAGTACCGACTCCACTCCTGCCGACTCCACTCCTGCCGACTCCACTCCTGCCGCCTGCCGACTCCACTCCTGCCGACTCCACTCCTGCCGACTCCACTCCTGCCGACTCCACTCCTGCCGACTCCACTCCTGCCGCCTGCCGACTCCACTCCTGCCGACTCCACTCCTGCCGCCTGCCGACTCCACTCCTGCCGACTCCACTCCTGCCGACTCCACTCCTGCCGACTCCACTCCACTCCTGCCGACTCCACTCCTGCCGACTCCACTCCTGCCGACTCCACTCCACTCCTGCCGACTCCACTCCTGCCGACTCCACTCCTGCCGACTCCACTCCTGCCGACTCCACTCCACTCCTACCGACTCCACTCCACTCCTGCCGACTCCACTCCACTCCTACCGACTACACTCCACTCCTGCCGACTCCACTCCACTCCTGCCGACTCCACTCCTGCCGACTCCACTCCACTCCTGCCGACTCCACTCCACTCCTGCCGACTCCACTCCACTCCTGCCGACTCCACTCCTGCCCACTCCACTCCTGCCGACTTCACTCCTGCCCACTCCACTCCTGCCAAAAGTCCTTCAGAGGAGACTACAACCTGAGTTCCTGTATGCGAACCCATGCACGCACAACAACATCTTGCCCACACGTTAAAATCAGTTCCACCTTTCGAAAGAGCAGGCCATTGCAGGCCAGTAGGAACGGATGATAGAATCTTTAAACTAAACAAAACGCATTTACACTGATGTGTTTAGACAGCCATCATCCCTGAAGTCGAAATGCGGCTGCCTTAATGGTGGGCAAAAACTGTTGCACATGCAAAATCTGTCACCATTGGAGGGCCTCGAAGCTCTAGCCCAGGCCAAGGCCGGGAAACAAACCCCACCCCCCCCCCCCCCCCCCCCCCCCCAAAGAATCACACACGTAACAATAAAAGGTAAAGGTAAAGGGGTCCCATAACCTATAAGGTCGTAGGGGAGCGAGGCGTCAGAGACCTCACTTCTCTAGGGGCCAGCATATTGAGGGCGGCGCCCATCTCCTCTCCCTCGCTGCTTTACCTTCCCTGACCCTAAAGAGGGCAGGTACCCATTTACAGCTGGGTGAACTGGGGGAACTGTAAAACAAACAAAATCATACTGAAATAATCAAGAAAGAAATCCATGTGCTAATGGACTAAGGGAAGCAATTCAAGTAGTTCAAGATTGTTAGACAATACTTGCTTCCCCTGCCATGGAAAACGGTAAATGAAAAAATAATAGCTGTACTGTGATAGTGTAGCTCTGCTTCATATTATGTAGGCACAAAAGTTGGGGGTTGCAAGTAGGTATCAGAATTGGTCATCCCCCCCTCTTTTCTTTATTCATTTGTTTGTTATCACCAATAATGATAATAACCAATAATCAGTAGTTTAAATTTCCGAGTTCATAAGTGTGTAGCTTATTCCTTCTTGTCCCCTCCAGTAACAAACAAATTGCTGTACTGGAAAAGAGAAAAGCGCTTAATGACGAACATAAAAGCCATACAAACCATTAGAGTCAAAAGAATTTGATTCTTTTGTAAGCTAAGCACATACTTTTTAATTGTATTTCATTACGAAGGGGAAAAGTAAATTACAGAACTTGCAATTGAAATTTCGATCCGAACAGGAAACGTATAGATAGAGCATGCTTGTTTGAATTTTGAGAGAGAGAAGAGAGAGAGAGAGAGAGAGAGAGGAGAGAGAGAGAGAGAGAGGAGAGGAGAGAAGAAGCGAAGCGACAGACAGACAGAGACAGAGAGAGACAGAGAGAGAGACAAACAGACAGAAAGACAGACAGACAGAGAGACGGAGAGAGACAGACAGACCGAGATAGACAGACAGAAAGACAGAGAAAGACACAAAAGGACAGAGACAGACAGACAGACACACAGAGACAGACAGAGACACACAGAGATAGAGAGACAGAGACCCACAGAGGAAGACAGAGAGACGAGATACAGAAAGCCAGAGCAGAGACAGAGGGAGAGAGACAGACAGACAGATGGAGAAAAGCAAAGACAGACAAACAGAAAGACAGAAACAGAAAGGCAGGCAAACACAAACACACATACACACACACACAGAGCAACAGAAACCACAACACTGTCGAACACAAATATTTTAATCATCAAGCAAACATACAACCTACATTACAACAGAGAGATCCCAGACTTTTCCCTTGACACTTTTTTAAAAATTCAAGTCAAGCAGCCCAAGATAATACACGCCCTGACCTGCAAACCCCAACCACAACCCCAACCACAACCACACCGATAAAACTTCAGCTCAAAGTTGGACACTATAATACACTTCACCCACTCTTTCTTCTTTCTGTCTGTCTGTCTTTTCCTGCTGCTTGAAGTACAGAATTATCTAAGTCTCTTAAGGCACTAACATAATCGTCGGTCATCAGAGAGTCTTCTAAGAAGAAGGATGGTGGTGGTGGTCAAGTGTGTGTTAGCAGTTTCTGTCCTTTTGGCCTTGTCTGTGTTGGCAGAAGGTAAGTTGTTTGGTTGTTTTTTTCTTTTTTTTCCGGGCTAGAAATAGCAGCAGCAGCAGCAGCAGCAGCAGCAGAAGTAGTAGTAGTAGTAGTAGTAGTAGTAGTAGTAGTAGTAGTAGTAGTAGTAGTAGTAGCAGCAGCAGCAGCATGTAATTCAATTTTGAAAAGGGGGGTAATGAACCGTATGTATGGAAGAGTTCGTGTGTCTATAGGTGAATGCAGTAGTTTTGGTGTTTTGGGGGGTCATGAAAGGATTGTGCCTGATCATTTAACATTTGTTGTGTGTGTTTAGTTTGTATTTAGTATTAATATTGTTGCTGCTCCTGCTGCTACTGCTACTGCTACTGCTTCTACTGCTGCTGCTGTTTCTGCTGCTGCTGCTATTTCTGCTACCACTACTAGAACGACTACGACCACTACTGCTACTTGTACTTTTCCTTTTTCCCTTTTTCCTGCTGCTGATTATGATGATTGGGGTGGGGGTTGGGAGTGATTCTAGTACTACTACTACTACTACTACTACTACTACTACTACTACTACTACTACTACTACTACTACTACTACTACTATTGTTGTTGTTGTTGTTGCGTGTTTCCCAGCGTAACACCCTAGGGATCATCCAGAATAGCTAAGCACTGTGACTTTATTTACCTAAAGTAGTGATGATGATGATGATGATTGATGATGATGATGATGATGATGATGATGATGATGATGATGATGAAATCACGGTGAAATCAACCGTTGTACTCTGATTTCAGGGTTGTTGTGTTTTTCAAGGGGAGAGTGCAAGTTGTTAGTACTAAGAGTTTATCACAGTTGAAGACAATCTCAATACACACATGTCAAGGTATAGCAACATTGTTGGTTTGGGCACTTAGCTTCCATCAATACCTGTCAAAGCTTTTGGTCTGGTAAAACTATATGATGTGTGTACGCTGGTAGAGTCAATGGCTCAAAGTTTTCTTTTGCAGAAGTGTTTGTTGTGAATTTAATGTTAATATTTGTATATGGGAGAGAGAGAATCAAATAAAATCAATAACATAAAATTCTTCTATTTCGAGGAAACTGATTAAGCACTCTGGAGAATTTTTTTGTATCCAGTCCTTGTCCTGATCAGGGATAATATTTTGGTGGAAAAACTAACATATACAAAACAAACAAAACAAAAACCCAGCAACGAACAAGGAAAAGAAAACATCGAGCAAAAAACAACAACAACAAAAAACCGAAAGCCCAAAATGAAAAAGAAAAAAAACATACCCCCCCAAAACGACAACGACATTTAACAACACAAACCATATGAGAGACAGCAAACAGACAGAACAGACAACAGAGACACGGTGAGGGGGGGGGGGGGGGGGGGGGGGGGGGGGGGGGGGTCGATATACTTGTTTTACGATGCAAAACTGCCGGACTGCGAAAAGCGAGAGGCGGAAGAAGGTATATGATAACTGGAAAGGATATTACGTTCCCGGGCGTGTGTGTGTGTGTGTGTGTGTGTGTGTGTGTGTGTGTGTGTGTGTGTGTGTGTGTGTGTGTGTGTGTGTGTGTGTGTGTGTGTAAATCTCTCTCTCTCTCTCTCTCTCTCTCTCTCTCTATATATATATATATATATATATATATATATATATATATATATATATATATATATGTGTGTGTCTGTG
>CM054134.1:30427798-30437798 GCA_028751875.1 Rapana venosa | reverse complement strand
GTAAGTATGTCAGATATTGATGTAAAGTAAGTATGTCAGGCATTGATGTAAAGTAAGTATGTCTGATATTAAAGTAAGTATGTCAGGTGTTGATGTGTAAGCTAAGTATGTCAGGTATTGATGTAAACTAACTGTGTCAGGTTTTGATGTAAACTAAGTGTGTCAGATATTGATGTAAACTAAGTGTGTCAGGTATTGATGTAAACTAAGTGTGTCAGATATTGATGTGTCTCAGGTATTAATGTAAATAAACTAAGTGTGTCAGGTATTGATGTAAACTAAGTGTGTCAGATATTGATGTGTATCAGGTATTGATGTAAACTATGTGTGTCAGGTATTGATGTAAACTAAGTGTGTCAGGTATTCATGTAAACTGTGCCAGGTATTCATGTAGTCAACGTCAAAGTCAAACTTTTATTTTCAGATGGTACATTGAATAAGCAGTGCATTTGCTTTTTTTCATCAAGCCATCTATCTAAAGAAAAAAAAGCGAGAAAAAAAGATAATGTATATGCAGACATGCATCCGCCATGTCATGTAAATGTACGCTAAGTGTGTCAGGTACTGCTGTAAGGAAAATCCTCTCGAACAAGAATCGAACTCGGGTCAGCAGATCACGAATACATACATCACTCTAACCACCCACCAGGCTATATCCCCCTCAATGCCTGACTCACTTCGCTTATAGCACTAGTACCTCAATGCCTGACTCACTTCGCTTCTAGCACTAGTACCTCAATGCCCGACTCACTTCGCTTCTAGCACCAGTACCTCAATGCCTGACTCACTTGGCTTATAGCACTAGTACCTCAATGCCTGACTCACTTGGCTTATAGCACTAGTGCCTCAATGCCTGATTCACTTCGCTTATAGCACTAGTACCTCAATGCCTGACTCACTTCGCTTATAGCACCAGTACCTCAATGCCTGACTCACTTCGCTTATAGCACTAGTACCTCAATGCCTGACTCACTTGGCTTATAGCACCAGTACCTCAATGCCTGACTCACTTCGCTTCTAGCACCAGTGCCTAACGAAGCTGTTCACCTGGCCAGATTCTGCTCCTTCTCGCAGGCGTACCCTTGCAAGACCAGAGCGGAGGTGGAGGAGACAGGGAACTGGAGGCCAGCCCCCAGTGCCTCCCGTGCCCTGCCCTCCTCCGTACCCCGGGTGCAAGAAAACCGCCATGTCCCACTTCTGGTACCAGCCCTGGGGTACACCCGGGCTGACCCTGCTCTGTCCTGGCTGCGAGTACTGCGTGGATCCACCCCCAACCAAGAACTGACCTGACCTGACCTGACCTGACCTACCAGGATCAGCTAGAATTGATGTTTTGGCTTTTTATGGTGGTTTTTTGCTTTGGTGTGTGTGAATAGATTGAGCCTGTTATGGGGATACCTTAATTTGATCCAGCTGTGTGTGCGTGTGTGTGTGTGGGGGGGGGGGGGGGAGCGAGAGGGATTGAGTGTGTGTGTATGTGTCACAAGATCCAAAGGACTTGCAAAGACAGTTTTACAAAGCACTGTCCAAGGAGGAAGAAGAAGAGGCAGACCAAGGAAGAGCTGGGAGGATAACATCAGCGAATGGACAGGCCTAGAACTCAACAAAACCCTGAGAAAGGCAGAACAGAGAGAGGAATGGAGGGAACTGGTTGTTGAGTCTTTGAGGGTGCCCCCACGGTCGTCAGACTACGGGACAGATAGATAGATAGAATGTATATAAGGGCATGCGCATTATACTTATTTTTGAGCTAACGCACGTGATCGGCCAGTATTTGTATGCATATCTTTGTATGTACTTTATTCCTAAGAGTTGTGATAGAGCTCCCGAAAGAAAAAAACAAGCCAAAAAAGTAATAAACGATGAACACATTAACGAGCAAATGGACAAACAGTTGAGCCACAAAAAATCTCAAACAAATAAACAACCAAAAAAATCATCTCCCACAAGCAAACGAAATACAGCGTTAATTATTCAACCACGGCAAATAATCTACGTAAATACGGGAAAGGAATCGTAGCAGAATTAGAGTTTAGGTATACAACAGAAAAACACAAAACAAAACAAAACATGTACACATTTAAAAACTGTACGGAAAGAATGCACTGCAACATCATTCGCCATTTATTCTAAGGTGCAGAGACCCGTGGAAAAAGTGAACAATCGGCAGTTGAAGTGTAATTCAAGCTGAAATCGGAAGTAATCTCACAGTCTACATAATCACCTAAAGTTCACACAGACGAGAGGCAAAATACTTATGCATCATAGATTACATCTTCTGCAGGAAATGATTATCTGGCACTTCATAGATTACATCTTCTGCAGGAAATGATTATCTGGCACTTCATAGATGACATCTTCTGCAGGAAATGATTATCTGGCACTTGAACTGATGTCCACATTCTTATTTCCCCATTTCCCATGAATGTTTGTCCCCTAACCCAAAAGCCCTCGCATGCACATGATAGGCGACACACATTCAGGTGTACATGCTCGCATGGATGGCTCGGTGGTACAGAGAATCAGCACCTGGCCAGAAAGCTAAACATGTGGGTTTGATCCCTGCTGTGTGTGCCCACACTTTCCCTTAGCCACTGGATTTTCAGTCTAGTCTTTCGGATGAGATAATAAACCGAAGTCCCGTGTGCCACAAGCATTCAGCGCACGTACCACACACACACACACACACACACACACACACACACACACACACACACACATGCACACAACGTACGTATACATACACACACACACACGTACGTACGTAGGTACATACACACACACACACACACACACACACACACACACACACACACACACACACACACACACACAGCACAGAGCAACAAACGAGTTGTCCTTGACAAACTTTCAGAGACAAAATGCCACCTTGATAGGGAAACACACACACACACACAGACACACATTGTTGACGTTGCTCTTGTGGTGACAAGCTCTCCTCACGAAGAGCAGCTCGAATTTCACGCATGGAAATCTACCCAGAGTAGTCTATAATACAATTCAACACACGCGTACACAGCCAAACGTTAAACAATCTCGCAGTTTCAGTTTTTGTTGTTCAAGAGTGCATGGACGAATCTCTCGAAAGAGATTTCACAACACTGACACTGTACACAGAATGTTTCCTCTTACACGTTGTTGTCACAGCAGATTTGTTGCTGGGTTCGTGGACCAGCTGTGAAAATATGCAGAAAAATCCTGAATCAGACCGGATTCGAATCGCAGACCTCAGGCAGACCTGTATAGGCGCGTTAAATTCAGTATAGATTTTCAGAAAGGGGGGATGCTTCTTGTGACAAAAGTTTTTATTCAGTTATTGATGTAAGCAAAGTGTAAGAACTTCAACGAAACGATGTCAGCTATTGGCCCAGGTAAAAAGTGTTTGTTTGTTCATATTTAATGTGAGCTACCAACATTAAAATGTTGTTTCTTTGACGTGTAACTTAGATTGTCTTCATCCACGACACCTCTTGGCATCAATCTTATTCTAAAACAAAGACCTAAATCCTCTATATACCCGATGACATGATAAAACAAATTAAAAAAAAAAAAACCAGTCAGCAACTTGGACCTTCTCACCAGAGCTTAACAGAAAAAACCAGGTTATGAACGTTGCTTATAGCCAGTAGCTCTTGCTCTGGGGATCCTAGGTTGTCAGTAAGGAAGACAAAGCCTCGACTCGCAACCAGGATGAGCAAAGTTTCACCCACAAAGTCAAGACGACAGATTGTGCCAGCTTAGATTCACCACAGAAGAGAAATGAGAATGGTTTGTTTGTCCTTCTTGCAGGATCAAGCAGGGAGGAATACAATACATGGTTTATTTAGACAGTCCCGTACTGAATTCATCTGTAGTCCATCCATTCATTGCATTATCCATCACCTCCATCATCCATCCTCTCCTCATCTTTGTAAGGCATAGATCATCCATCTATCCATCCATCCATCCCTGATATTCATCATCCATTTCCAACCATGCATCATTCACCATCACCCACATCCATCATCCATCATCCATTATCATCCTTTTCTGTTATTTTTTTGATGCTTTACCATGCAGTCATTTCTCTATTGTAGATAATAAAGCTTTATCCATCAAAAGAATTCCCATTGAATCAATATCATGCAGCATGCATTAATACTACAACAATCACACATACATAAATCACATTGAATTCATACATACATCACGACATGCATACCATCACACTACATTACATACATACATACACACACATACAAATACACATACATACACAACATACATACATACATACATACATACATACACACATACATACATACATACATACATACATACATACATACACACATACACACACATACATACATACATACATACATACAAACATACATAATATACATATAACAATACACACATACACACATACATACATACATCTTTCCATGATATGTCAGGACTATTACAAATCAACACAAGGCCTGGTCTACTTCACCATGGCATTGCCAAGCTTAACCCACACAGGCTGCAGTCCTTCGGAGGAGACTATAAACCGAGGCCCCGTGTTCGAACGCATGCAGAACATCTTGCGCACACGTTAAATCCTGTTCCGCTTTTCGGAAGAGTAGGCCATTGTGTGCCGGTGGAAACAGATGACAAAATTTACAAAACCGCATACACACGGGGACTGAATGTAAAAAAAGCACTTGAGTGCTTATTCCATTATCCTCGATATAAAAGAATAAATAAATTATATTTAAAAAATAAATTCCAACTTCAGCTGTCAGCTCTTTAATCGCGTGGGCGGACGGCTTTTATGCAACGGACTCTCTCTCGTTTTATTGTTCGCTTATTTTTCAGAGGATAACTATGTGGGCCTAATAGGGTTCAAAAGTAGGTCGTTTTTTGCTGTTGGGTTTTTTGTGTGCATTACTCAAATAGGACAAGATGAGTGTGTGAGTGTATGGATGTATGTATGTATGCATGTAAGCTTAGATTCATGCTAGTCCTCTGTCTTTGTGTGTGTGTGTGTGTGTGTGTGTGTGTGTGTCTGTGTCTGTGTGTGTGTGCTTGTGTGCCTGTGTGTGCAAACGCACGTGTGTTCCAAACGCGCGTGTGTGCACAGGTGCCTTTGTGAAAGTGTGTGCATACCCACATTTGTGAGTGTGAGTATGTGTGCGTGCGTGCGCGCGCGCAAGTGCACGTGCATGTGTGTTCATGTGTGTCTATGTGCATGCATACACACGCACGTACATGCCAGTACATGTAACCTTCATAAACCTATCATCACTGTATCCTAAGTACCTAACCTTTACAGCGGCCTGCTTCGTTACCGCTACATAATATACGACATAGTTACATGTTCTGCAATCTGAAACTAATGCGTTGTCGTGTAGTTACTGAAGCAATATGTCGTTGAAAAATGAGTCCCTGGCTAAGCGATAATTATCTACAGCTTTTGTTGCTTTTGTGGGGCCAGGGGAGGGGGAGGGGGCAATGGCCTAGTGATAAAAGCGGCGAGTGGGCAGTCTGACAGCTCGGGTTTGTGCCAACATCAGCCCCCTCCCCCGTTTGACGGGATTTCCCCCCCTAGAGTTAAATCATCAGGCTTAACGGCAGCATAACGCATTTTCGCTCATAAATTATAACAGACAGCAATAGTTGCTGAGTGTTGGACGACGAAGAAGAAGATATCATTGCCCACTCCGCTCCTCTCCACTCTCCCGAAAGTTTTTAGCCATTGTGTGCCGGTATGGACAGGTGACTGTAGAAATAACTTTAGTTTTCAGAGAATGCATGTTCAACAGTACAATTTGAGAGGGGAGTGGAGGGGGAAGGAGGAAGAGAAGATGGGGCAGGGACGGGGGCTGCCTCATCTTCTCGGACGCATACGCACGGGGACTAGATGTAAAAAACGCATGAGTGTGTATCCCTTTATCTTCGATATAAAAGAATAAATAAATATAAATAAATAAATAAATAAAATCTTAATAAATCCATCTATCAGTATCAATGACGTGCTGTCCTGGATCGTGTCCCAGAAGCCGACCATCATTCAAGAAACCACCCCCCCCCCCCCCCCCAGCCATCTCCAAAATTTGTCACGTGGTTCTTTGGGACGTCATCCCGGCATCGGAATGCCAACCGGTTACCGATGACAGAATCAAAAGAATTGGTGAACCAAGGAGATTGGCCCAGGAGCGAATAAAACTTCCTTGTCTTCTGTTAAAGCAATCGGCTGTTGGTAATAGCGATACCTATCTGTAGCTGGTTAAAAAAAAAAAAGACATACTGTAATGCCCTTTGCTTTTGTAGTGCCCATTTCCCTCTTCCGTCTTTCTGTCTCAGTGTCTGTGTTATCGTTCGTCCTCTTTCAGTGCACAGAGAGAGAGAGAGAGAGAGAGAGAGAGAGAGAGAGAGAGAAGAGAGAGAGAGAAGAAGACAGACAGACAGACAGACAGACAGACAGACAGACAGAGAGAGAGAGACAGAGAGAGAGAGCACATCTTTATGCACGTATGCCTATATAATTATGCACGCATACATACATATACAACACAACACACACACACACATACAGTCGGACAAACACACACACAGTCAGACAAACACAAACACACACACACAGTCAGACAAACACACACACAGTCACACAAACGCAAATATAAAAGACTAAAATAAAAATAATTAAAAGAATAAAAACGCACACACAGAGTCACACACACACACACACACACACACACACACACACACACAACCACGATAAACTTGAGTGTCGATAACACAGAAGTAGCTAGTGACATTGAACAAAGGAATGCACATCCTTGAACAAACAACAGTGTGGATCGCTAAAGACAGAGTGTAGCGCGCGTCCGTGTGTGTGTGTGTGTGTGTGTGTCTGTGCGTGTCTTTGTGTGTGTGTTGTGTGCGTGTGTGTGTGTGTGTTGTGTGTGTGTGTGTGTGTGTGTCTGTGCGTGTCTGTGTGTGTGTGTTGTGTGTGTGTGTTGTGTTTGTTTTGTGTTGTGTGTTTGTGTTGTGTGTGTGTGTGTGTTGTGTGTGTGTATTGTGTTGTGTGTGTGTGTGAATTGTGTATGTGCGAGTGTGTGAGTGTTGTGTGTGTATGTGTGTGGTGTGTGTTTGTGTGTGGGGGGGGGGGGGAGGCGGGGGGGGGGGAGAGTTTGTGTGTGTATATGTGTGGTATGATGTGTGTGCGTGAGTGTTTTGTGTGTGTTGTGTATATGTGTGTGTTTGTGTGTGTGCGTGTGTGCGCGTGCGTTTGTGTGTGTAAATGTATGACCTAGCCGGCAATCAAATGTATTATGTGCTGTGTGTGTAAGTTACGTAAGCCTCTGTTTGCGTGTATGTGTGTGCGTGCGTACCTCTGTTTGCATGTTTGTGTGCGTACGTGCATGCACGCACACGCGCGCGAGTCTGTGTATTTGTGTGGTGTGTGTGTGTGTGGTGTGTGTGTGTGTGTGTGTGTGTGTGTGTGTGTGTGTGTGTGGGGCGCGCTCGCGCGCGAGTGTATGTGTGTGTGTCTGCACCTGTCTGTACACGCGCACACGAGTATACTGCTCGTATTTACACAATCTACATAATATGTAGGCCTACAGTCTCGCTCATGTAAGCGAAATCCATTGGACCCCTAGCTCCAATCAAACAGTATTTTAGCATTACTCTAATCGATAGAGGACCTGCATGTACAGAACATACACTAACAGATTGTCGCTTTTCATGACACCTATATCTCTTATTCATATATATCCATACCCCACGCTAGTTTCTTCTCCCTGTGACACATGGTGTACAGTATACATTGTTTTGATCGCTGTAGCTTCAACTATACTAGGCCAATATCATACAACCCACATTAGCCTATAATGACTGACTGGTGGTTTTAGATCCGCCGACCACAAAAACCCTGTTCAGGCTGTCACCCGTTGAGTTTACACGAAATCTGACGCATAACAACAACAGGATGAATATAAAACTTCTTGAGATGCAAGGGGAAGGGGGGAGGGGGGGAGGGGGGGGTAAAATAAGATGAAAATTTTTAAAATATCATCTTCATCCTGTGTTAATTGAAGAGTTTGTTAAGCTAAGGCAAATAAGGGTATGCTGTACTGAGACTGTGTATCTGTCATTACATGTGTCATTAATAATAATAATAATAATATAATAATGATAATAATAATAATAATAATACATGGAATTTATATAACGCTATAACTTGCAAAAACCCCAAAACAAATCAAAGCGCTTTCATGAACAGATCAAGCAAAATTTGGGAAAATCTCAATCCAGCCAGAAGTTATATAACAAGGCCATTCATTTAAGAAAAAGGATGTTACAGAATGAACCTGTAGTGCCCACACCACTGCTTATAATAACACTCTTACCATCAACCCGTCTGCACAAGCTGAAACTCATTCCTTCTCCCCCGTGTGCCTGTGGTAAAGAAAGCCAGATTGGCAAGCACATCCTTCAAAAATGCCAAAGACGCACGCTATACAGCCACCTGAGGGAGATCGTGTGGCGGTCAGAGATATCCCTGCAGACCAAGCACGAGAATAGCTGGAATGGACATGCCTCCCCGGACATGTCTTACTGTGTAACGCGAACGCGAGAAGAAGAAGAACCCGCCTGAACGAGACAGTTCAGAAACAGACCAAAGCTGCCTATTTATAAATGAATTTGTAAAACCCGAGACTTGCTTGAATACGAATAATAGTAATTAACATGGGGGAATAGCGGGAGGAAAACAAAGAAAAATGGTAAAAAAGAAAAAAAATGTTCCAAATTTCCAAAATGAAATCACAAAACACACACACATACACAAGTTTATACAGAAAGAGCCCCGGTTTCCACATTTTTTCAAAACACACATGATCACTTAGTTATTTCGACAGACGATGATGAATGTAACAGAGAGAGACAGACAGACAGACAGACAGAGACAGACAGACAGACAGACCGACAGACGGACAGTCTAAGCAGACTCATGTTTTGAAGCAGAGTAAACTGCAGCTGACTGATCTACAAACAGCGTCCATACCAAAGCAACCTGGACGAAAACAAGCAGAGTTTCAAAATCGGTTTATTTCTTATCATCATAATGATTTCAAATGCATGCACAAAGAAAAAAATATTGTTTCTATTTACACCTAAGTAATTTGAGACAGACAGACAGACAGACCGACGACCGACAGACTATATATATATATATATATATATATATATATATATATATATATATATATATATATATATATATATATATGTATATATATATATATAATATATATACACAGACATTATATATATATATATATATATATATAGAGAGAGAGAGAGAGAGAGAGAGAGAGAGAGAGAGAGAGAGAGGGAGGGAGGGGAGAGAGAGAGAGAATATTGCATGCAGAGAAATCAATAACAAGCACAACTGAATAATATATCTCGCTTTTGTGATAATTCTGTCAGATCGGAAATATCCTTCAGAAACATAACATCAGACTTTCTCTGCCCTGAAAAGACCAATGTGGAGAAGCTTACAGTACAGAAGATGAAGCAAATATCGAACATTTACCTCCTGAAACATGCAGATAGACAAGTATATCCATGAACTGGGAATTCGGCTACTTAATGCTGGACAATAATGGTCGCATATAATACAAAAATCTCACTAATGGTGATGAACGTCATATAAGTATGCTCGCTTTAACCCAGAGACAAAGCAAGATGGTTATGGTGTTTTTTGCACTATCATATATAAATTTACAAGGGACAGCACGTCGCCGTAGGCTAACGCCACCATTATTTCCTGTCTGTCTGTACATGCACCTTTTAGCTTTGAAAAAGAACTTGCCTACACTGCTAGGCACTGGAACAACTCTTTTCTTGCCGTGAAGACTTTACTTAGCAAGCATCAAACACGTTCACGCTTTTACAGTCTCAAATGAAAGACTAGCACCCAGACCACCACTGGAGATGAAATCAA
>CM054134.1:30420298-30422798 GCA_028751875.1 Rapana venosa | reverse complement strand
CATGGTTGTTATTTTTTCTCGCTGCAACCCTTGATTCTTTATCAATAAGCGTACACGTGTACGAGCTGCCTCAAGCTATCGGTTTGTAACAGGGAGATCAGTCTTCCTCTTGGCATAACTAGTACCCCACTCTCTGTGCGAGCAACTGTAAACACATAAGAGTTATTATACACAGCTTGAACCCGGAGCCGGTCACTGGTCAATGCTGACGTGTGGTGGTCAAACAGCTTTCACTGCCTCTCTGGTCAGTAACGGATGGTTCTCTTACTCCACGTTTAGCCGTAAGCAACTACATTCTCCAGGTTACTGGGATCGACACTCTAAGTTCCGGAATGGATGGATGACTGTTACAGCGTGCTTGTACAGAACTCGATGGTTTGGACCCGAGTAGTTTCATAACCACATGCCTGTGGCCTGTCACTTCTGTCAGAGAACAAAGCATGCACGGGTTCTGGGTAGCCTACAGTCACAGCAGCTGTCATCGATTTTTTTTAATTCTTCCGCTGGCTTAGCATCCATGCATGGAAAGCGGCAATGGAGAGGGGAGTAGATAGAGTGTGAATCACACCACACCGCCTGCCATCGACAAAACCAGAATGCAGTAAAACAGGGAAAATAAACACCAGCTGCTGAAGAAAAAACAACCCCACTCACAGCATATAGGTGTCCCTGTTGTTGCTTTAAAAAAAATTCAATCCAAAACTACCGAAAAAGTTGCTTAAAAAGGAGAAGATAACAGAGATCTCTGCTCTATACCTCCAAGTTAGACTATGAAGAAACTTCCTTCAATGGGCTGCACTGGCACATGCTACTACACACAGCAAGAACATTGCAGCACGAAAGCGGCAAAGTTTTTCATACAGCGCAGCGTGGTGTAGGCCCAGCACTGGATGCTACAAGTGGCTGGCTCAGTCAGGTTTTCCCTAAGCCTGTTAGGCTAGGCTAGTATAGCACAGTACGGGAAGTCGGCCTTCCTATCTGCCGTCGTCGCCCTATCCACGTGCTTGGCTTGGCAGCCCACTGTGATCTAGCCTGGTGTCAGTGGAGTATGGATAGGAGAGCCTCTTTGGCGGGACAGCTAGGCCTATGGCGAAACCACCCCAGATGGATGGTCCCACAGGCTACACACCGGTATTAAAAAATCACTCTTTTCCTTCTGTTTTTCTATGTAACTCTTATATTCATACCGCACGCACTAAGGCATCCACAGAAATAAAAACCACTTTTTGTGAAAGACTAGCCTCTGACTCAAAACTCAAGTGATTTTGAACAAATTTGGTAGGTTTGAATTTTTTTAATTTTTCAGCAAACACTGTACCCCCTCAGTCCTTTGTTGTCTGCTAGCTTCCTTACCGCAATATGCATGCGCGGGGTCAACGCTGTAGGAATACAGGCAAACCTCATTTGATGGTTATTTCCAAATTTCTCGTGACTACCTGGTATTGCTCTATGTCCTCAATCCAAAAACCAAGTGCACAGTGCATCATTTCATGCTTTAAAAAATCTGTGAAAATCACCAACAGTTTTTTCCACTCGCACTCTATACAAGATACTACTTGACCCCCAAATTAATATCGGTGTGTAGCCTCACTGTAACCTACGTCTCCAGTAGCTGGCAGTGTCAGGGGATGGGATAGCCTGGCTGGTGGTTAGAGCTCTGCGCATTGCGCTCATGATCTGTTGACCAGGGTTTGAATCTCCTTCAAGGGGATGGTTTCACTCTGTAGTTAACATCAGTGCAGACTCTACTTCCCTTTAAAGTCCTTTGGATGAGACTATAAATCGAGGTCCGCGTACAAACGCACGCCGAACATCTTGCGACACGTTAAATAAAACCTGTTCTGCTTTTCGGAAGAGTAGGCCATTCAGAGCCGGTGGGGAATGGATGACAAAATTTACAAAAACTGCATACACAGGGACAGGATGTAAATTAAGTAGACTAGTGTTTATTCTATTATCCTCAAAATTTTTTTTTAAAGTTTTTTTTAAAGTAAATAAGGTTTAATCCCACCGTTCGAGATCCCTGACATTTTATCAAATATAATGATTATTATATTCATCATTCCCTGTTCGAGATAAATCATGATCTAATTTGGATCAGTCACAAACGGTCAGCTTGCATCCTCAGGCCAGTCAGTGCTCAGATTAAAGCAACAGGTAAACCTTGGGTATGCCAGCTAGTGGCCATGTTTGGTTGATGGCACAGTCCCCATATCGAATAACTCCACAGGGACCTTAATAATACAATAAAACCAAAGTGCATGCCAGTATGTGTGCCTTGGGAATGCAATTGGAGCCTGGGGCACACAGCCCCTTTCCTGGGGTACACAGCCCCTTTCCTGGGGCACTTAGCCACTTTTCTGGGGCACACAGCCCCTTTCCTGGGGCACACAGCCATTTTTCTGGGGCACACAGCCCCTTTCCTGGGACACACAGCCACTTTCACTTTCCTGGGACACACAGCCACTTTCACTTTCCTGGGACACACAGCCACTTTCCT
>CM054134.1:30390298-30417798 GCA_028751875.1 Rapana venosa | reverse complement strand
ACAGAGCCATTAGACAGATAGAGAGACAGGGACTGAGAGACACTTCGCTGACAAACATCACAACAAAACCCCATTGAGTTTTTGACAGTCTTTTATTTGACAGCAAATACATCTGCAGTGCATATATACACTTTACGTGCGTAAGACAGAAATTACACCTATATCATGCATGGAGGTTTCTGTGAGAAACCCGATTTCCTACTGTATCAAAGTCACACCTCGGGCCCGAACTTATGTATGTATCAACGAAAAATTAAATGATAATAACAATAATGACAATGATGCGTGGAATTTTTATAGCGTTGAATCTTGTAAAGTAGACACTGGTTGTTGCCGGGATCAGATTTAGTGTTTAGGGGAATGATTGTGTGCGAAATATCTCGTGTACATTTATCCGGTGCGCTACATCCATAACTATTCTCTTTAAGAAAGTGAAAGAGCCCGTGGTAACTTGTCCTTTCAGCGACAGATGAAATGAGGAAAGAGATTCTGAAAAAAACTGACTGTAACTCCATGTCCTAGTCATTTCGAAGGTACTTGCAGTGATACTGTCAACATTCTACAGTGTGTGTGTGTGTGTGTGTGTGTGTGTGTGTGTGTTGTGTGTGTGTGTGTGTGTGTGTGTGTGTGTGTGTGTGACAACATCTACAGTGTGTGTGTGTGTGTGTGTGTGACAACATTCTACAGTGTGTGTGTGTGTGACAACATTCTACAGTGTGTGTGTGTGTGTGTGTGTGTGTGTGGTGTGTGTGTGTGTGTGTGTGTGTGTGTGTGTGTGTGTGTGTGTGTTGTGTGTGTGTGACAACATTCTACAATGTGTGTGGTGTGTGTGTGTGTGTGTGTGTGACAACATTCTACAGTGTGTGTGTGTGTGTGACAACATTCTACAGTGTGTGTGTGTGTGTGTGTGTGTGTGTGTGTGTGTGTGTGTGTGTGTGTGTGTGTGTGTGTGTGTGTGTGTGTGTGTGTGTGTGTGTGTGTGTGGTGTGTGTGACAACATTCTACAGTATGTGTGTGTGACAACATTCTACAGTGTGTGTGTGTGTGTGTGTGTGTGTGTGTGTGTGTGTGTGTTGTGTGTGTGTGTGTGTGTGTGTGTGTGTGTGTGTGGTGTGTGTGTGTGTGTGTGTGTGTGTGTGTGTGTGTGGTGTTTGTGTGACAACATTCTACAGTGTGTGTTTGTGTGACAACATTCTACAGTGTGTGTGTTTGTGTGTGTTATGTGTGTGGTTTTGCATGTTTTAATAAACACTATACCTGTTCCTATGTTGGCAACATTGCAGGAGGTCTTCTCACTGGCCTCAGCCGACACATTCCGATTTCACGGCAGATCATTGTTTGGGTATAGGATGCGTGCTGGGTAGGCATTACTCGTGCTCTCATAATCCACCGATGGCTGACATGAACTACAGCACATGTAACGTGCCTGTTTGATCTTATTCATTTCTCTATACATGAAGTGATTCATGCAAAGGCAAGATCTGCACTTGAAGCTGACCTGGGAGATCGTAAAAGATCCCTGCCCTTAATTCACCTGACGCTGTCGCCGCGACTCGAACCCACGACTTCATGGACTCATGGGATTGAAGTCAAACGGTCATAACCACTCAGAAACAGCACTCGGCATAATCGTGAATAGACCCAAATGGAAAAAAAACCTGGAATAAATTGGACATAGAATAAAATAGATAAAAATGAGTTACACATAGAAATGCACAACGCTGCAAAAAGTAAAGCAAATAAAACAACAACAGCAAAAGCCAATACTTTTGTCGAATAAACTGGATATCAACACAAAGCTACATATGATTATAAACAAGTCATGTCTTTCCTTTTAATCTCAAGTAGGTTTGCATTCAGTCGCGCAAGGCGCACACTCGCATGCACACAAGTGCAGAATAAATACTGTACAGTAGAAAAGTTGAAAACATACCAATCTGTTTTTTCATGACAAGATAAAGAAATCTATACAACAAGATTTACTGAACACAGACAAGTCTTTCATCATTACCGGTCTCTCTGATGTCGTGTCTAACAAAAACTGTCTAGTACCAAAGTGAGTCATCATCTTGCACCGTTAGTTGTAAAATCGTGTAAGCGTAGCTGTTTTCATCAACAGGCTTGTGCGTTTTCTTCATAATTATACATTTTTTTAAATCACATTAGTCAGTAACTTGCTGTTTTTGCTTTTTGTTTGTTTTGTTCATTTGTTTGCATGGAGAGATGGGGGGGTATCATTTCATTTAGACCATTATTTTGCCTTTCGGTTTAAAGGTTATTTTCACCATAGTAAACATACCTATATTCTACTCGTAAAGAATCACGTAATATGTTTTCTTTTGCGACCACATCTCTCGAATTTCTTTTTTTTTTTTTTTTTTTTTTGGCTGCCTCATCTTCTGACGATCCCCGTCCTACTGTTCCCACGCCGCTCATTCCAATCTCCCCGCCACAACTACACCCAGATTTGTTATGTCTCTTTCTCAGGGTCGGAAGTCCACAGGGAGTCCATCAATATCAGGCCGCCATGGGGCCACCAGCCAGAGGGGCCCTGCACTGCTGCTGGGTCACTTTGGTGGTGTTCAGTGGTGCCTGTTCTGAGCTAACATACGCAGGACACCACCTACTAAGCCCCCTACTAACGACAGTATTAGCTCAGTCGCGGAGCCAGACTGAGTGAGTTGCCCACCCCAGGTGGCAACCACCATAACGTCCCTCCAACGACCGTCCCCCGCGAACCTCCAACCCCAAAGGCTTTGACACAAACTCACCACAGGCACAGAAGTGTATGGGCAAACCGAATCTGAGGTCACCATGAGACCAGAGAAACCGGGACCACCGAATCAGAGGCAATTTTTTTTAATGCATGATGATCAATGACAATGAGGATGACGTAATGATGCTGCTGTGGAAGTGCATATGCTTTGAGACTACTTGACAGAGTTGTACTCTACGCTTACTATCATAATATATCCCGGCGTCAACCGGGCCCGAGAGATACAGACACCTGCAGTGCTGGTCAGGTAATTTGAGCAACACTCTCAAACTCGCATCCGTTAAGTGGATGAAGCTCGACTGTGTGGTCCCAGTCTTCCCACTGAGCCCACAGCACACTCACTCTGGGTAGGAGCCGGCCGGAGTCCGAAAAATCCCTATGACTCTTATGGGAATCGAACCCGCGACCTTCCAGTCCGTAACCCAAGGCGCTAACCACTGCGCCATGGCGGCTGGTGAATTTCATTTTATTACAGTTATTTCCTCATCACTCATTCCGACCTTACAACACACGGAGACAGGATGACGACCCACTCCTCGGTAAACTCTGGAATGCAGTCCACAAAGATCTGTCATCACTAGGGCCACCATGAGATCACCAGCTTCAAGATGCCCTGCACTGTGTCTGGGTCACTTCCATAGTATTTATTGCTAGTGGTGCTTGCTTGGATGCAGCAAGCGCAGCTTTCCATTGACATCGATTGTTTTCGTTCCTAGGCGAAAGCTCCGGCTTTTGCGTATGCAGCCGTTTTTGTCCACCACGAAGGTAGCCACATTCCTACTTCCGGGATAGACAACGATTAAACGTCAGTCGCAGAGCTCACCAAAGGAGACCCCGAGTCTAAAATGATGATCTCATTACATCTTTCTAAGGACAGATTCCGATGTCTGATTCAAATTGAAGATGTTTTAAGCTCAGTAACTGGCATTCATTTTGCTGTAAACATTAAAAAATGTCGTGTTGAATTGGCCTGGGAAAATCCAGTGAAGTCAACAAAACAAAAGGCAGGTTTATTTGCAAAGCAGCTGTGTGCTTGTGATCAGCTAAGCAAAGCCGTATAATTGAGAAGAAAATCAATAGCAAAGACGATGGATCGATTCAAAAGAACAAAGCATAATGTTATTGGCTGGAAACAACAATGCACTGTAATGAGCACATTACTACTCTCTTGCGATCTCTCCACTGGCTGCCTGTGTCACAGAGAGTAAACTATAAGATCAGTACCCTTTGTTAAAAATGTCTCCACAAAACAGCACTTTCCTACCTCTGTGAATGTCTTTACCTGTACATTCCTTCTCGTTCTCTCCGCTCTGCTGCAGATACCTTGTCCTTAAGAATACCTAGATTCAACCAATCCACTGTTGGCCGTCGCTCTTTCTCTATTTCTGGTCCATCGATCTGGAATGACCTCCCTCCCTCCCTTCGCCAAAAGCCTTCTTATGACACTTTTAAATCCAGCCTCAAGACACATTTATTTCAGATCTAAGATTCTCCCCTCTTGTTTCATCTCATTTCTGCCCTTGCTCTCAACAGCCAAAACCCCCATCACCCTGCCAAAGTGTACAACCTCTATGTGTGTGTGTGTGCGTGCGTGAGTGTATATACATTTGAATTTGTAAAAACTAGTAATTGTAACGTGTTGCATGTGTAAGATAGGTTGAATGCAAGCGCTTTGATTTGTTTTTGCAAGATAGAGCACTATATAAATTCCATTAATTATTATTATCATGTCGTAATTAAACAGCTCGTTTAAAACGTGTAGCATTCCATTTAAGTGTGTGTCTGTGAAGCCATACCAAGTTCATATCAGAACATTGCCTCCGGAATTTCTCAGTGCACAGAACTGTAGTTAAGTATATTTCATTGTAGGGTTTGAAAGATTGTCTCAAAGATCTTTGTGCTCCAGAAAGCAACGCTTTAGAATTATTACATTTTTTAATGGAAATTTGAGTTGTCATGCTGTTTCAGTCGTACCTGCTTTAAATACTGTTTTGGCGGAGAGGGCTTGAACAGACAGCGTTAAGATTCTAACCGATGACATGATAGGCCTCTGTAACAGCATCGCAATGGTGCACTGATAGAAGCGCTTCAAAAATCATATTGCAGTCAAGGAAACAAACAGCAGGACCATGGATTGATCCGTCTTGACTTGTTACTGGATGCCGCCAGCCCAAAGGGGGCCACCCCGTGCAGTCAATAGATCATAGGCTGCATCTGGTTAACGTGCAGCCTCGCTGTGCTGCTGTTGACAGCCAGCATGATGCAGCCAAAGGGATGAAGGCTGGGAGTGGGATCAATAATACAAATGATAAAGCGCCGAACCATATGGAACAACAAAAGCTTACGATAAAAATTAATATCATAATGAAATAGCAATCTGATTCGCGTTACATCCTGAAGTGTAAATCGTAAACAGAAAAAATTACATAGCTTATTTTTCTATAATTATTGATATGGCTCTGTTGAACTGAACCCTCTCTCTCTCTCTCTCTCTCTCTCTCTCTCTCTCTCTCTCTCTCTCTCTCTCTCTCTCTCTCTCTCTCTCTCTCTCTCTGCGGCTCTCTCTCTCTCTCTCTCTCTCTCTCTCTCTCTCTCTCTCGTCTCTCTCTCTCTCTCTCTCTCTCTCTCTCTCTCTCTCTCTCTCTCTCTCTCTCTCTCTCTCTCTCTCTCTCTCACAAGTCACTATACTGATTTTCATCTCAAGTTTGAATGTCCCCTCCCCCTCCAACTAAAAAAAAGAAAAGTTAGAGAGTTTGTACAGCGGTTGTTAGACATATCACGTTAAAAATTACAAAATGAAAGCTGTCATTCACTTTTTGCCTCAGACCGATTCTTTGGGATCATCTTAGTAAGTCAAACTTACATCCTTCGGATGAGACTATAAACCGAGGCCCCGTGTTCGAACGCATGCAGAACATCTTGCGCACACGTTAAATCCTCTTTCGCTTTTCAGAAGAGTAGGCCATTGTGTGCCGGTGGAAACAGATGACAAAATTTACAAAACCGCATACACACGGGGACTTGATGTAAAAAAGCACACGAGTGCTTATAGCATTATCCTCGATATAAATAATATTTTTTTTTAATTCACAAACAAGTCACAACAAATCGCAAGTAAACAATAAAGCCAATAGACACCCTAACACAATTAATTGCCTTACATCTCTTAAAGCAAGTTGTCAAAATTAACCGGTGTCACTGAACAGTTGTGTCTGGTTTCCTCTTTGTAACAGGCTGTCACCATAGCTGTGCATATGTACAATGTGGAGGTCAGTCAACCCAGCATAAGCCCATGCAAGATTCATCAGCAGAATTACTGATTTTGGTTGGGGAAAAGCCAGAAGAAGAGTTCTATATAAATAATTTGTATATACACTTTGCAATGCACTTTTGCTGTTTCGGTTTTAGATGTCAGATAGTCACACTGAAACACGAACAAACATACAAACGAACAAAACCTTCTTTCAGTGCGTAATGAAAACATGATCCATCTTGCAAATTTTTAAAGCATACCACACCATAGGAATTCTATGCTTATGCTGCTGTCTACCTTGCTGTTGCTGTTGCAAACAAAACCTGGCCAAAAGCCACTTGGTCAGCACTGCACCAGATACAAACTGATGCGCAAAAGCAAAGCAATGTGTAAATCGCCTGCAACAATCCTTTGGAATACTGGCCTCACCCCAGGCGATGTAAAATCCAATTTTCCGGTCTTAAGCAGGAGTTGTTGTTTTAGTTCTGTTCTTTGAAACTGGAGGCTGAAGATTTTTCGGACTCCAAACTTGTCGTGGACAAAGACTTTGTTGATGAACTACTGATGGAAGATGCCGTGTGCTTCTTGGATTCACTCCCAGCATTGACGCCCGTGACGTTCTTGTCGTTCTGCCCTTCAATGGAACTGCGACGAGAGGAGGAGCTTTCCATGCCCATGGGGTTGGCAAAGGGCAGGGACTGTTTGATCAAAATGCTCTGCAGGGCTTTGATCTTGCCGCTACATTTCTGTTTCACCTGGGCTTCTGCTGCGACCTCCTTTTCTTCTCCCTGCTGTTGCGCGGTGTCAGCTGTTTCATCAGATGCGGATGGTGCTGACAGTCGTCTCCCTGTGCCATCTGCAGCATGACTCTGAGCGCGCGACCCGGCTCGCTTGAGGCTGGCAGACCCGAAGACAGGATGGCAGACTTTCTGTCGGGAGGGAGAGATGGAGTCACGACGTCTCTGCTTGATGTACGTGCCGTTGTTGATGCTCTGGCGAAGGACGTCAGCCAGCGCTCCATGTTCCGAATTGTCGGACGTGCTTTTCGCGCCCTCAGGATGTGAGGGATGCTGTGATTTTAGTGCAGGGGGAGCTGCAGCTGGAGATGACTGACGGGGTGATGATGGTGCTGGCGCTGGAAGAAGAGGGGGAGGAGGAGGCGGGAGAGGGGGAGGTGGGGGTGGGGATGGAGTGGTCGAAGAGGAAGCTTGAGAAACAGTGGAGAAACTGGTGACACTACCAGAGCTTAGCTTTTCCGGGTCATTTTCTTTTTCAGACGCGTGAGACTGACCGTCCTCGGCGCTGTCTTTGCTGAACCCCCTCTCCTCTGCCTGGTGTTCCGCGTCAGAGAGAGACATGCTCAAGCTTACTTTCGTGAAACTTTTCGACTCGAGACTGATGCCAATGTTGTCATGCTCCTCTGAGAAAGAATGGCAACTGGATGCAAGTCCGTGAGAGAAGCCTGCACTGGAGGACCCGTCAGAGCCACGCTGATAGAGCGGCTCGTACTCCCCCTCACTCCGCTGAAAGGAGAAGAGAGAGGAGCTGTCGTCACTGTGCACCAGAACCTCGGTCACCATGGGGTTGGAACACCTCGGGGCGCTTTCGTTCAGATCATACCCGCCTCCCTCCATCTCCTCGTGGAAACCTTCACGATCGTGGTGGCCGTCCTCCACCTCCGAGCTGAGAGAGGAGTGGTTGTCCCAGTCGCGCAGGGCTGAGTCCGAGGAGGCGGAGGAGGGCCTCTTGCTCTGCGCGTTCTCGTCTTTGCTGGGCAGGGCGTACATCTTGTCGTCGTGGTCAGAGTGGTCGTCCTGCTCTAAGATGCCCGACTCGTCTGAACTGTAGTCTTCACTGGGGGACGAGGATCGTTCCGGCTGGTCTTCCCTCACAGGCGGCAGGGTGATCTTGCTGGACTTGAGCATGTCGCGCTCTTTCTGCATGGGCGTTCTCCTGCCCAGGGTGGACAGGGAGGCCTGCATGTTGTTGATGGACTGTCGCAGCTTGTCGGCCTGGCCCCAGCAGGGACAGGTGTAGATGGTGGGGGAATACGTGTAGCTCCTCAGTCGACTGTTGATCAGCAAGTCTTCCTCTTCATTCTCTTCCTCCTCATCCTCTTCCTCATCCTCTTCGTCATCGTCTTCCTCTTCCTCCTCCTCCTCCTCCCTAATTCCACCAAGGGATGGCTCCCGAATATTGTGACCATAGCACTGGACGTAATTTTTGAGGATATCTGCTGAACTTTTGTGGTGAAGGCATCTGGAAAAAGACACAACAGATGGATCTTTGATTTTCGTGGAAAACGAATAGGTGGACATGTACAGATTAAACAAGCAACAACACTCTATGACATAACATTAAAATTCCACCCCTCACAAACTATAAACGACAAGTGTTAGCCTTCCTGCCAAGTTTACCATGCGCGATACACGTTAAGTATGTTGCACCACAGGACACATGCCTGAGTGGCATGTCTACGATGTGATGCATCCCCTGTGGGCCTCACCTTTCCAGAGTGTCCTTCAGAGCCTCCTCTTCCTCTGAAGAGTACAGGTGCAGTTTGGAACCGGGCCGGTCGTTACGTTTCATGGGCAGTGACACCGGGCCTGGCCCTGCCAACACCACCACAGAATGTCATGACAGAACAGCACAGAGTAGAACAGAATGTCAGTAATGCAATGTCAAAGGATCAAGCACATTAGTCTATCTGTAGTCATCACACAACTCTTGTGTGGTTCATATTGGCTGGAAATTCAAGTGAGGTTATTTGTTTGTGAGATGATAAGTTTTATTGAAATTGGCTTGAATTAACATCGGCAGCCAGAAGAAGGGCCACAATTCTGTAAATGTTGCTAGTTAACCGTGATTTTATGGTTTCCATTGTTACAACTTGTGAGGCCAATTTCTTGGTACAAAGGGAAAAAGAGATGAAGGCTGCAAACATTACCCTGCTCCACACATAATATACACCAAATGTCAGTCACTTTATTTCTACATCTAACTGCTTTAACACAATTTTAACATGCGCTTGATAAGTGCAATGAGTTTTAATGAATACCATTTTTAAAAGGAAAAATAAGAGTATAGTTTTCTTAACAGTGTCAAAGGCTTCTCAAAATCTATAAAAGTCACATATACAATGTACGGTTGACAGAAAAGATTTTTGTTCACTTTAACGATCATCTGTTGATATTGGATGTAAGATATCGACCAATTCTGAAAGTCTGCTGTGAGTAACAGTGCTGTGAATTCCTCTTCTTTTTTATTGCAGAAATATTTACCTCTATATTTTTAGGATTATTCTAGCATTTCTTTCCTACTTTTCGGTAAAAGAACAGAACAATAACCTAGGTCCAGTTCGAAGGGCAAAGACAACTTTCAAGTAAAGAGTTTAAAAAAGCCACACACACAAAATTCAAAGTAAAGTTTGTTCTAAAAACGAACTTCAAAAGCTCACCAGATATACCGTGTAGTCCAGCGAATTTGTGAGATCATTTCCCTTGAGCAGACAATACTATTTCTTTGCAATATAGCATTTAGTATTGGTCGCTGTGTATTAACACAACTGGTACCTTTTGTTTAAAGTAGCTTAAAAGATCAAACCACATAATCATCAACAAAAATGCTATCAACTGGCTGCTTTCTTTACATTGGATATTTGTCCAGGACTCTTTTACACTTTTAGATTTTGTCAAATCTGCCAATCGCGCATTCTCTCTCTCTCTCTCTCTCTCTCTCTCTCTCTCTCTCTCTCTCTCTCTCTCTCTCTCTCTCTCTCTCTCTCTCTCTCTCCCTCTCTCTCTTTCCTCTCCCTCTGTATGTGTGTGTTTCTTTAATTTAACGTCTTTTCACATTACGTGATATTAGACAATGTGTGTGTGTGTGTGTGTGTGTGGTGTGTGTGTGTGTTGTTGTGTGTGTGTGTGTGTGTGTGTGTGTGTGTGTGTGTGTGTGTGTCCTGAAGAAAGGGAGAAAGAAGAAAGAAAGAGAAAGGACAGGAGGAAGGAAGGAGCAAACGACAGAAGGAAAGAAAAAAGGAAGAAAGGAAGACAGGAACGAAGCACCAGCACCACCACCGCCTACAACAACAAAAACGTCAACAACAACAACAAAACAACACCGCCAACGACAACAACACCACAACCAACAACAACAACACCAACAAGAAAATCAACAACAACAAAACCAACACCAACACCACCACCACCAACAACAACAATATCACCACTACCACCACCACCAACAACAACAACAAAACCACCACCACCAACACCACCACCAACAACACCAACACCACCACCAACACCACCACCACCACCAACACCACCACCATCAACACCACCACCACCACCAACACCACCACCACCAACAACACCACCACCACACCACCACCACCAACAACAACAACAAATCACTCCATTCACGCACTCCACAAAATGTCCTGTTGTTCCTACTCACGGTTTCTCTGCACATACAGGTGAGCATTCCGGCCGGCTATTTTCTGGCCCCCCTCCACCTCACCCCTCGCGCGTGACCCAGGAGGCGGGGACGACCTGAGGAGGATGAACTCCCCGCGAAAGATGCCTCGTCCAGAGGCTCGGGGAGGTCCTCTGGAGAGGAGGGACTCGTGCCAGCTGGGCCAGGCCGTGTGCATGTAGTCAGCGTCTTCCAGGTCGTGTCCTGGAGCGGGAAGCTGTCCCCGCGTGGATGATGCTTTCTGGCCCATCTTTTTCAGGGCACTCTGGATGAATAGAGAGAAAGGAGAGGGGTTATACGTCGGGTGAAAGATTTTAACTTGGGAGGGTTGAGGAGGTAGGGGTGGGGGGAGGAAGGGGTGGGGTGGAGGGGGCGTGAAGAAAAGAAGAGAAAAGACGAACGATTGTTATGATGATCCGGAGTGACAAAAATCAAACTAATTCAGAGACAGTTGCCGTTAACAAAATTTAATCATCGTTATCAGTCCCTTGACTTAAGTCAGTGTTGACGGGACACGAACGATGCTTTTTGCCAACAGCTTTTCTCCAGTGTGGTCTGTCTTCAACCTTTTGAGGACAAAACAGCTAAGTCTCTTAATTAACAAAGAACGTTACAGGACATTAATCAAGAAAACCACAATATTAACAACAATAAAAGGCGTATTCTCATGCGGAACCTGTAGTCATCCCTACCAGTTAAGACTTAATGTTCAAAGTCGTTTCAGCAGTATTATTACGAAGTGGCCAAGATTGCTTTTCTTCTGGAGGAACGTTTCAGCTGGACAGCTCTGACCGGTGCTCGGCGTTATTCAAGGTGCTCCATGAAGGAAGTTAGGGGGGGGGGGGGGGGGGGGGGGAACCATATTCTGTGAACGTGTCGTTTATGGGGAGTTGGTCAGTCTTGCCCTAGTGGACACTCGTAGAGAATGCCCTCCACACACGTAAAGCAGTAGTTGTTGTTGTTGTTTTCGTAAGATCACTTTGAAACCCGATTCTGTGTCGTGGGAAGGGGCCTCTTTTATTATAAGATTCTCGCAGAAAAATCAGAACGAATACCAAACATGAAGGGAACTCTCTAGTGCACTTTTAAAATTGTCTACCAAAGGTCAGAGGCTAGTATTACTGGGAGTGTTTCCTAGAACGCAAGTTCCCTTAATTTTTAAGTATGTTTTAAAAGTCTTTGTTGTGTGTTTGTTTGTTTGTTTGTTTTCGTGGTTGGTTTCTTTAGGTTTATTTCATAATTTGTTTAGGGTAAGGTCACAGATGATATGCAAAAGTGGCTTTAGTCTTGAACAATGTTTCTAGCGAAGCAAACAGAGTACAAACAGGATGTAGCGGAATGCGGGCACATTAAATGTGTGTGCATTTGGACTTGTTAGAACTATTACTTGCAATTGGTTGCATGACTGTGTAAGAATGAGTTGAGTGCAAGCGCTTTGATTTGTCTGTGCAAGATACAGTGCTATATAAATTCCATTTATTATTATTATTATAATTATTATTATTATTATTCAACGAAAAGCAGCGTGTTCGGGGGATTTGATAGAGCGCATGGGCGTGCACGATCGCATGCACGCACGAACGCACGCACGTATACACACACGCTCGTGCGCGCACGTGTATGTATGGGCATCGGTTAAAATGAGGAATTAGTTCACATTAAGCTAAACTTTGAAGATTTCACAAGCGAAACGTGTCTTTGAAATAATGTCATTTGAAACCAATAGGCTCATAGGAACAGTTGTTATGTGAATTCGAATGTAGTTCTGTGGGGATGGTGGGGATAGGGGGGGAGGGGGTAGTTTTATGTATGTCCTATCAAATCTCCACATTTGTGCAGAGAAAGGGTGATATGAAACAAACAAAAAACTGGGGATTGGTCTAAACAATGAAACGCTACATTCGAAACAAGCGCTCTTACAACCGTACAGAACTGTGCCCTAGGTTATAGACATAGTGTCTTTATCAAACAAAAGAAAACACAGATACAAAGCAAAACAGTACGGTACAGTTCATGGTAATTGTCAAGGATATTTGTTTACCCATAATTGTACTGCTTAGAACTAACAATGACCATATCTATTTTAGGTAAAAGGACTTTGAAATGAAACAAGTAAATATTCCTTGGCACAAGGCAAGATAAGGTAAAAGGTTCATCAGGTATTATGAAGTCAAGGCCATCAAGGACAAACAGCAAAGCGACGGATACAGCAACATCCACTCTACAAGGGGTTAGATCCAGATTACCTCCTGACGTGACGGGAGCATGTCTCTGTGATCAGGATCAGGACAGACTGCAGCCACTTACAAAATTACTCTATGTACATCACATTTCGCATACGCCTTACAGAGCTCTGCCCTCGCAAGAATGACAGCCAGACAACAGACCACGTGCAGCAGTCCTGTCCGCTTGACCACGCGCTCCAAAAGTGGATCTGGCCTGACCCCTACCACCCCAGTGGCCATGAAGCTCTATAGCCACTTGAAGGATCTGCAGCGTCCTGGTGCCTTCATTTTACAGACTGAACTGTCCATCTGACGAGCTAAAAACAACACTCAACTCCAAGAGAAGGGACACGGGTAGCCACGATGGTCATAATATGTATCTATATGTATCTGTATGTATGTATGTATGTATGTATGTATGTATGTATGTATGTATGTAGATGTAGATGTAGATGTAGATATAGATATAGATATATATATAGTCTGTTTTCTATTCATTGTGCTCTCTCTCTCTCTCTCTCTCTCTCTCTCTCTCTCTCTCTCTCTCTCTCTCTCTCTCTCTCTCTCTCTCTCTCTCTCTCTCTCTCTCTGCTCTGCTTTGCTCTGCTCTGCTCTGCTCTGCACTTGTTTGCTCTGGCTCTGTTCAGTAAACCAACTCTAGTTGGAAGCTGTCCAAATTTAATACCTGAAGATAACGAAAAAGTCTATGCCTGTTCATATTGCCTAGTATGTATCATGCCAGTGTCACTGCTCCTTTCCTTGATGTTTAAGAACCATGTCTGTCGGGGGAGGACTGGTTGTCAAGAGGCAATACACCTGTCTAGAAAAAGAGAGGTCACGGGTTTGTTTCCCGTCAGAACCTCAACTTCCTCCCCAATCACTTGACAATGAAAAATGGTCTGGGTGCTAGTCTTTTGGATAAAGCGATAAACTGAGACCTTGTGTGCAACACAAATTAGCCTATGTAAAAGAACTCTTGGCGAGAGAAAAGTTGTCCACCGTAAAGTTATGTTAAAGAAAGTACTCTCATAGGTAAGCATAACTGCAGATAGGCAAAGCAAAGACGGAGAGAGTTCTTGCAGCGATACATTTTACCCATGAAAAGCAGTTTACATCGTAACGAAAACGAATACGCCGTGACTGAAAGCAGTATGTAATACGATACAATATAACACAATCAAAGCACTTCAATACAGATGACAAAAACAGATGACAAAATTTACAAAACAGCATACACTCGGGGACTGGATGTAAAAAAGCACATGAGTGCTTATTCCATTATCCTCGATATAAAAGAATAAATAAATACAATACAATACAGTACAGCACAGTACAGTACAATACATTATAATACAAGACAACACGGTTGCAAGAAAACGGTGTTTAAGTTTTGAGCTTCTCGGTTTCATTCTAACAAAAGCTGTCCTTTTCACAAGAGAGAACAATCAAAGTACCAAGGCTTTGACAAGGTGGTTTGAGTGAAACAAGACTGCATATTCTGGGAGATCCACGCGCAACAACAACAACAATAACAACAAATAACAAAAGTTCAGCTGGTGTCATTAGATAATTTTTTTTATTGGTCATTAGCAGAGTCAGACACATCATTTCTTTATTGATCTTCTATGTTACAGCGACTTTGCTTAAAGTGGTAGTTTTAAGTGAGTGAGTGAGTGAGTGAATGAGAGTGTGTGTGTGCTATTTTTTTATTCTTTTATTTCGAGGATAATGGAACAAGCTCTCATGTGCTTTTTTTCATCAAGTACCCAGTGTGCATGCAGTTTTGTAAATTTTTTCATCCGTTCCCACCGGCACACAATAGCCTACTCTTCCGAAAAGCGGAACGGGTTTTAACGCGCGTGTGTGTGTGTTTGTGTGTGTGTGAGTGTGTGTGTGTGTGTGTTTTAGAGAGAAAAAGATAGAGGAACAGAGAGAGAGAGAGAGAGAGAGAGAGAGAGAGAGAGAGAGAGAGAGAGAGAGAGAGAGAGAGAGAGAGAGAGAGAGAGAGAGAGGGAGAGAAGAAAGAGAGAGACACACAGACAGACAGACAGACAGACACAGTCAGACAGACAGACAGAGAGACAGAAATAGACAGAAAGACAGACAGACAGACAGATTAAAAGTGAGTGAGAGAAAGGGGGAGAATAATGAGAGAAAGAGAGAATTAACGAGAGCGGGAGTGAGAGTGAAACTGAGAGAGACAGACATACATACAGACAGGTAGATAGACAGAGTAAGAGAGAGGGGGGATACAGATAGAGAGACAGAATAAGCGAGAGAGAGAGAGACAGACAGACAGACAGACAGACAGACAGACAGACACACAGACTGACCGACAGGAAAAGACAGACTGAGAGAGAGATTAAACATTCACACAAATACACACACAAACAAACACACACGCACACACAGACACGCGCGCACGCACACACACACGCACGCATACACGCACATACACCCACATAAAGACACACACACGCACACACATACACATGCACACACACACACACACACACACACACACACACACACACACACACACACACACACACACACACACACACACACTTAAAGTGCCCTTCAACAGTATACACATAGCGGAAGGTGAGTTCAGTTGAGTTTGAAATGATAACAAGAGCAAAAGTAAATAAATTAGTTATGTGATCTTCAAGGAGATACTGTAAGGAGGAAAAATCATCCTAATGAACACCACCACCACCACCACAATTGCCATCAACAACAACAACAACAACAAACAACAACAGCAGCAGCAGCAGCAGCAACAACGACAAACGAAATGTAGAGGGCAAAAGCACGCTAGCTTTAGTACTGGGTTCTGTGAGAAGACATGTTTAACGAGTGATTTACATTGCCTGGGCCAAAACCTCTATCGGCTGTAGCTGAGAGCCAAATTAATGCCAAGGTCTAGCTACATAATAATAATAATAATAATAATAATAATGATGATAATGATAATGATAATAATGATGATGATGATGATGATGATGATGATGATGATGATGATAATAATAATAATAATAATAATAATAATAATAATAATAATAATAATAATGTATGGAATTTACATAGCGCTGAATCTTGTAAAGCAACAAATCAAAGCGCTCAGATGACTTTTTTTTATATCGAGGATAATGGAATAAGCACATATGTACTTTGTTACATCCAGTCCCCGTGTGTATGCGGTTTTGTAAATTTTGTCATCTGTTCCCACCGGCACACAATGGCCTACTCTTTCGAAAAGTGGAACAGGATTTAACGTGTGCACAAGATGTTCTGCATGCGTTCGCACACGGGGCCTCGGTTTATAGTCTCATCCGAAGGACTTTGAGTACATAGAACCATTATGCCTTGAAATCACACGAGGAGAATATTTTCCTCCACGACAAGCTTCTGGCATAACAACCTGAATCTTCTATGAAAAGGATGAGCTTTTGAAGTGGAAGTATAGTCGCTCAATATAATGGTCAGCTGTCAAAAAGCAGCCACAAACGCAAACTTACCTCAGCCAGTATGACTGTATTCTCATGTGGCTTCCAAGGTGCAGTGAGTGTGATAGAATGCATCTACTGGGTGAGCCTCAGGGTGTTTTTAAGTTGAGGGAATACTCAAAAAGTTGCTGGTCATTAATGACCCGCGTTCATTAAATGACTCGCGTTGGCGAGTGGTCATCATCAGCATTATCTGTATGGGAATTCTTTTTCGTATGAGTGTTCTTCTTCTTCTTCGTATGAGTATTCTTCTTCTTCTTCTTCTTTTAATAATAATAATAATCATCATCATCATCATCATAATAATAATAATGTTTGGAATTTATATAGCGCTGAATCTTGTAAAGCATTAAATCAAAGCGCTCTGGTTTCTAACCCAGAGACCACAAACGCCTCTGTAAGGTTGATACCTACTTAAAGCAAGTCTAACATGGATCATAGTGACCGGTTGTTGTTTTTTTTACGATATTCTATTTTATTCCTTCAGAGTCAAGACTGCATGACCCGCAAGAGAGGAAAAACAGAGCACATTAACTGAAACGAGCGGCACTTAAAGTGGAAGTGTGCTTCTTAGTGTGAGCCTCCATCACTGTTCATCTTGCGTTGACTAACAAAAAGAAGTTGCCCCCACCCAACTGTCAAAACTGTGTCCACAACGACAAAAATACCACGCGCACGCGCATACTCTCATAAATACTTCTCTGATATACGCACAAAAAAACGCTGAAAAAACGCAAATGTATTGCTTATTCTATGTACCATCTGGAAATAAAAATTTGACTTGACTTGACTTGACACTCAAACATGCCCATGCTCATTCAGACACACTGTTCCTTCCATCTTTTCCCTATAATCCCCCTTCGCTATTGTCTAATATCACTTTAAGTGGACAGTCGTTAAAGTGAACAACAACAAAAACATCACACACTATTATCTCTGTAAGGCAGGTATAGTGTACCATCATTAAAATAGTTACAACAACAACAACAAACAGCAACAAAAAACCACCCCTACACAAGTGTGTGGCTGAGACCAAAATCTGTCACTTCTTGATGTGAGCAAAATGTCAAAAGCTGACACAAAACGCTGTCATGCTTTAAAACTTCATGCTGAATCTGTCTTCAGCTAAACAAGCTCTATGTATATTAAATTTGTATTTTCCATGTAAGAAGTTAATATCCTCGGAAGCTGGAGCGAGGCTGCCTCATCATGGTGAGATCCTTGGATACAGTACTACACAAAAAACCTTCTCATCCAGTGTGTGCTTATATTCTCACAGTGATTCCCAGTGTGATGAATGAGACAGTGCATATTTTGGTTGACACCCAATGTGGTCAAGCTGGGAAACGCCCAACAATAACAACAACAACAACGAAGATGACAACAACAACAACATGATGAAAGCAGACAAAAGTGTTTTGAAAAAAACAAGGTTTCTGGTATCAGATTCGTGGATAAAAGTAAACATCTTTCAGCTGACATATAAGGCAGGTATATAAACCGTATAGGCAATCGATTAGGAATGGAAGAAATGGTCGGAAGAAACGAAAACGGAACGCACTAGAATTTTAAAAAAACAACAACCAAGCAGACTTCTAAAGATGAGAATATCATACAGAATAGGAACCCTCATCCCCACCCTCTTGCTAACTGCTCTCTGAATTTGCTGTAAAAATATTCAATGTGCTTTCACAAGTATTCAATGTGCTTTCACAAGGAAAAGAAATCCAACAACAAAGCTGTAAAAGATAAATGGTTTGTTTATCACGTTAGTTATCTTCCCAGAATCAAATGTTGTCGCTAATTAAAAACCTTTGTTTTAAAACTCAATTATGATAACACATATGTTTTTCTCCTTCTAATTGTTTGTTACCATCTACATGCTTAAACCAGTACTAAATTACACATTTTTTTGTTGTGTTTTTTTTTTTTTTTACTGAAATGCTTACAAACCACACGCAACCCAGTGAATCACAAAAACAGTAGGAAGGTCCACCAGGAAGCGAAGATAAGAAAGAATTAAGACAACGCCACACATACACACACACATACTAAAGACACTAATGCCCGAAAGGTTACCTCCGGCACACACCAATGTTAACTCGAGAAGTGGACAACCGAAATGAGCCTGACTGTCCCAAGGTGTGACAGAGTTAAACTGGGGCCGCGAGGTCACGTCACGTCACGTCACCACCATCACGTCACCAATGGCGTGGGTGACCCGTGGCACACCACTCGGTCCCCGTCTGCCCGCCACACAGCGCTAAAGGCAGGGATTGGCTTGGGGTCTGCTCAAACACACACCATCTTGTGACACCCCCTCCCATTCCTGCATCATCCTCTGTTGTCTTTTTTCTTCTTCACTGCCTCTTTGTCTCTTTGCCATCTCCTAAAAGCATTGTCCCTGCTCCTTTTAAATGGACCCCCAGCGTGATGGTCACGTTAAAAATAACTCGCTACAGAAAGAAATGCAGACAGAGGCGTTTGTTTGTTTGCTATCTTTACTTTTCGTGATAATCTAAATGATAGAGCAGATTGAATTGAGTTTTATGTTTGAAAGTGTTGTGGCGGACAGCATGCAGTTGACATGCTAAACTATACCTACCTTGCAGTAGCAACCCTATTGAAAGATAATGAGAATAACACACATCTTGCTTATGGAAGTCAGTAACTCTTTTAATACAATAGCATTCTCACCTTTAAAAAATTCTGTACTAAAAACTTGTTTATTCTCTCTTGCTAAAAAATTGTCCTATCTCTCTCTCATTTCCTGAAATCCCAGTATCATTCTGCATCTTAAAGAAAAGCCTGACCTTTTTTCTGAACACATTGTATGACATTTTGCCTGTACTGTTTTGTTCTGGCAACCTGAAAGTAAAATTGTATACCATGGGATGGGTGCAGGATTTTCATTTTATGGTGCTACTTGCTTGTATGGAATTCCATATGTATTCTTCTTACTTTGGAGTTTTTGTGTTTCTTTTTCGCTATTTTTAGACTGGGAGTGATTAGGTTAATCAAAAAGACTGGCGTTCTCAGTACGGCCTTATTTTCATTTCCGTACGAAAATGGAACAGTTATGGTACTGTGTCATTTAAAGAGATTTCTTTTTAATATTGAGGGTGCTTCGTATCTAAAGGGATTAATTCCAGCCGTATCTGTTCAGTTTGGACGTGAGAACGGCTGTTCATGAAAATTGTTCTATATATAGTGAGGGACATGATAGTCCCGATGAAGCCAGCAGGGTGAAATGAAACACAGTTACCAACTGTACATTAATTGTAAAAGGGGAAAAAACACAAAATATTTTTGACCCAAAACATGCGCACTTAAGCAATTGAAGAGTGAAGAATCTATGAAGGAACGCTTTTATATTCGATTTTTTTCTTTAGGGGTCCCTTTGTCTGAAGACAAAGTCATTCTAGTCATCATACCAACACCAAAACGTCATGATGAATTTTTACTCCTTTTCTTCGCGTTTCTCAGTGGCAGTCATAACTCGGAGAGTTATCTGAAAAGCACTACACTGTCCTATACTGTGACATGGGCCTTGCACTGATAAAAAAAAAATGGCTGCAAATAAATGGTTATAGTTGCACCAGAAATGAAAAAGATATTACTAATGAAACCTAAAATTCCACAAAAATGCACCTTTGCCAGGAAAACATGTGTATGATATGGTCGCCAATATGATATGGCTACCAACACTTTCACGATTCTATAACTTTTCATTGTTACCAAATACAAGAACTCTGTTTTCATATACATGCTTTATATCATAAGTTCTTCACATTAATTTTACATATGGAAAAAGTTGCCTATACACATAGCAATGTTTAACACAGGATAAATCAAGATTTGGGCTACATGTAGGCTACTTCTATAGCTAGTTTTAGATATCAGCCATGCAACTGGACTACCTTTGTGGGTGATCGCTTTATTACCAAGAGATCTGACATATGAACTAACAACTAACTGTATTGTCACTGGAGAACATATTTTCTTCTGAGAAATTATAATTCTATTCCTTTCTTCTTTTTTAGGGGGAGGTGGGGAGGGGTGTCATTTCGTTTTACATTAGTAAATCTATTTCCGAAAAGGAGAGGATACCCAGTTCTTGTCACTGGTGCACACACACATGCGTGCGTGCGTGCAAATATATATATATATATATATATATAATATATATATATATTATATATATATATATATATGTATATGACTATATATATATGTGTGTGTGTGTGAGATAGATAGATAGATAGATGCATGCATAGATAGATAGATAGATAGATAGATAGATAAATAGATAGATAGATAGATAGATAGATAGATAGATAGATAGATAGATAGATAGATAGATAGATAGATAGATAGATAGATAGATAGATAGATAGATAGATGCATGCATGGATAAAAGATATTTGCTAAGCCTAATAATTTTATTAATAGTGTTTTTCAGTTCTAGCTTACCTTAACTAGTACCCCGATGTTTAAGACTGGGAATGTTCACGCTGAAAGAGGCACAAACATGACGTGATCTGCCGAAAATTGGGCTCTTGCCCAGTGTGGTAGATGCCTTAAGAGACAGACCCCTCCCTTGCACACCCCCGGCTTCCACCCCCACCCCCACCTCCCGTATCCTTTTTTTCTCCATTTTATGATAAGGTGCGGTCACTGCACACTGTTTTCTAAACTTGACGCCGGAAAAAGGAAACAGGAAGGGGACAGATCACAGGGTCAACATGGCGGACCCAGGTCAAAACGGTTTCTTCACCAAACAGCTAATTAATCTGGGCGTTGGTGTCAGGACTGCTCTCTCCCTACGGAAGGAAGCCATCTTGTACACAGGCAAGATTACACATCTCTCTTAGCACGGTATGTAGATCTATGGTTTTGAAGAGTAAAAGATAATCATTAGCTTTAGAGAACTTTCCTTTCTGTCTTTTTGTCACCCTGTCGTAGGCTGTGGCAGTGGGACCAGATAGCTCAGTGGTCAGAACACTTGCGTGCTTTTCCCAAGCTAAGGTTAAGCAGCGTTGAGCGTGATTATTAAGTGGATGAGTGACCGTTTGCGCACCTAGGCTTCAGTACAGTCCCCCAGCTGTAAATAGGTGCCTGCCCTCTTTAAGGTCAGGGAAGGTAAAGCAGCGAGGGAGAGGAGATGGACGCCGTCCTCAATATGCTGGCCCTTAGAGAAGCTGAGGTCTCTGACATCTCACTCCCCATCAACCACATAGGTTAAGGGACACCTTCAGTTTTCTTTTTAGTGTGTCTGCACACTGTTCTCCACTTAACCTCGCACTTTCAGCGAGCAAAGGAGGTCGGAGCCATGTGCACAATAAAAAACGACAATCTGTGGGCCGCTTGCCTTCGGGCGTTGATGCTGACAGTGCTATCTCAGAGGCTACACAGGCAACTGTAAAACGACACTGCGTCCAGTCTGCATGCACTGTATGTAGTGTTTGGAGATAAACATGGCGCAAGAATGGATGTTAGCGGTACTTTAACCTTTTCTTTCACGAGTTTGAACTTCATTCTTTGTCTTTCTAGTCGGCAACTCTCTTGCACCTGGCCTCTTGCGTAAACCTTTTCTTTCATGTTCATTTGCTGGAGTTGTTATTGTTTTCTTTCTTTCGGTTTTTGTTGTTGTTTGGGTTTTTTGTTGTTGTTGAAAGGCAGTGACTAGTTTTTCGGTTCTTAAGGAAAGCATCAAGAAGATTGAAGTGGAACTTCATTTCTCTCTCCCTCCTCTTCCCCCAAAAAACAGAAAAAAAACACACAAAAATCAACAACAACAAACTGTGGGCTGTTTACCTGTCACACAGCACCGCTGTGACAAAAGTTGCCCTATGTTTAAAGTAGCCTTTAACTTTACTGTCCTGTTCCTGTTGTTAAGAAGAGCAGTTAAGCGTGAAGCGATGCGCGCTATTGTTGTCTGGCTTATCTGTCGTTGACAATAGAATGTTTGTCGAGGCCTGCCTTTCTTTTGCTGCCTGTGCCAGCACACAGAGATGATAATCATACAGCTTAGGGTGTGTGCCGCTTTGTCAAACAACCTTCCCTGCTGCCTTGAAACTCAGCGGGTTTGTTTTTTGTGTGTGTGGCAGACTGCAAGCAAAGTGGGAAGAAACTATGAGGCTTTTTAAGAAGGGCCTTTGTAAAGAGGAGTGTCTGTAGCCGGAAAGGAGGCTAAGACCAGTTACTTCATGCTCTCACAACACCAGTCCTTTCTTTGACAGACTTTTCAACATGCAAAAAGTCGATAGTGATGCCTACAGACGACTGAATCACTTAGGCTTATTTCAAGGCTATCTGTCACATAAAAGACTACTGATTCAATGCCAACGTATACTGCCAACCGTATACTACTACTACTACTACTACTACTACTACTACTACTAACAGTAGTAGTAGTAGTAATAATGATAATAATAATAATAATGAATGGAATTTATATAGCGCTATATCTTGCAGAGACAAATCAAAGTGCTTTGCGAACATTAAGCTAAATTACCATGAATCATTATTATTGTATTAGTAATATACGCCTTTGCATATTAATTTTACGGTAAATATTTCTTTTTAGAAATATATATGATATAGAGAAAAGGAAGGCATTGTAAAACACACGCATACATCTGACTTTGACTTTGACAATGCAGAACACTGCAAATCAATAAGGAAGACATCAAATAAACTGGACTGCAGATCTACAGAGGAGAACTCTACTCCTTGCAGGTTTGGGGGAGTGGAGGCGGAGAAACACAGTCACATCACTAGCTCTGCATTTCCTTCTGCACCTGCTATTTTCCTGCCACGACCCGGATTTGATCCTGTGGCATAAGGATTCAGGGTATCTCAAAGTTAAGTCGCCCTTTGAACTACGACGACTTGACCACTATGCTTTGCAGCCAACTGTTATTTGTGGGCAAGCTAAATCCTTCTCCAGTTCATTGTTGTTTCTCCTCGACCAGTACCAGCTAGAGCATTTTCAACGGCCTCTGCCATTATGTTTACACTTCTTGTCCTCTTTCTACAAGAATCCGTCAGTCTTCTTGTGAGATCATTGGCAGATGGGACTTAAGAACCATCTTCCCCTGTCTTCTGGAGCAAGGGCTTTGGCTTGGAAACCAGTAGCGGCCCTCGTAAATAGGGCATGCTTTGTTTATATTGTAGATATTGACATCCTTCACTCTGTTTTAATATATGACACTGCGATCTTATTCAGAATAATTTAGTTTGATAACTGGGAGTGGAGTATCATATCTTCTTTTTTTTGCCACTCTTGCTAATGATTTCTGAGAAGCTGTTCCATTCAACAAGGTCTACTGTACATCCCCAATCATATGTTTCAATCAATAGATCTTGTGTTTGTGCAATGGATTTCATAACTGTTCTAGGCCAACCTGTGCTGACTTCATGCTTCCCGTGGTGGGGCCTACATTTTGAAGACCTGGCAACACTTTCATGCATGCCTGTCCTGGCTTAAGGTTACTCTATACCAACTCGAGATTTGCTCTACTATTTGTCTGTCTTGGAAGACGGGGCTTACAGGGTCTTTTGATTTTCCACATTTCACCTGTATTGCATTAGAGATTTAACACAGATTTAACGGCAAAGATGGTCCGAGGAGGGGCCATTTGATACATGTCTTTCCTTTGAAGATTTGCGAAGTGTACTTTCCCATGTTCTGCATTAGCACCCCTCTTTCCTTTACTGATCTGCTTTCTGGAATCTGTTGGTATCTTTTTTGTCAAGACACGGCATGCGTTTATAAACACCAGTGATTTCGTCTCTAGCAGCACTTGATCAAGAAAGGTTGAATTGTTATTGCATTAAGAACACACCTCATGACCCGACTGCTTTGGGGAAAACAACATGAGATTTAAGAGAGATGGGCTGAAGGAGGTCTAGGACTGGGAAGGGGGAATAATTATACAAGTCAAACAGGACATCTTTGTGCAGTCTTAAGTAGTCACACGGGACCTTTCACTAAAAGTCATGTTTTCTTCCGTCCTCGCTTTTTGTCTGCAGCACAGAGTGTGAGGGTTTCAAAGTGTCCGAAAGCTGTTTGAGGGACTCGCGCGTTTAAAGCTGTATGATTGTCATCTTGGAGAGCTGACAAAAACTGCCAAAGAGGAGCATCCTTTGACAAACACTCTTTGACAGCTTACAAGAAAACAAAAAAAAGACTAGTTCATATCCGTTTGACGCTGAAATGTTCAGCAAATGCTGTAAAGCGGGTGTGGACTACGATACGCTGCATCCATACCATCACATATCATTTTATTGATAAGACAGGATTGCTGCAGTTCCTTGCTGGACTCCTTCAAATGAATGATAAACCTGGATACCACAGTTATTTTGTATTAAAACTGGGATTCTGTGACGTGATTGGCGTCTTGCTTTTCTTATTTTCTAAACATTCAAGATGCTTCACTTTTATCTCTGCATCGCCAGATACTTTTTTTTCGTCTCTGAATCGTCATTATACATGTTGCTGTTACAATGAGCACTGTTGCTCCGTCAGTAAGTAAAGAAAAACTGATAAAATTTACAAAGAAATTACTGTCTCTTCTTATCTACATGCACAGAGGCGGTGCATGTATTTATATATTTGTGCCGGTGTAAGCTTATGGATACACAAGTGTGCATTTTGTGCATTAGATTTTGTATGCATATATATATATATATGCCTGCACATCTAAACATTTCAAAATGATCTTTTATGTATCATTCACCTCTTTTGAAAAAAAAGTCATAAATTTATTTTCAAAATAAATGCGCACACAAAAATTTAGCGCATCTCGAAAACTACAACAGCTAAAAACAGAATGCCGACCAAATCTGTTGCTCAGAAGACTACTATCTCAAACATCAGCAGCCACAATAGTTTGGCTAAAGCCAAGTCTGCACAAAGGAGCTCGGCATACATCGTAAATCTTCGTGTCATCACGGAAAAGCCACGATCAAACGCACCCCCACTTTGAACATGGCTGAATCCGGTGGCGGTTTCCGCCCAGGTATTGTTTACCGCCAGTTGCAGTTTTGAGCCATCATTGTCCACGCAGTTATTTACAGCTTTCAAAAGCCATTGCCATCATGAAAAGGGAAGGGGGGGTTCCACACTAGCAAAACCTCATGGGACATGTAATGCAGTGGTTTGTGGGGCAGAGGGTTGTGGGGGGGGGGGGGGGGGGGGGGGGGGGTCTTTTAATCCATCTAGAAGCGAAGTGACATGCTTTTATCAAAAATTAGATGACAGCAGGAAATCTCTCTCTGTGCGTGTGTAAGTGTGTGTTTGTGTGAGTGTGTGTGTGCGCGCACGCGCGCGCGGCGTGTGTGTGTGAATGTGCGCCCGCGCGCGCGCACTTGAAAGATAAAAAGATAGTACTGTGCATAAACTGTTTTTCTGTTTACGCTATACCCTCCAGAGCATTATATTAACCAACAAAAAGCCAATCCCAAATTGAAAAGTAAACAAGAACAAATGTAAAACAAAAAAGCAAAGAACCGAATAAAAGAGAAAGATGGTAAGACATGACAAATATCCCCAAAACAAAAGCTATCAGAGAGAGAGAGGGGGAGAGAGAGAGAGAACTGAACACTTTTTACATGTACATTGGCCTGAGGCCACATACACATCATTGAGGAGGAAAACCAACATATTGGTATAAATACAAAGAAACAGGGACAGAGAGACAGAGAAAGACAGAGAATGAGTGACTGACAGACTCACTGACTTACTGACTGACAGAGACAGACAGACAAAACTTTTGTACTTCACTCTGCATAAGTAGATATTTTCAACAACACTAAAAAGGAGATACCCCTTCGCCGGTTTATATTACAACGAGTCCTTCCTTTCTTCCTCTCCTCTTAACTGTTGGGAGTCATTAAAGCACTGCACTGAAGAGCTTTTCACCAAAATCCTCCATGTATATTGGCTGTGTGCCAACGCCTAGGTCTCTGCCACACGTTCTCCACCGGCCCTGTAATGTTGCCCGTCCATTAACTTTTTCTCTATTACTGTTGTCTTCCCCTCATGACATTGCGCTACAGAACAATGTCAGCAAGGCCATTGGATCTTATATCGTGGCCCAACCATTTTTGCCTTTTCTTGCCTGAAAACAGCAGGTCTTCGTAGAGACCAGTGAATCATATTGTTTAATAGTTTGGCCACTTTTTTTTTTATTGGTGATGATAGTCATGTACCTAGTGTTTAGTATGTCTGGTTTCTAAGACTTGCATTCTCCTCCTCCTCTCTCTCTCTCTCTCTCTCTCTCTCTCTCTCTCTCTCTCTCTCTCTCTCTCTCTCTCTCTCTCTCTCTCTCTCTCTCTCTCTCGATTGACATACATACAGAAAGGTGGACTGCATCAATACTCATAGGAGCTGAAATCTAAGCTTCATAGAGATGTTCTTGTTTTTTACTTACAGGACTTTTTCATGCGTGGTTAAAAAAATAATTGCATTACTCATATGAAATAAGCCTCCAATATCTACACTGGTGATGCATACCTTCTATGAAATAGTATGGAAACAATCTCTACTCCTAAAACACGCTTGGAGTAGATGGGCACACAAAAACATAGAAGACCATGTTTCATGAAAAGGCATTCAGAGAGAAGGTGGGAGGGAGAGTGAAAAAGGAAGAGAGATAGAGAGAGAGAGAGAGAGAGAGAGAGAGAGAGAGAAGAGAGAGAGAGAGAGAGAGAGAGAGAGAGAGAGAGAGAGAGAGAGAGAGAGATCCAAAGAAAATAACTGAGCATTACTACAATCACTAGAAGCAGTTACACTGCCAAGATAAGTGATGTTTATTTTCGAAATCCATACACAGACAGACAGCTGTCTAGTCGCTTCATGGAGGAATGAATTTGGTCATATTTCCTGAATTAACGTAACACAACTTCTAGGGTCTTTTTTCTTTTTACAATATACCCACCAAAATACTAAGTATGCAATAAAAGAAGTGAGAAAATACAATTATATTAACACACAATTAAAATGAACAGATCAAAACCTTTCTCAAAGAGAGACAGACAGACAGAGTCAAGTCAAGTCAAGTCAAAAACACTTTAATCATCCCATGAAGGGCAATTACAGTACTGACACGCACATTGATACTTATAATTATCTCAAAAGAGGCAGAGAGACAGAGACAGACAGACAGACACAGATAGACAGACAGAGATTCTTTCTTTTTCTTTTATTACCCTGCAAAAGTTTCTAATATTTCTTGGTCAAGAAGTTGGCAAAA
>CM054134.1:30370298-30380298 GCA_028751875.1 Rapana venosa | reverse complement strand
TATGTTACAGCAATGGCAGGGTTTTGCCATTTCTGATACCCTATAGACACTTCTTCTAATACAATGACAATATCGTGCTGTTGACAGAAATAAAGTAATGACCCCTGACCTAAGTGTTATTTTAAGATAATGATAAATAGGGGAGTCCCTTTTAAAAACTCTGCAGTAAAATAAATAAATAAAATACTGAATTTGTATGCCATTTGCTCAGAGTTTAAGGTTAATAACACTGGCTTCATGTTTAGACACGTCATTTTCTATCGCAATAGATCCATTTAGTGTATGTAAGCGGGATAAATAGGCTCAAAATGAAATCAAGTTAGAGAGAGATAGAGCACGGTAGATTAACCAATGACATTGCACTTGTTGCTATTTTCTCTATCACAATCTCATTTTACCGCCACCATTATCCCTATCACCATCCCCCGTGGGGATGCCGGGGGCCTGTCATTATAAACAGCATCCCGGTCCCCACCTTCTGGAAATCCTGTGCTAAGGATTCCCTCTTTTCCATCACTCTCTTTGTTTCTGTCTTGTTGGCTTTTTCTTATTCTCACCTCCCTCTTGTCTATTTTCTGTCTTCTTGGACCATTCTCCTGCTTCCCCCCCCCCCCCCCCCCCCCCCTCTTTTTTTGTTTTACCAGAAAGACATAAAATATAACTATTCTCTCGCGAGCGCTGAAGTCGGATGCGCGGGGTATGACTTGTCATGCGCTTAATTAGCTTAATTAACGACAGAGCAACGCATTTTCGCTCATATGACAGACAGCAAGCGTTCGACGAAGAAGATCTGTATCACCATCCTTCCTCACTGGTCTTAACATTTCATTGTCATCACCGCCACACTACCATCACCACCACCACCACCACAAACCAGGATACAAAACAAAGACAAGTCTACTACTCGCCACAAGCGGCCGCCAGATGAACAGCCAGCAGTCCCCCGTCAGACCTCACCAGGCACAGGTCCCTGCCGAACACCCCCGCCAGCCACGACACCACGCCCTCACGAGCCTCCAAGGTCGCCACGTGCAGACACGTCATCCCGTTGTTGTCGCGCTCCGCCACAGCCTCCAGTTTCGCCGCAAGGGTTTGCGATACGGCGAGAATGGTTTGCAGGCAGTGAAGGTGGCCATGCCGCGCGGCGAGGTGGGTGCAGGTTTCGCCGCGAACGTTCCTGGCCAAGAGTGGGATGCTGACGTGTTGCTGCAGCCATCTGTAGGGGCGAGAGATGGTTTTGAGTCAAGATGTAGTTGTTGGTTTTTTTTAGTGTAGTCCGCTGCATTCATAATGATTATTCATAATTAACGTTGGATCTGGTCCAGGTAAAAAAATTGTCAGTGACGTGGAGAGGAAACTGTACACACAGTGTAGAAAATAATGTGTTAGTTGCAAGGGGAGCAAATTGTACACACAGTATGAAGTTGCGCGAAGGACAAGCCAATATTATGGTCACTTGGCTTTCACTTGGTTTTCAGCATTGGTTGCAACAACATCATTCTTGAAGGACACAATTATCGTGACATCACACACACACACACACACACACACACACATATATATATATATATATATACATACATATATTATGGTAAGTCTATGCTGTAAATACTTAATTATTCTCCTTTTCAACGATGGTTTGCAATTGTAATAATGGATGTGTGAATGCATTATTATTGATTAATACTTAGATATAATTAATCTTTATTACTATTACTCGGTGATGTACCCAGAATTCATATAGTGCTCCTTTAAAGTACACTAAAAACGAACAAATAGATTATCATTATATTTTCATGCGCTTCAGCAATATGGATTGAGTGATGGGAGAAAACTCCTTTCAATAGACCAGGACAGCAAGTTTTCTCCCTTTTCGTCTTCCTGATTTGATCCTATCGTCATTGCTTGGGCAGAGGCATGGGGTTATCTACATTACGCGTCTAGCAGACCTTTCAAACAACAGAAATATACTACCACCACCAGCACAACAACTTTGTGTAAATAAATTAATATTTATCTCTTTTTTTTTAAATAAGCAAAACAACACAACGCAAAATTACTTTAAAAGAAAAGAAACAATTCATTCTAAGGACAAACTAACCACAAGTAGCACATACCTATGGAGAGAGAGAGAGAGAGAGAGAGAGAGAGAGAGAGAGATATGCACTTTTTGAAAAAGGCAGGAGATTCGTGTACTCAAAATGTTGAACAAGAAAAAGGAATTAACAAATACAACACTTCAAAAGGAAGCAAATCAGAAACAACAAAAGGATTCAAATGTAAGGACAGCTGCACTCTGTGTACACTAAAGCTTATGAATGAACGGATTTGTAGTTTATATGGAGGTACAAAGGCCAGTCAAGCTAGGGGCAAATGACGGCAACAAATCGTACAAAAACGTCTTTTACAACAGACTACACTGAATGAAAATCGGACTACTTGTGAAACAATTTTTGTTTTGACAACACACACAAAAGTCTTTATGGAACTGGGGCTGCTCTCTGGTATCAGTCACTGGGAATTAAAAGTGCACAAGCGAAGTGTAGATGCGTGAATGGTTCTACGGTTGGGGGAAAAAAAAAGCTCTCTCTCTGCGCGTGTGTGTGTGTGCGCACACGCACACACACACACACACACACACACATGCGCCTACACCCACCCACACGCCCTCGCCCTTACGCTCCCTCCTGCCCATGCGTGCGCGCACAGGTGTATCCGTATTGTCCTCACGTCACCGAGAGCCTATTAGCCCTACTCAAACGGTGATTTCCAGCAGCCTGTTTAGCCTGAGGTGACGATCCGTTTGCCGTGTGTCTGGCAATCCCTTGATCTGTTGACCGCTCACACACCAGGCACCATTGTTTCCCCCTGACCACAGGTAGTTGGCTATTGACCTCCCCCCTCCAATTGACGTGTCGGCTTGTCTGACCTTGACCATGTTATTGGGGGGAAAACAAAGAGGGGGGGGGGGGGTAATGGGGGGCGGGTAATGGGGGGGGGAGAAGAGAGAGAGTGATTGATTGATTAATTGATGATAGAGAGAGCACTCTTAGGATTTTAGTTGTAAGGCCATCGGCCTGTACACAAGGGGGATAAATATTTTATGTTAGAAACAGCAAACAAAACAATACACTAAACTAAGCATCATTAAGAGTGATTTTTCACAGTAGCATAAACCGCTTCGATCTTTTGTACACCAAATCATCCAAAGATGTTACTTCTCAAAGTTCTCGGGGTTTCAAAGCGTGGAATATGTATATACCCAAAATGTCTTCCTTAGCAAGCCTTTTCCCTCTATAATACACTTTAGAGGGTTGGCTCGTCGTTTGCCTGTATTGTCATAAAATGTTAAGTTATTTCTCTTGTTAGTCTGCATTATGTGCATTTAGAGAGAGAAAGAGAGATGATGATGATGGAAAGACAGAGAGACAGAGGCAGAGAGAGACAGACAGAGAGAGAGAGAGAGTGACAGAGACAGACATACAGACAGACAGAGAGACAGATAGACGGACAGACAGACGGATGGACATACACACACAGAAAGAAACATACAGATATACAGATACTGGGAAACAGCAGAAGCAAAAAATCATTGACCAGCCCAACCATGCGCACTCACCTCAGACATTTCAGCTGACCAGACCGAGCAGCCACATGGAGCGGCGTGTTGCCCATCCTGTCCACCAAGGTCACCCGACCCGAGTTCTGCATGGCCTTGACCATCTTCAGCCGACCTTGACTGACCGCTCGGTGAAAGGCCAAGGTCAGGAAGTCCCGACACAGCTCCTTGCTCCTTCCCTTGGAGCCTTTGGCTGGAGCTAAAGCCGCGCTCATCCTGAAGGACAGGTTGCCCACGGACTGTCGCTTGAAGGGCCTGCCGGGGGTGCTGTCTTCTCGGATGCTGCTGCTGAACAGCTTCTGGGCGGCTTTCTTGGCCAGTCTCTTCCGCTCCTCGGAGCTCCTTCTGCGGTCAGTCAGTCGGTTTGCAGGGGCTTCGCTTGGTTTGTTCGTGGCGGGCTCGGGCTGCGTGGAAACTATAGAAGTTCTTCTACTGGAGGAGGTTTTGGAGTGTTGTTTGCTGGTGAGTTCTTGAATGGAACGCTCTTTGGGTTTGGCGTTCTTCTTGCTCGGCTTCAGGATAGGCAGTGATGAAGACCTGACCAAGGCCGGTGTTTCGGGGTTGTCGTTAGCTTTAGGAGGTGGTAGCGGTGGTGGATGAGGGGGTGGTTGGAGTTTGGTGGAAGGAGGCTTTTTGGATGTGAGGGTGGACTGTGAGGAGGCTGGTGACTGGCTGGCGGCTGGTGATGGTGATGGTGATGGTGAGTCGTTGGCATCGTTGGCCGTGTCTTGATGGCCATCAGCAGAGGATAGGGTTGAGGATTTCCTCTGAGTGGGTGCGCTGGTCTTGCTTGACATGTTTCCTCTTTCTTGGGAGAAAGACTACAGAACACAAGTGTGCTTTCATTTGTGAGTGAGTTACTTTGTTTTTGTTTACTTTGGTTTGTTTGTTGGTTAGATTTTTTTTAATGATTTTATGCAATATTTTTGTTTCTGATTCAGTGACATTACACTTTTACAATTGTTGTGAATCTCTACCACGGAATGAGTGGCACTGCACCTGACCCGCCCATTTTAGGCAGATGAGGGTCGGTTTGTTAGTTTTGAGATACTGATTGATCATAAAACTATGTTTTCTTCTACCTTGCTCTGAAGTATAAAGGCGTAATTTTAGTTTCTTTGGCTTCGTGATGGATCGGTGGTCTAGAGGTAACGCGCCTATCTAGAAAGCGAAAAGTCCAGGTAGGAAGCGTGTGGTGGTTTGAACCCCGTTTGGGCCCGAAACTTTTCCCCTCATCCATTAGACCATGAGTGGTGGTCTGGATGCTAGTCTTTCGGATGAGACGATAAGCCGAGGTCCCGTGTGTTACAAATAATTATTTAGTGCATGTAAAAGAACACACGGCAACAAGAGATTTGTCCCTGGCAAAATTCTGAAGAAAAAAAGCCAATCTTATAGGGAAACAAATACAGTTGCAGACAGGAAAAGACCACAAAAAAGGGTGGCGCAGCTCTGTGGCGACGCACTCTCCACGGGGAGAGCAGCCCTAATTTCACGCAGAGAAGTCTGCCGTGACTTAAAGTGATATAAAATATTTAATAATAATCATCATCATCATCATCATCATCATCATCATAATAATAATAATAATAATAATAATAATAAAACGTGTTAAAAAACACGCAACCTCTCATTCTGACCATCTACTACGATGCCAAATTTGTCTCTTTTTTATTTTATTTTGTAGCTTCCTGAAGTCTACCATTTTCACTTGTTACAACTGTTTATAGAATTGTCAAATTTTCAATCCGTTTTCTATATTGAATAGCTTTTAAGATGTTTATAGCAAAGTCATAAAAACTTTATTAATTACAACTTTTAAAAAGATTAAATTTGATGCGATGTGACATTATGTGGTGGAAAACCACAACTACACAATAGAAAACGCGGACCAAACAGAACACGGATTTTTGTTGATTTGTTTTTTTTGGGGGGGGGGGGGGGGGGGGAAGAAGAATGGGATGAGAGAAATTAAATCATCTGAAGTTGGGATATGGCTGCCTAGATGGCGAGGTACTTGAAACCAGTCATACGCGCAAATTTCTTATCCTGTGTGTACAAGTTTTTAAACACACAGTGATTCCCGAGTGTGCTGAACGAGACAGAGTGCATATTCTGGGGAACACCCAGGGTGTTAAGCTGGGGAACGCCCAGCAGACTAAAGCTTTCGACTGTTTGAAATATCAAACTTTGTATAGTATACCATTTGAAATCAGGGCAGATTTTTTTCTGCGTGAATTTCGGGCTGCTCTCCCTGTGGAGAGCGCGTCGCCACAGGAGCAGCTCCACCCATTATTTTTTTTTCTTTTCCTGTCTGCATAAATATTTGGTTTCCTTTAAAAGTGTCTTTTTTGCTACAAAATGTTGCCATGGACAGCTTTCTTATTGCTGTGGGTTCTTTTACTTGCACTAAATGAGTATTGCACACGGGACCTCGGTTTATTATCTCATCCGAAAGACTAGCACCCAGACCACTACTCACGGTCTAGTAGATGGGAGGGGGGATGGAAGGAGTTTCGGGCACAAACGGGAATCGAACCACCAAACACTTGAAGCCGGGGGTTGTTGTTGGGTTTTTTTGCTTTCTAGGAAGGTGCGTTATCTCTAGACCACCGATCCACAGGTAGCTATTCTGATCGAAAATCTCGGTTGGGAATCGAACCCAGGTTCGATGCCGGACCGTCAATTCGCAAGCGCAATTCTCTGACACTGGGCTGTCCCGCCCTCCCTCACCCACCCCCACCCCCCACCAGTAATGATAACAAAAAAGAATACAGCAGATTTTCTCAATGCCCCTACTATAACAGGAATAGCGGCAGTATCAACAAGAGCAATAACAATGTATATGTAAATAAAACGTAAAGCTGCCATGGGTTAGATGCAAGCAAACACCACTTCAAGACGAATATTTTTAGCCAATGCTTTAGCAACGGATTTTGAAGATTTTGAAGAATAATGAATGCTCGGTAAATTAGATGCAGAACCCCTATACGACAAACAAGGTGTCGAAACAACAGCAGAGAAACCTCATTAGTGCAATTAAACGATGTTACTGGTTTGTTCCTCGGCACGAGTTCCGAGGTTCACCAACGGTGAGATTTATTTATTTATTTATTTATTTATTTATTTATTCTTTTATACCGAGGATAATGGAATAAGCACTCTTGTGCTTTTTTACATCGAGTCCCCGTGTGTATGCGGTTTTGTAAATTTTGTCATGTTTCCACCGGCACACAATGGCCTACGTATGCGACCGTTTTTGCCCCCACCATGAAGGTAGCCGTATTCGAGGATAGTGTCAAAATAAAATGACACCTACGGAACGCGACACACGCGGAACCGTTTACCTCCCATTAAGGTAGCCGTACTCCGACTTCGGGCATGGTGTCTTAAACACGACACCCGAGGAACAGGTTTTTAATATGTTATTATGTGTGCAAGATGTTCTGTGTGAGTTGGCACACGGAACTTCGGTTTATAGCCTCATCATTCAATTTTTTTGGGGGGAAGTGAGGTCGACACTGTGATGTTAACTCCAGGGGGGAAATCTCTCGAACGGGCGCCACTGTGGCGGCTTGAATCGGGGTGTTAGATCAAGAGCGCAATGACATAACCACTAGGCAACCCTCCCCTAACCCCCCTACCCCCACCCCCCAAAAAAGTAAGCAGAAATAAAACACTGCAGAACAGTTAATCCATAATCAAATGGGGGAAATTTTGACGGCCCAGAGGGTTACAGTACAAGTCTTGGAAACATTTTATTTTATACCACTTTAAAGTCACGGCAGATTTCTCTGCGTGAAATTCGGGCTGCTCTCCCTGGAGAGAGAGCGTCGCCACAAGAGCAGCGCCACTATTTTTTTCCCTGTCTGTAACTGTATTTGTTTCCCTATAAGAGTGGCATTTTCCTACAGAATTTTGGCAGGGACAACACTCTTGTTGCCGTGGGTTTTTTTTTGTTTTTTGCGTGCGCTAAATAATTATGTGCAACACGCGTGACCTCGGGTGATCGTGTCAACCGAAAGACTAGCACTCAGACCACCACTCACGGTCTAGCGAATGGGGGAAAAGTTTGTGGCCCAGGTGGGGATCAAACCTTCACACACTTCGAACCCGGAGTTTTGTAGGCAGGTGCGTTACCTCTAGACCACCAATCCGCTATGGGTCCGTGGTTTGAATCTTATCTCAAACTGATATTGGAAATTCTCTTTCATTGTACTCCACCATGAGTTATGGTCCGGGTGCTAGTCTTAATGACAAAACAATCATAAATGGAGGCAACGTGCATTCAGCGCATACAAGAGAACTTCTGCCGACAAGGGTGTGCTGTCTCTGTACAGTAAACACTGAAAGTCTGATGTAGACAACTACATAGACAGACGGGTAAAACAAAAATCGGCCACATTGCAGTGTATGATTATTAAGGTGCCGTCGTGCATATACAACAACAAACAACCAATCAATCACAAAGGCAAATAAATAAATTCCTCACTCTGCGAAACTGAGACGGGATGGCCTAGTGGTTAGAACATTGCACTCGCAATCTGACGACCCCGGTTCGATTCCCGTTCAAGGGGAGATTTTCCTCTGGAGTTAACGTCAGTGCAGACTCCACTCTCCCCAAAAGTCCTTCGGATGAGACTATAAACCGAGGCCCCGTGCAGAACATCTTGCGCACACGTTAAATCCTGTTCCGCTTTTCGTAAGAGTAGGTCATTGTGTGCCGGTGGGAACAGATGACAGAATTTACAAAACCGCATACACACGGGGACTGGATGTAAAAAGCACACAAGGGCTTATTCCATTATCCTCGATATAAAAGAATAAAATACAAAAAAATATATAATAACCTGGAGAGGTCAAAAACAGCTTCCCACAGAGATTTCAGTGACCATATTTTTCAATGGCTTTCAGTTCCACTTCTGGGGCTAATTATTTTCAGTCACTGTTTTTTTCTGTCAGCGGCTAGAGTTTCTAGATTCACTAATGCTGAGATTTTTGCGGATACGATCGTTGTTGCCACCATGAAGGTAGCCGCATTCCGACCTCGGGGATGATGTCTAAACACGACACGAGTGTGCATGCGTTTTTGTCCGTGGTTTTTGTTTATTTTGGTTATCCGTTCCTGACGGCACACACGAAAGACACAACGAGTTTAAACGTGTGCGCAAGATGTTCTGCGTGCGTTCTCATACGGGGCCGTGGTTTATAGCAAGCCACTTTAATTCAGATACTAAAAAAAACACACAAAAAACTTTGGCCGAATTGTATCTGAGGTTTGACTGTCGTTGGCTTTTTTGTTATCTATTTGTTGTTACTTTTGTTAATGGCAGGGGGGAAGGTGGGGGTTACTGTCGTTGCTCGCCTGTATTTTTTCATTGATTTTGCTTGTTTGTTTGATTCATTCTTAATTCATGCTTGGTTAGAAAAACAACAACTTCCAGATGGAACATTTTCGATAAAAGTTATTATAATGAACTTTGCATGGTATCAAATTAACACCACACATATATCAGACGAAAACCCAAATGAATGTGTGCACAAAAAAACCACCAAAGACCAAAATACAATATTACTGAGGATTTATATTTCATAAATCATTTAACATTAAAACTCCATTTAACTCAATAAAAGCACCTGTGTTCGGTTTACTTCATGTAACAGTACTATCTGTCATAATAAAAACACTAATGATGTACCAAAAAATGGAGCAACAGTTGAAAGACTAACTTTAAAAGTAAACTATTCAAACATATAGCTCATTCATTTAAGCCTAATTTAAGTTTACTACATAATTTGAGAATACTTTAATGACAATTTCCAACAGAGATAAGGTGAAAGAATGAATTGAGGAATAAAATGAAATAGAAAGATAAATCAACAAATCAAACAACAACAAAAATCAATCTTACAAATACAAATACGTGGAATAATAATTATTAAAAATGCAAATGCACAAACGAAACAAAGAATTTTTAGGCCCAACAAGCCAATAAAATAATATTGCATAAAACCAAAGCCTCTCAGCTGTTATCAAAGAGCCCTTGATGTACCTACCACATGAACTCAAGACCTCTGACGCTCAACAAGCACTTGCTGCGCTGCGACCCCTCTCGGACCTCAGTGACATCATGTTTTCAATGTCTCACAGTTTTAATCGAGCGTGCTTCTCCACAGTAAACCTCCCACTGCCCACCTGACAGACAGACAGACAGACAGACAGAGGGGTGGGATGGGGGGTGGGGTGGGGTAGGGTAGGGAGGGTGGGTGGGATGGGGATGCTGGGAGTAGGATGGAGGTGGAAAGAGAGGAGGAGGAGGAGGAAGAGAGGAGAAGAAGGTGAATTGAAGACAAGAAAGAGTGCAAAGATCTCAGTGTGTG
>CM054134.1:30362798-30365298 GCA_028751875.1 Rapana venosa | reverse complement strand
CACCATCCTACCTTACCCTACCCTGCCTTACCCTACTCTGCCTTACCTTACCCCACCCTACCTTATCCTACCCTACGCTACCCTACCCTACCCTAACTTACCTTATCTTACCCAACCCTTACCTACCCTACCTTACCCTACCCTACTCTACCCTACCTTACCTTACCATAACTATCTTACCTTACCTTACCCTGCCTTACCCTACCCTGCCTTACCCTACTCTACCTTACCTTACTCAACCCAACCCTTCCCTATCTTACCTTACCTTACCCTACCTTACCTTACCCTACCTTACCCTACATTACCCTACCTTACCTTAACCTACCCTACATTACCTTACATTACCCTACCTTACCCTACCTTACCCTACCTTACCCTACCTTTCCTTACCCTTCCTTACTTACCTTTCCTCACCCTATCCTACTTTTCTCTACCCTGCCCTACTAACCTTACCCTACCTTACCCTACTCTACCATACCCCCTCTTACCCTACCCTACCCTACCCTACCTACCTTACCCTACCCTACCTTACACCCACCCCCCCCCTTCACCCTACCTTCCCACCCATACCTTGCCTAGCTATAAAGCACTTTATCCTACTCTACCTTACTTAAACTTTTCCCCCACCCTACACCACCCTAGCTTACCCTAACCTTTCAAGCATTACTGTACCCACCCTTCCCTACCCTAACCTACCCTACACTACCCTACCCTGATCTTTCAAGCTCTACTGTACCCTCCCATCCCAACCCTAACTTACCCTACCCTACACTACCCTAATCTTTCAAGCTCTACTGTACCCACCCTTCCCTACCCTAACCTACCCTATCTTACCCTAATCTTTCAAGGACTGCCATAACCACCCTACCCTACTCTAACTAAACTAATCTTGCATGCACTACTCTACCCACCCTACTCTACCCCACCATTCCTCACATTCTCCTACCCTAATCTTTCATGCATTACTCTACCCACCCTACTCTACCCCCACCATACCCCACCTTCTCCTACCCTAATCTTTCATGCACTACTCTACCCACCCTACTCTACCCCACCATACCCCACCTTCTTCTACCCTAATCTTTCATGCACTACTCTACCCACCTTACCCTACTCCACCCACCCTACCCTACCCTATCCTACACTACTGAACCATATCATACATTATCCTACCTTTCTGTGCCATATCATGTTATTTTGTCATGCTATGCCATACCCTGTCTTGTCAAATCGCATCACTTCGTGCCATATCACTTTACATCGCAACACATTGCATCGCATTAAATCTCATCACACCATATCGCGTCACGCTGCAGTACAACTCATCACCTCATATCACATTACATTGCATCACGCCACATCATGTCACATAAAGTTGCATCACATCACATCATATCACATAACATTGCATCACATTACATCACATCATATCACATAACATTGAGTCTCATTTCATCATATAAAATCACATCACGTCATATCACATAACATCAAATCACATTACATCATAACAAATCCCATCGCGTTGTATTACATCACATTATATCACATAACATTGCATCACATCACATCACATGACGTTGCATCACATCACATTGCATCGTGTCACATTACATCACATCACATTGCAACGCATCGCAGCGCAACACATTAAATCGTATCGTATTGCATTTCATCACATCAAATCGCAACACGTCTCATTGCATCGTATTACATCACACGATACCATACCATACCATACCATAGCATACCAACCATACCATACCGTACCATAGTATCATACCAAACCAGCCATGCTATACCATACCATACCAAACCAACCGTGCCATACCATACCATACCAGACCATACCATACCATACCATACCAACCATACCATACCGTACCATAGTATCATACCAAACCAACCATGTTATACCATACCATACCAAACCAACCGTGCCATACCATATCAACCATACCATACCATACCATACCATGCCATACCATACCATACCATACTATACCAACCATACCATACCATGCCTTACCATACCATACCATACCATACCATACCATACTATACCAACCATACCATACCATGCCATACCAACCATACCATACCATACCATAGTATACCAACCATACCATACCGTACCATAGTATCATACCAAACCAACCATGCTATACCATACCATACCAAACCAACCGTGCCATACCATACCATACCACACCATACCATGCCATACCATACCATACCATACTATACCAACCATACCATACCATGCCTTACCATACCATACCATACCATACCATACCATACTATACCAACCATACCATACCATGCCATACCAACCATACCATACCATACCATAGTATACCAACCATACCATACCGTACCATAGTATCATACCAAACCAACCATGCTATACCATACCATACCAAACCAACCGTGCCATACCATACCATACCACACCATACCATACCATACCATACCATGCCATACCATACCATACCATACC
>CM054134.1:30305298-30360298 GCA_028751875.1 Rapana venosa | reverse complement strand
TGTTCTTCTTATGACTCGTTCCCAGGGATAATGACAGGGGAGAAAGATTCTGACGGAAAAAAAGAGAAGAGCGAAAAAACAAGCTCTAAAAAAAAGAGAAAAAAAAGGTTGTGATGAGTTTACCCAGCAAAACTCTCATACAGGAGGTTTTGTCGACTGATGAGACAAAATGAGAAACAGTACACGTTTGTGCTGATATATTTTTTCTACCAACTTTTTTTTATATAAATAAATGTGTTTTACAGAGAAAAAACACAGCTCAAACACATGTTGTTTTGTTTTCTTCTTTTTTTTCCATCACCCCCCCACCCCCCCTTCCTCAAAGTTTACAATTGTAGCCGGTTTTCCCTGTGCCTTCTTGTGTTGTATCCCTTCAGCCAAGTTTGAAAAGCAGGGTTGTCAGTGATTTGCCGGATCAATTGACTTCACAGAGGCAAGTGACAAGCCTTATCAATGGACTTCACAGAGGCAATCAGCAGACATCCAGAAGAAGTTGTCAGCATCCCCCCACATCCTGGGGCTGATCCTGCCAGTGGTGTGCTTTCTGATGGCCCTGTTCATCATGGTCATCACCACCCTAGCCCTGGTCGTCATCGCCAAGTTTCGCTCCCTGCGCACTCCCAGCAACATCTGCATCGCCTCTCTGGCCGCTGGTGACTTGATGGTCGGTGTGGTCTTGGCTCACCTGTCTGTACTGATGACCGTTCGTGAGGAGGACTACAGCAGCACCGTCATGGGCCTCGGGGGTCAGGTGCTCATCGTTATGGAGTAAAGTCACGGCCTTACAATCCGTCACGGTGTCCGTGGATCGCTACCTCGCTGTCGCTCACCCTTACTATTATGAAACATGTGTGACAAACAAAACTGAAAATCTGTGTACTTGATATCTGGGTGTTACCCGGCTTAATGTGCGGCGCAATGTTTGTCATCTTAAAGGAGCATCACAGTTCCAGGCCCGTTTGCACTCAGCCTTGGCGCAAGCAGCAGTCCTGCTCATGGCGCCCCCGTTCTACGTCAGCATCCCTGTATGTGGAGTGGTGTATGCCTTGATTTCTCGCGTCATCAGAGGATGATTGCCCTCCAGCGAGTTCTGGCCTGCGCTCAACAACTGCCGCTTAGAGAAACCTTTCTGCAGAAGATGACAACCACCAAGATGTGTGTGGTGGTGTTTGGGTTCTAGGGGCCTATTGTGTTTTCTCGCTGCCTTTCATGACAGCTATCAGTATATCATTTACAGTGCCGGTGCCTGTCTATCTCAAGCAAGCTTTCACTCTGTTGAACGTTGTCAAGTCGGGCTTAAATGTTTTGATACACTTGTTCTTAAACCAGGACTTCAGAGCTGCTTTTAAACGACTGTTGACGAATACATGATTTCAGGAACAGCTGTTAGCGACATGGTTGTGCATGTGCATGCACCTTTTCGTTGGAAGAAAAAACAACAACTTTTTAACCAATAGTTTTTCATGGACCCAATGTCTATATGTTTCAACTTTTTTTTTGGAATTCACATAAATGTTAAAGGGGACATGAAGCCAAAAAACCCACACACAAACAACCAACCTTAAAAACCCCATGAGGGTTGCTCACCTCAATTAAACTACAACAGTAGTATCAGTAACAATAGTAACAACAACAGCAACAATAGCGACAACAAGCTAAAGTAATATATATATATATATATATATATATATATATATATATATATATATATATATATATATATATATATATATATATATATATATATATATATATATATATACTTTTTTTTTAATGTAGATAGACTTAAGAGTTTTTGTTTCATATAATATACCTTTTTAATGCCTTTTATTTCTCTATAGTTTTGTCTTTAGTTTTCTAACATCTCTTCATCATAAATTGTGTTCTGAGTGATTTTAAAATCTAGAAATTCTTACAAGAAATTCAGAACTTATTTTTAACTTAATTTCCTAAACCTTCCAGTCTCTTTCTCTGCGCCAACATTAGACTACATGGGATCGACATGTCGGGCCGTTTAGGTCAATCAATTAATCAATCAATCAATTAATCGATCAACCGATCAATCAAATTCTTTAATTTCGAGAATAATGAATAAGCTCTCATGTGCTTTTTTCTTTACAGCCAATCCCCGAGTTCCCCGAGGTCAGAAGTCCACAAAGAAGCTCATCAATGTTAGAGCATCATTATGGCACTAACAAGATGGCCCTGTTCTGTAGCTGGGTCACTTCATTGTATTGTATTGTATTGTATTGTATTGTATTGTATTGTATTGTATGCTCCTTTATGTCACAGCAGATTTATTTTCTCTGCCTGAAATTCGGGCTGCTCTCCCCGGGGAGAGCGCGTTGCCACAAGAGCAGCGCCACCCATTTATTTTTTTCTTCTTTTGATGTCTGCATACATGTGTATTTGCTTCCCTATCAGACTGGCTTTTTTTTTTTTTTACAAAACTTTGCCTGGGACAACTCTCTCGTTGTCGAGGGTTCTTTTACGTGCGCTAAAATGCGTGTTGCACATGCGACCTCGGTTTATCGTCTCATCCAAAAGGCTAGCACCCAGCCCACCGCTCACGGTCTAGTTAAAGGGGAAAAGGTTTCGGGCACAAACGAGGATCAAACCTCCATTTATTTATTTTTATTTATTTATACCCTCGCCATTACCTATACTGAGGGAAGAAGTGGAAGAAGCCATCCGCAGTTTACCAGTAGGAAAGTCCCCAGCAGCAGACAACATACCATCAGAGCTGCTCAAGCATGGTGGCGAAACAGTCATCACACATGTTACAGCTATCTGTCAGAAGATTTGGGAGACAAAACAGTGGCCAACAGAATGAACACAATCACTCATCATACCCCTGCCCAAGAAGGGGAATTTACGCCAATGCCAAAACTATAGAACAATCAGCCTCATCAGCCACGCCAGCAAGATCATACTCAAAGTTATTTTGAATCGACTAAAGAAGGAGGCAGAAGAACACCTTGCAGAGGAACAAGCTGGGTTCAGGGCAGGCAGAAGCACAATCGAACAGATTTTTAACTGCCACATCATGATGGAAAAACATCTTCAACATCAGAGAGACCTGTTCCACAACTTCATCGACTTCAAGAAGGCTTTCGACAGAGTATGGCACGAAGGCCTGTGGCAGGTCCACAGAATGTTTGGCATTGAAGGACTAGTGCAAACCATTCAAGCATTATACAACACCGCAAGCAGTGCAGTCCTGAACAATCAGGTCGGAGACTACTTCAAAACCACAGTTGGGGTCCGACAAGGATGCCTGTTATCTCCAGTCCTGTTTAATCTGTTCTTGGAAAACATTATGAGAGAGACCCTCCATGACTTCCACTCTACCATCTCCATTGGCGGCAGACCCCTCAAGAACTTGCGGTTCGCCGATGACATTGACCTCATGGGCGGAAGTAACACAGAGCTGCAAGATCTTACGACCAGACTTGAGAACAGAGCTGGAGCATATGGGATGGAGGTGAGCTCGGAGAAAAGTAAAGTACTTGTGAACAGCACGAGCAACGCCACTACTAAAATTTACATGAACGGCTAGCAACTGGAGGAGGTAGAGGCTTTTAAATACCTTGGCGCTACACTCACAAAGGACGGGCGATCGACGACATAAATCAAAGTCAGACTAGCCATGGCAAGATCTTCCATGACAAAACTCACCACCATATGGAAAAGTAAAGAGATCAGTTTCCCAATCAAAATAAAGCTCTACAAAGCCCTAATTCAGACTATCCTGCTGTACGGAAGTGAAACCTGGACATTGACTGCTGAAACAGCAAAGCGAATCCAGTCATTTGAAACAAAATGCCATAGAAAACTACTGGGCATATCCTGGAGAGAACGAAAGACCAATGAATTTGTCAAGAGTCAAATAACACGGCTGGCAGGTCCACAGGAACCCCTTCTCACCATCGTCAAGAAGAAAAAGCTGACATGGTTCGGCCACGTCACCCGCCACAACACTCTGCCAAAAACAGTACTGCAGGGAACACTCGAAGGTGGCAGAAAGAGGGGAAGACAGAACAAGTCATGGATGGACAACATCAGAGAATGGACCAGAATGAATGACTCGACACTACTGCGCAGAGCCGAGGACCGAGATGGATGGAGGAGGCTTACCACGGCATCATCTTTCGTGTCTTCTCCACGACCGCCAAGGTCATGGGACTGATGATGATGATGATGATGATGATGATGATGATGATGATGATGATGATGATGATGATGATGATGATGATGATGATGATTTATACCACTTTAAGTCACGGCAGATTTCTCTGCGTGAAATTCGGGCTGCTCTCCCCGGGGAGAGCACGTCGCCACAAGAGCAGCGCCACCCATTTTTTTCCTGTCTGCAACAGTATTTGTTTCCCTATCAGAGTGGCTTTTTTCTACATAATTTTGCCAGGGAAAACTCTCTTGTTGCCCTGGGTTCTTTTATGCGCGCTAAATACCTATGTGCAGCACACAGGACCTCGGTTTATCGTCTCATCCGAAAGACTAGCGCCCAGACCACCACTCATGATCTAATGGATGGGGGAAAAGTTTCGGGTCCAAACAGGATGTCCACGGCAGACTTCAAAACCCAGATTGTTCAATTACTAGGCAGGTGTGTTACCTCTAGACCAGCAGTCCCGGGGCGTTCAGTGGTGCCTGTTCAGAGCCAACCTATGCAAGAACACCAGTTTCCAAACTTCCCACTGATGGCAGTCATACCTTTCCTGCCGAGCACAGCACTTTGAGACACTCACTCGAAGACACTACTACAAGCGTTTGTCATGGTTTAAAAAAAAAATTAAGTCTAACCATTGATGTAGCCACAATCTATGACAAGGATAATGTCTAAACACACCACTTTCAATATGCTTTTATTCTAAGTCATCTATTTAAATCGGCAAGTGACAGCCATTTCCTTTAAAAAGAGGAATGGGATTCAACATGCAAGCGTCCACACATGATTTTTAGATTTGAAAATCTCATCCCAAAGCCAGGAAGATGATTGGTGTAAGCTGTTCAAATGCTGGTTCCCAAGAATGATCTTCCAACTTAAAAATTTACTGACCATGGAATCAAATATCAAACAAGTACCCAAACCCAGGCCTATGGCAAAGACAAATCTTATCATGAGTATCCAGGAATTAAAAGATCTTGGGTTCGAATCTTTTCCATCGTCAGCCATTAGACCAAGAACAACGCAATGGAATCGCATATCTAAAAAGTTCGTCGCAGATATGTGTATACCCATCAAATATCACAGGTGTTATACCATGCTCCAGAAGTTTCCAATTTAACACCAAATTAATTAACATTCAGAAGTGCATAATATACGGATTTCTGCACTATCTCATCATCATCATCATCAGTCCCGTGACCTTGGCGGTCGTGGAGAAGACACGAAAGACGATGCCGTGGTAAGCCTCCTCCATCCATCTCGGTCCTCGGCTCTGCGCAGTAGTGCCGAGTCATTCATCTGGTCCATTCTCTGATGTTGTCCATCCATGACTTGTTCTGTCTTCCCCTCTTTCTGCCACCTTCGAGTGTTCCCTGCAGTACTGTTTTTGGCAGAGTGTTGTGGCGGGTGACGTGGCCGAACCATGTCAGCTTTTTCTTCTTGACGATGGTGAGAAGGGGTTCCTGTGGACCTGCCAGCCGTGTTATTTGACTCTTGACAAATTCATTGGTCTTTCGTTCTCTCCAGGATATGCCCAGCAGTTTTCTATGGCATTTTGTTTCAAATGACTGGATTCGCTTTGCTGTTTTAGCAGTCAATGTCCAGATTTCACTTCCCTACAGCAGGATAGTCTGAATTAGGGCTTTGTAGAGCTTTAGTTTGATTGGGAAACTGATCTCTTTACTTTTCCATATGGTGGTGAGTTTTGTCATGGAAGATGTTGCACTATCTAGTGATTACTAAATGTTACACAACGATGTTTTCTTGGTTTTGTGTGTGTGTGTGGGGGGGGGGGGGGGGGGGGGTTATTGGGGGGGGAGGGAGTGGGGGGTTTTGTAATAACAAATACAAAAACAAGCTTTTGTGAGAGGTGTTACATAACTGTTTTCATAAGACGACAAAGTTAGATTAGATTCAAACGCTTTAAATCTGTGTTCTACAGCACCTTGCTCCGCTACAGAATTGCCCAATTCATTCCACTAAAGTCCATAATGAATAGGGACCCAGCATAAAGCAATTCCAGTTCTTTTAGTTGCAAAATAATATACGAAGAATTCAACTACTAATACAAGCCCTTCGGATGAGACTATAAACCTGTGAGTCAACGCATGCAGAGCATCTTGAGCACACGTTAAAAACCACTTCCGTCTTTCCGAAGAGTAGGCCACTACGTGCCAGTAGAATGGACATCAAAAAAACAAAAAGGAAAAGAAAAAAAAGGGGGGGGGGGGAAAGCCTGCACATAGGCGTCATGTTTGGACACCATCCTCGAAGTCGGAATGCGGCTACCCTTAATAGCGGGTAAAAAAACGGTCGCATACACAAAATCCACCACTGGTGAGCCTCAGAGCTCTAACCGAGGAAGAAAAAAACACCATCAAGTACAGACCTTTTCCTTAGCCTATTTTTCCCAGGCAGTATTTTAGTGCATAAGTGAACACAACAACAACATGGTGTAAATACCAGCAGGGATATTAGAAAATTTCACATGAAGCTATCTAGAGCACTTGCCCCGGCTTGTGATTGGCTGCTGCAATCACGTGTCCGGAATCCGCCATCTTGGTTTTTCGTCTGCTACGACAGAACGGCCTGTCGTATTGTTTGATAGATGATAACTTTCCCCATCTCCAATGAAGAGATGCTGCACTGGCTAATTAGGTAAGTGATGCTTACCGCGTGGTCTTTCCGCGCGTTTTTCCTCCATTGCGTTCGATACCAGACCGAAGCACCTCAAGTTCAAGCAGTTTTCTCAACTTGTCTGTTTTCTCTCAACACCATGAACTTCTCAGGTTTTTTCGTGTTTTGATCGAGAAGCGTTAAACTATTACAAAAAGTTAGATGACATGTGTAGTAAGATGTGTGGATACCATAAAAATTGTTATAATTGTCAGAATTGTGTGTGTGTATACAGGGTGGGATGGTGGGCGGGTGTGTGCGCGCATGTGCTTGTGACATTGTGCCCAAGATGGCGGATTCCGGACACGTGATTGCAGCAGCCAATCACAAGCCGGGGCAAGTGCTCTCGATAGCTTCATGTGAAAATTTTCTGGGTCTTGCCAGGCTCTCTCTCTCTCTCTCTCTCTCTCTCTCTCTCTCTCCTCTCTCTTCTCTCTCTCTCTCTCTCTCTCTCTCTCCTCTCTCTCTCTCTTTTATTATCATATAATAATAAATAATACATGGAATTTATATAGCGCTATATCTTGCAGAAAACAAATCAAAGCGCTTTCATTCATCCTACTCATTCACATGCAGCCAGTTACAATTAATAGGTTGGGGTTTTTTTGGTGTGTTTTTTTACAAATTCAAATGTATACACACACGCTCGCACGCACGCACGCACGCACACACACGCACACTCTCGCACACACATAAAGGTTGTACACTCCGGCAGGGTGGGGTTTGGGCTGTTGAGGGCAGGGACAAAAATGAAATGGAGCAAGAAGGGAAAATCTTAGAATTGAAATAAATGTCTTGAGGCCGGATTTAAAAGCGTCATAAGATGGCTTTTGGCGAAGGGAGAGAGGGAGCGATGGCCAACGGTGGACTGGTTGAATCTAGATATTCTTAAGCACAAGGAATCTGCAGCAGAGCGGAGGGAACGAGAAGGAGTATACAGGTGAAGACATTCACAGAGGTAGGAAGGTGCTGTTTTTTGGAGGCATTTGTAACAGAGGGTACTGATCTTATAGTTTACTCTCTGTGGCACAGGCAACCAGTGGAGAGATCGCAAGAGAGGAGTAATGTGCTTAGATTTTTTTTCTTCCTGAGGACTAGAGAGCTGCAGAGTTTTGTATACGTTTAAGGGAGTGGATAGATGATGCTGGCAGACCAGCCAGAAGAGAATTGCAATAGTCCAGATGTGAGAGAATGAGAGATGTGACTAGTTTGGATGTTGCATCAGTGGACAGGTACTTTCGAACTGCACCTATCCCTAAGGGCGGGGACTGGATGTAAAATAAAAGCACATGGGTGCTTATTCATTATCCTCGAAATAAAAGAATTTGTCATTGTCATTGTCTCTCGCTAACAGATTGTTGTTGCTGTTGTGTTGGGTTTTTTTAAATCTCAAAAGTAAAGGGTCATTAACCTTACGCACCTAAAGGCAAAAAAGTTCAGGCTGCGTAAGCTCCCTTGTGTTGCCGACCATCTTTGCCGATGTTTCGTTTGACAACGAAGCTATCAAACTCTGCAGAATGACTTTAGCTTTGTCAGGGAGAATAACACGAACACTGCAGGTATGTCTTTTAGTATTCTTTCAAAATTATGAAAGTATTGGAAGATTTCTAGCAACCCCTTTATCCTTACTTATAATTATTTGTTGTTGACAGATAACTGACCTTGTTACCAGTGTCAATTCAAAGTCGTCTGCTTCGCGGTCATCCAGCTGGTGTTTGTTTTGTGACTGTTAAACCATGAAGATTGCTTGTAACTTGGATTGCTCGACGCATAAATTTTTTGTGTGTGCCTTTGTTGCTAAAGAGTGTGTGTGTGTGTGCGCGCGCGCGTGCGCGCGCTCTTCAGCTTGTGTGTGTGCTTCAGCTTGTGTGTGTTCTTTCTTTCTTTGTGTGTGTGTGTCACTTTTTGTGTTCCAGTGGATAGTGGAACTGGAAGGGGGAGTGGTGGTGGGGAAGGAAGGGGGTATTGTGTTACCTGCTGTGGGCTTAAATGTGCATGGTTGTATGTTTTTCACTTTCAGTGTGATATAATGTACTTTGATGTATTATAAGGTATGTATACTGAGTTAGTTTACCCCTTTTTAACATGAGTCTACATTCAGGAATGTTATACTGCTATTTCATATTTTTCTCTTTTTCTAAAATGTGTGTGTGTACCTGTGACTGTGTGTGTATGTGTGTGTACATGTGAGTTTGTGACTGTCAGTGTGTGTGTGTTTGCGTGTGTGTACATGTGACTGTGTGAGTGTATGTGTGACTGTGTGTGTATTGTGTGTGTACATGTGACTGTCAGTGTTTGTGTGTGTACATGTGACTGTGTGTGTGTACATGTGACTGTGTGTGCTTGTGTTTGTGTGTGTGTACATGTGACTTTGTGTGTGTGTATGTGTGACTCTGTGTGTGTGTGTTAATCTATGGGAACATACATTGATACAATACATCCCAAATGGAAATTTTTGGATTGTATGCAAAATAACTCCATGATGATAAGATCTTTAGTTGTTGGAGCACTCCAAATCCAATGTTGTTAATATTACATATACACTGTGTATTATTACTATTAGTATCTTTAAGTAATCTATTGTTTTCTATGGACTGATAAAGTGATATTGTATTTGAATTTTAGTATGCATTCCAAGTATCAGGTAGAAGTTAGTGTTGGTTATTCATTGCCAATATTGGTATGATGGTATGCCTTATAAGTTAAATATCATTCATTCACTTGTTTGAAACTTCAATGATTTGATGGGCGTTTCCTTATGACAACATTCAGAAAACATGCCAGAATATCAGATGCAGCTTACACAACTTATTATATGTCTGTATTCTATAAACAGTGATTTTTTTTCTATGCATGTTGCTTGATAACTTTAGCTGAACAATGTGACTTTGTGAGTATGATAAACTTAGTTTATGGTTCAGGTTGCTGCAAAAATGAGTGCAAATGCTGAAACAGCCTTTACTCTTTGTGAATACATTTTTCCATGAATTACAGTTTTGGAGAACAATTGGATGAACTGTGTAATCTCTACTTTGAAATTTATTCCAAGATGACCATTTAAAAGTTTGTTTTTTATTTTCATTTCATAAAAGTTTGGGTTTTTTAAACATAAAATCTGTTTTTTAAAAAAACCCCAAACTGTCTGCATACATATACTGATACAGTCTAGAAAGAAATTGTTAGAATATTATTCATAAAACTAAGAGTGAAACATTATGATTTTTTCCCATAAAACTCTTACCAGCAATTTACTGATGATGATAATGAATTATACCAATATGTGTGATGCAGGGCCGGCTGTACTGTACGGCAGCCAGATATCAGGAGAGCAGTGGGCCATATCCAGGCCATCAGCCCCCTTATGGGCCACAGGTGTGGTTCTCTTTTTAAACATTCACTTGGTCATTTTCCTGACCTCCTGAGGGCCTCTCTCCCTCGCAACTTAAAAAAAAAATTCTTTGGAGCAAATACATATATTATGCATGCCCGTACGCATGTGCACACAAACACACGTACACACGCATGTGTGCACATGTGCACACACACATGCACGTGCACACATGGCACGCATGCATACACACACAGAGGCACATGCATGCATGCACACACACACACAAACACATACAGCACACACACATACACACACAGGAACACAAAGCAGGAGGTGAATAATCTTATGAAGTCATTAACAGATTCAGATTAGTACAAGCTTAGTTATGATATTACTGCTTGAAACACGGTCATCCTACATCATGTATCTTGATTGTGTGTGTTTGTGCATATGACCAGGTATGTGTGTGTGTGCTCATGTGTGTGTGCACATGTCAAAGTCACAGTCAAAGTCAAACTTTCATTTTCAGATGGTACATTGAATAAGCAGTGCATTTGCTTATTTTCATCAAGCCAGCGTGTGTGTGTGTGTAAACAACCATCATAAATGTGTGATGAGTCTTTGCTTCAATTCATTGTCTCTAATTTATTTTCATTTCTGTCCGCTTTTAGCCGTGATTTAATTTGTCTATTGTTAATGTATTTTCATTCCAGCTAACAAGATTACCAAATGGACTGGCCGTGGCAACCATAGAAAACTACTCTCCAGTAGCTCGTGTGGCTCTCGTGGCCAATGCAGGGTGCCGGTTTGAGGATGGCGATAACCTGGGAGTCACCCACTATTTACGCCTAGCTTCTGGTCTGGTCAGTTTGACTTGAGTTTTTCTTATGAATGGTTTTTTCATATGGGATGGTTGATCACTGGATGATGATGATGATGATGACAACGATGACGACGATGGTGGTGGTGGTGGTGGTGAGGATGAGGATGTGTGTGTGAGTGTGTGTAAAAGAGGGGTGGGGAAGGGGGGTGCGTGTGTTTGTGCATGTGTATACATGCATCCAATATGTACACAAATATCTTTCTATATAAATATAATTTGTCGACACACATTTCATCAGTTGTGTACCATCAGATTGGTAATACTTCTTGTGCCAGAAATAGATCCGATCCTCTTCTTTTTGTATCCAATTTGCCCTCCTTCCCTTGCATCCGCATGCACACACACACACATACACACACACACCACATGCTTTAAAGTTTGTTTATATGTTTGTTGTTGGGTTTGGGGTTTTTTTTTTCCTTTTTACCACAATTACCTTGTCATGAATGATGAAGCAAGTTTACTAAAGTTGTCATGTTATATTCAAATATTGTGAATTAAGTTCTGTGTTTGAGAGGGGTTTTTTAGGTTATTTTTAATTTTAATTTCTTTGTTGACTGATTCATTTTATTTGTTGTATGGTTTTGGGTGGGGGTTTTGTTTTGTTTTTATAAATTCTTCAGCTAGAGCTCTGAGATTCACAAAAGGTGAGATCTTCGTGTATGCAACTGTTTTTATTTTTTCCTCCACCGTTAAGGTAGTTGCATTCCGACTTATGGGATGTTGATTGATTTGTTTTATTACACACTTACAGAGTACTCAGAAATCCTCAAGCTTTGGCATCACAAGGACTCTTCAGCAGACTGGGGGAGACTTCACGTGAGTATTGAGTACAGCACACTGCATCATTTGTTCTCTGTTCTTTTTGTGAAAGAGATGTTGTCAGGGTATGTTGATTTAAAGGGGAAATGCTTTTTCTTTTCTTTATTTCATGATGATCAGTGATAGTGATAATGCTGTGGAGCTGTAAATGTAATAATCATCTGTGCCCTGATATCAATGTTTTATAAGAAGAAAAGGAAAAAAAGAAGTAATGTAAAAGTTGTCTGTAATGCAAAAAAGATAATTTGTGTATGATTTCATCACAACACACATGCATGTGCAATACAAACATACATACATGGACATGCATGTGCACATGCGTGCACATGCACACACACTCACACACACGTGCACTCTCACACACACACACACACACACATGCACATGCCTGCATTTTGCATGCATGTTAATTAACAGGAAGGTAGGTGAGTTATCAGGTAGATGGACAGAAACATGGACAGACAGTATGTTTCTTGCTTGTCTTACTTTCAGGTGTTCTTCTTCTCGGGAATATATGTTCTACAAAGTTGACTGTCTTCGGGACAATTTGTGAGTATTATCTGTGTACATTCTTGTTTATTTCACTCACTGTGTTTACATGGGGGGTTTTCCCATTCATCTTTTTCTTTAAAAATAGTTGCTCATTTTATGATGCATTTTCCTGTGACAGATGTAAAGAAATTGTTTTAGTCAAAGTATAATCATACAGTCAGATATTTAAACGTGAATTTTGTTGCAAAGCAAATGTCAAAATTTACATGTTAACCTCTTCTTCTTCATCATCGTCTTCTTCTGGAGCTATAAAATATAAAATGTAAATGTGTTGAACTTGACTGTGTGTTAAAATGCATACTCTTCGACCTGTTTCATGCCCCAAAAAAGCTGTGTGTGGTAAGGATTGTCATCACACTCATGCACACTATATTGTATAATATACATTTCATCTATTCATGCTTTATATTTCTTGTTGGTTTTATCTAAGAAATAACAGTATCATTTTTTTCTGTATTGATGAGAATGATAGAGCTCTGTGTGTGAAAGAGAGTTTGCAATTTTTAAAAAAGTGTTGGAATGGATAGCTACTGTGTGTGGCAGAGAGTTTGCAATCAAAAAAATTTGGGGGATTGGATAGCTACTGCATGAGGAAGAGAGTTTGCAGTTTTAAAAAAAGTGTCGGAATGGATAGCTACTGTTTCAGTGTGTGGTAAACAACTTAGTGCAAAAAGCTTTAGACTGTGTATACAGTATGAAACAGGGATAGTGACCTAAGCATTGATGGAATAGACAGTACACTGTGTGTGGCAGAGACCTAGTCACCTAAACATTGAAAGAATGGACAGTAGACTGTGTGTGGCAGGGAGCTAGTGACCAAGATACTGATGGAGATGACCGCAGCTCCAGCTTTTAAGCCCTGGGAACTGTCGGAGCTGGCCGGACATCTTCGTTTGGACTTGGCCAAGCTGCAGACACAGCCCAATGTCTGTGAGTTGTTGCCAGGTGTTCCCCAGCTTGATACCTTGGGGAGTTTAGCCAGAATGTACACAATGTCTCACTCATCACACCTAGCAGTCACTGTGAATGTTTGTCAGAGAATTCTCAGATTTGTACGCTGCCTGTAATAGTGGAGTTTTGTCTAATTTCGAATGAAAAAGGTTTTGATTGAAAATAGAACTTGGTGAAATGAAGGAAACTGTACAAAGGAGTATTAAATGATTATAAGTAAAAGAGAGAAAGAAAAAGAGAGATGAGCATAAAGCCAGGGTGTGTGTGTGTGTTTTCACACACGCATGTGTGTGTGTGTGTGTGTGTGTGTTAGGATGGGATGAACAAAAAAAGGGAAACTATTGTTCAACCAATTAATGAGCCGACTGTTCAGCCAATGAAATGTTCACAAAGCTAAGCAATTTTTGGAATGTCTGTTTTCCATCCATTCACTTTGATATGTACATATTATAGGTCATGACTTTCTGTTGCCTATCTGTTTACTTGCATACCTGCCTACTTCTTCTGCTCTGTAGTCATTTTTTGGATACATAGTATGCATTGCACTGTAAATGCTCCTATCCCCTCCCCTCTGTTTTTCCCTCCCCAGTGGTCTATGACCTGCTGCACCAGGCAGCTTTCCGCAACACACTGGGTCGTTCCCTGTATGCGCCCGAGTTCATGGCAGGCAAGTACACCTCCGAGCAGCTCCTGCACTTCATGAAGGCCTACTACTCCACCGGCCGACTGGCACTGGTGGGGGTAGGGGTGGACCATGAGGAGATGGTGGGCTATGCCCAAAAGTTCACTCCCTTCTCTGCTGCCAACATCGCCCATGACAAGGCGAAATACCACGGTGGTAAGTACAAGTTTCAGATGGTTTGAGCAGATTTTTGTGTAGTCAAGTTTTGTCACGTAGCAGGTATGTTTTACTTTGGGTTAAAGTGTTTTAATGGTCGGTTTCTTCTGTGATCAAAAAGTGAACATACTGATGTAGAATATTTTGTGAGATTGAAGGTTGCTATATGACTGCATCTTAAAACAACAGGTTATTTCTTGCAGTCAGATGTGGTTGGTTTCACTTGCTGTCCACTCCATTCCAGAATCCTCCCAGGTAGCTTCATGTAGGAAGTGAAACCAAATGAGTTACAACCTTCCTGGGTAAAGGAACCTTTAGCTTTACTCTCTGATTTAACTGAGAATTGCTGAAAACACTCAGAGATCAGCATAGTTAATGCTATTGAGAATGACCATATTAGACACTGTAGGATATGATTTTCATGTTAAGTTTGGTTCTTTTGTTGTTGTTTTTGTTGTGTTTTTTTGTTTGTTTTTTTACTGCAGGTAAAATGATTGTATATGTATGTATCTGTGGGTTTTGTATAATGTTAAATACATGTATGTGTCTGCACAGAAACAAATGATATATTTTCAGTGTGAATTGAATGGAAAAGAATGAATTTACGATGAAGTCTTGTGTGACAAAATGTTAAAGTCAGAAACTCAGAAAATTTATACATAAAAAGAGAACTGTTACCTACAGTGTTTTGAACCAGAAACATGGCTCAACAAATCCTCAAGTAGACATCTATAACAAACAGTCTTCTGGCCTGTACTTTCATCCAAACAGTAATGTCTCTGAGAATGGTTTTCAGTTGTGTTGTTTTATGTGTTACCCTCACTTTTCCATCGAAGTGTTATATCGAAAATAGTGTTGGAAAAATAGTCCCCGTGTGGCTGGTGTCTGAAGAGTAAAGTTGATTAAAAAATGTTGTGCTCTGTATCTGTATCTGTTGTGTGATGTATGAAATTGAGTTAGAAATAAACAGTGGTGATATCTTATCAGTGGGTTTTTTGGGTGCTATTTTTTTTTATATGTAACCTTGACTCTTGATTCTCATATTCATGGCTGAGTTTCATTAGCTTTATTGTTTTCTTATAACTCAGTCCCAGGTTAATGAAGCTTAATGTTTATGGCATTCTTTTCACTTAGAACCTATAAAGAAAAGCATTAATCGTCTCAAGAACCAAAAATTTGGTTCTATTTTAACTGTCAGAAAGTAGTTTTAAAAAAACAAAAATAAATAAAGAAAGAATATGCAATATATATTTTAGTTTTTCAAAATCTTTCAAGCCTATGATCACTCAGTTCTCATCAAATGAATTGATGGGATACTTACAATGGAGACAGTACATCTACATCCATGTACCAAGTAAAAATGATAATGATAATAATCGTAATTATAATAATGATGATGATGATAAAAGTAATATTTTTAATAGTAATGAAAGTAACAAGTTTTTAAAAGGAATGATAAGACAAAAGGCATTCACAAAATAGTGTTTGTTTCCAGGTGAGATAAGACAGAACACTGGAGGAAACCTGACCTACGCAGCTGTGGCTTTTGAAGGCCCCAGGTTAGATGTCAAAGATGACTCCTGACTCTCTCTCTCTCTCTCTCTCTCTTTCTCTCTCTCTTTCTTTCTCTCTCTCTCTCTGTGGCCTAAGGCCAATGTACATATTAAACAAGTTCAGAGTTCTCTCTCTGGAGCTAATGATGTGAGGGAAAGAGAGAGGGAGAGGTTGAAGTGTAGCTGTTTAAAGGCAATTCAAATATTGCCACCTATAATTATTCCGACCTTCTTGGCCACATTGCTCTGCAGCAGTGAAATGGGTCTTCAGTTCTTTTCTTTCTTTCTTTCTTGTTGTTTACGTTTGATTGTTGTGACCTTTACCTTTGATGCACAGATAGAGAGTGCAACATAAAATATCGCTTTACTTTAGTGATGATTTTGAGAGCTCTCTGCTTAAGTGATGATTTTGAAAGCTGTCTTATGACATAAACCTGTATTTCTAATAAGTGTCCTATTGATAAATGTTTGAAGTCAAAAATGATTATTGCAACAAATTCTGTTTCACTCATATTTGTTGATGTGTTATTAAAAAAATTCAACTAAACATTGAGCATCTCTTGTCTAACAATAGCTATGATATGAGGTTAGCAATAATAATGATGTATGGCAGTCATTTTTTTTTTTTTTTTTTTTTTTTTGCTGCCTCATCTTCTGTGACGTCCTCCGTCCTGCTGTACCCACGCCGCTCATTCCAATCTCCCCGCCACAGCCATACCCAGATTTGTTATGTCTCATCCCCAGAGTCGGAGGTCCACAGGGAGCCAATTACTATCAGGCCGCTGTGGGGCCACCAGCCAGAGGGGCCCTGCACTGCTGCTGGGTCACTTTGGCGGTGTTCAGTGGTGCCTGTTCTGAGCTAACATACGCAGGACACCACCTACTAAGCCCCCTACTAACGACAGTATTAGCTCAGTCGCGGAGCCAGACTGAGTGAGTTGCCCACCCGAGGTGGCAGCCACCACAACGTCCCTCCAACGACCGTTCCCCGCGAACCCCCAACCCCAAAGGCTTTGACACAAACTCACCACAGGCACAGAAGTGTATGGGCAAACCAAATATGAGGTCACCATGAGACCAGAGAAACTGGGACCACCGAATCAGAGGTTTTTTAATTGCATGATAATCAATGACAATGAAGATGACGTAATTATGCTGCTGTGGAAGTGCATATGCTTTGAGACTACTTGACAGGGTTGTACTCTACGCTTACTATCATAATATATCCCGGCGTCAACCGGGCCCGAGAGATACAGACACCTGCAGTGTTGGTCAGATAATTTGAGCAACACTCTCAAACTCGCATCCGTTAAGTGGATGAAGCTCGACTGTGTGGTCCCAGTCTTCCCACTGAGCCCACAACACACTCACTCTGGGTAGGAGCCGGCCGGAGTCCGAAAAATCCCTATGACTCTTATGGGAATCGAACCCGCGACCTTCCAGTCCGTAACCCAAGGCGCTAACCACTGCGCCATGGCGGCTGGTATGTATGGCAGTCAAGCTAGGTTTAAGATAGGTCTTCACTTTGTTTGAGTGGTAAAGATTTCCTCCCTCAGCAAGCTTACTCATTTCAGTTTCCAAGGTGTGGTATAGGTAAGCTTTTCCTCTGTGCAAGCACACATTCCAGGATGAATTAATGATGTGCAGTATAAATGGAATACTTCCCTCACTGTATGACACCACTTTGGAAAATGTAGACACTAAAAACTAACAGGCTCACATGCTAAAATGATTCCATATCAGGAGACTGTAGAAAAGTCAATTTCTTTTTTATTTTTGTGTGTGCATGTAAGTGTACATTTTGGTGCACTAGTTGAGGGTTGGCATAAACGGTGACCGTGGTACCTGATTGCAGTCTCACAGGCAAAGAGCAGCTGCATGCCTCAGTGCTGCAGAACCTGATGGGTACAGGGCCTTCCCTCAAGTACAGTGCTGGCAGCAGCTCCCCTCTGGCCCAGGCTGTGACCCAGGCCACCTCTCAGCCTTTTGCTGTTAGTTTTTGTCTGTCTGTTTGGTTTGCGTGTGTGTGTGTTGTGTGTGTGTAAGTAAGTAAGAGAGAGAGTCATGTTCGTAGGTAATAAGCCCATATCTTAAGTTTAGTATATGGCGTGCCGAATGAAAACGGTGCCAAGCAAAGATTGCAAGACTTAAAGGAATAATTTAGACCTTTTTATTGGTTCTAATGATAAATCTCACATGTTCTGGGTATTGATTTGAAAACCATCATTTCAAAACAGCTACTTCTCAATCTGTTCAAAGCTTATTGAATCTTGTGTATATTGTTGTATTGAATCACTTTTCTTGCTCAGATTAAGAACAAAGAAAGACTGCTTTCCAGATGTGGAAACTGCTGCTTGTGTTCACATTAGAAGATTCTTTAAGCTCATAGCGGTTGTGTGTTAATCAATGATTCATCTGTAGATGAAACAGCGCTGTGACTTGTTTTCAGGTCAAAGTTTTCTGATGGGGGAATTGAAAAAGAAGATGAATATTTTAAAATCTACTAACTTAACATAGTGTAGGAGGAAAAACACACACACACACACACACAAACAGACATTTGCACGTGCACGCAGGCACATGTATAACACACATATACACTAACAAAGCCTATGGCTATACACATCCCAGATAAGATATATTTTTGTTTCAGAAGTTTGTGAAAGTGTGTAATAGATAGCTGGAGATTTTCTTTTTTACCTATCAGTTTGCTTTTCTTTGATTTTTTTTTCTCCATACAGATTTCGTGCATCAGTGCCAGCTACACAGACAGTGGCTTGTTTGGCTTTTATGCCATTACTCAACCTAAAGAAATGGAAAAGGTAAGGGCTTCCAGCGTGTTTCTCATTTGTTTGCATGTGTCACCTGCTAGCTGTTCTCAAGTTGCAGTAGCTGACTGAATAGGGTAATGGGTTTGTAGTGCTAACATTCCTGAAGCTGTGAGCTTGCAGGATCAAATAACTGCTGGATTATGAATGGGAATGTTGTCATTCTCTCATATCAGCATAATTTACACTGACGGCTTGTTTTATTTCCATTCTGCATGTAAATTTGCAGACCATCAAGTGCATGTTTTAAAGATCATGTTATTCATGTCTGTGTTAAGTAGGTGATGAACACCCTTTGTACAGACAGCATGCACCAAAGCACAGCACAAAAGATTCTTCAGCCTGCCCAAGTTTGGTTGTTTTTGTTGTTTTGGAGGTGCTTTTTTTTTTTTTGGGGGGGGGGGGGGGGGGCGAGAATTTACTGCTTTTTACATTTCTATTGTTTCCTCTTTATTGCGTCTGAGATCAGCATATTAAGTTATGAAATTTTCATTTGCTGAGATTAAGGATTAGTTAAATAGTCAAGAGGGGAAAATTTTTACATATTGCCAAATGAATAATTGAAATAAGTTTGAAAATGAGCCTCAGACTTATCAAACTGCATAGTATATGTGTGTATGTTTTGTCAATGGGAGTGTCATCTACCCCATAATGATATGTTAGACTAGAATAAGTTATGAAGAAATAAATGCATCACATGTTTGCCAGTTTCCTTGTTTCATTTTAATATAGGGCTTTTTTAATAAAAGAATACTGCTGTAAGAAAATACAAAAGACAATAAGATAGAATCGGTATGATTATTATTTCTTGCTGGTAACTTGAATGCAGAGTCCTTTTATTCAGCCACTTTTAATCAGGGGCATATATCAAAAAAGACTTTTACTGATTGGGCAATGCATCTTCCTGTGTTAATTGACTCTAAATTGGCCGTGCATTGTGACATTAAGAGAGCAAACCTATACTTAAGTTGCCAGTGAAACAACTTGTTAGGTTATCATCCACCTGTAGTTTTATCTGGAAGAAAAACATTGAGAAGGAATGAACAATTTTACTTTGAGAAGTAGTCATGACTTTCCTTTTTGTGTTGCTTAGATTTGCAGATGAGGGAAGCATTTGTCTTATTGTTTGCTGCTGTTGCAGGTGCTGTTTGCTGCCTTCAAGCAGTTTTACAAGATCGTTAAGGGAGAACTGCAGGAGAAAGAAGTGGCCAGAGCAAAGTCAGTATTATCAGTGAACCCTTCTGATAATTATACTGGTACATCTCTCTCTTCCTATAAAGCTGCAGAGATGATTAGAGCATCAGAATTACAGTAACTGAAGATGGATGATACTGCTCTTCATCATAGATGTACATCTTCTCTGTTGTAAAATTACTGCAAGCAAAGACTGCAGTAATGTTATCTGTAAATCGTGAAAACACAAGCTTTTTAGAAGTATGCATAATGTTAGATGATGGCATTTGATCAGTAAAAAACATTGATTCTTTGAAAAAGGGCCATGCAGAAACATCCATCTTGAAAAAAGAAAGAAACCCATGAGCCATTGAAGGGAGACCACTGTGACCTCGCTCCTTTCACCTTGTTCAGAACAGTTGTGGAGTTTCCATATTTGGTTGCATGGAAAGATTTATCTCTTGGCTTTTATCATTGGTTGCATGGAAAGATTTATCTCTTGGCTTTTATCATTGATGCTATTTTGTTCATGGGATTTTTCAGGATGTTGGAGTGGGGGGAGGCTTGTGTGCTGAAATTATTTTGCTGACTTTTCCTCTGTAGTTTGGAACATGTCAGTGTCATTGTGTGCGGTGGCTAATGCCATATTTGGTGATGCCGACAGGTGAGGCAGGTGAGAAGTCTGGATATCTTTGCAATCATTTTATTGACTTCTGTGCAGTGTAGATTTGTTTATTCTGGCAAGAATAGTGAACTGACTGGTGTTCTGTGTGTGCAACTGTGTTGTCGTGCAGGAAGCAGCTGAAGGCTCAGATTGGCATGTACAGAGAGGGCACTGATGCTCTGCTGTATGATCTGGGAGAACAGGCTCTTGGGAGTGACGAAATTCTCACCACCGCTGATCTCTTCAAATTCGTTGACAGCATCAACACCTCTGATGTCACACAGGTAAACAGACACAGCATACTATGCTGTTGTCTCACTTGTTTTGAAAGTTGTTGTGATATGAAAGGGCTAGATTTGGGGGTGGGGAGACAGGGTAGAATGGGGTTGGGGTTCTTTACTGCATTGTTTGCTTGTCTGTCTGTGTGTAGGAAGTCTTTGAAAAGGCACGCCAGCGCACACACACACGTATGCACGTATGATCATCAAATATCACTTAGAGTAAACAGACGTTAAATTGAAGACAACAAAAAACCCCCCACTTATGCACGCACACCCCAAAACCACACAGCAATGCACAACCCCCCACACCACAAAACCAAAATACACAACACAATGACAGAGTTTACAAAGTCACTGTAAAATGTTTTTTGTTGCAGACGGCCCAAAAAAAATGGAGAGAAACAAGCCTACGATGGCAGCCATGGGGGCAATTTGTCAAAGACGCCCTACATCGCGCTTGCTGCCCTTTGTTGAAAACATGTCTTCTCCCTCGTGCCTGCTTCTGTGATGGTTTGTAGCAATGTTTTTTAAGGGGGGTTTGGAAGCTTGAGCTTGCAGGATCAAATAACTGCTGGATTATGGATGGGAATGTTGTCATTCTCTCATATCAGCATAATTTACACTTACAGATTGTTTTATTTCCATTCTGCATGTAAATTTGCAGATCATCAAGTGCATATTTTAAAGATCATGTTATTCATGTCTGTGTTAAGTAGGTGATGAACACCCTTTGTACAGCACAGAAGATTCTTCAGCCTGCCCAAGTTTGGTTGTTTTTGTTGTTTTGGAGGTGCTTTTTTTTTGGGGGGGGGGGGGGGGCAAGAATTTACTGCTTTTTACATTTCTATTGTTTCGCCTTTATTGCATCTGAGATCAGCGTTTAAAGTTATGAAATTTTCATTTGCTGAGATTAAGGATTTGTTAAATAGTTAAGAGGGGAAAATGTGTACATATTGCCAAATGAATAATTGAAATAGGTTTGAAAATGAGCCTCAGACATATCAAACTGCATAGTATATGTGTGTGTTTTGTCAGTGGGAGTGTCATCTACCCCATAATGATATGTTAGACTAGAATAAGTTATGAAGAAGTGAATGCATCGTGTGTTTGCCAGTTTCCTTGAATCATTTTAATATAGGGCTTTTTGAATAAAATAATACTGCTGTAAGAAAATACAAAACAATCAGATAGAATCTTTATGATTATTATTTCTTGCTGGTAACTTGAATGCAGAGTCCTTTTATTCAGCCACTTTTAATCAGGGGCATATATCAAAAAAGACTTTTACTGATTGGGCAATGCATCTTCTTGCGTTAATTGACTCTAAATTGGCCATGCATTATGACATTAAGAGAGCAAACCTATACTTAAGTTGCCAGTGAAACAACTTGTTAGTTTTATCTGGAAGAAGGAATGAACAATTTTATATCTGGAAGAAGGAATGAACAATTTTACTTTGAGAAGCAGTCATGACTTTCCTTTTTGTGTTAGGTTTGCAGATGAGGGAAGCATTTGTCTTATTGTTTGCTGCTGTTACAGGTGCTGTTTGCTGCCTTCAAGCAGTTTTACAAGATCGTTAAGGGAGAACTGCAGGAGAAAGAAGTGGCCAGAGCAAAGTCAGTATTAATGAGGACCCCTTCTGATAATTATACTGGTACAACTCTCTCTTCCTAAAAAGCTGAAGAGATGTTTACAGGGTTCGTACAAATCTTAAAAAGCCCTAAAAGGCCCTGATTTTTGAAGATCCAAAATAAGGCCCCTAAAAAGCCCTAAAAGTGAGACCTATGGCCCTGGAGGCCCTAAAAAGCCCTAAAAATGGGAACCATGAGTGAGAGTTTCTGTTGAAATGTAGATTAAACAAATACACAAAATAAAACTTATGAGAAATGAAAGCAAGAAGGATGTCCAAAGATCGTATTATCACCGATAGAGCCTGTCCGTCTGCTATTCATTTCGCACCACCTATTTTGCCAAGGGAGGTAATTTGCCTCCATTGAAAGCGCATATTCGCTTTGCTTTCATCAGTTATTTTTTACATGCCAAAAACTACCTACCCCTATGGTATGTCCGTAATTTGTTTGGAAAATGATGTTTAACTATGAAACTGCAATCATGAGTCAAAATAATACCAGTTTTCTGTTTACTGCACTACAGTCCTTCTCTATGAGATTTTTCAATTTTAGCACAGCTGTGCTGTGAATAGAAGGCCTATTGTTTCTCCTGTGCGCAGTTTACAAAATTGCAGTCAGTGATACAGTCGTGTGTCAGAATGGGAATACAATAAAACCTGTAGCCAGATCTATTCTTTATTTGAGGAGATTATCCCATAGATTTCCTGCAGAATGCATACAGAAACGAATCCAGTTCATAAGGCAAGTCACAAATGCCTGAATATTTACAAATGTACAGGAAAAATACAAATGTTTGAATATTTTCCACCGCTCAATGTGGTCGATTTAGTTGACTTTACTTTAAAATTCGCAGCTTAATCAGTTATTGGCCAACTTGATCTGAAGATTCTTGCTTAAAAAAAACAACTTTGGGCAGAGGGTGTTGGCATCCTATTCAAGCCAGTGGTAGGCCTACCTCTCTGTCTGCATTGACGATATGGGACTTGTATTCATAGTGAAGAGAACTTGCGTCCAGCAGCCTCTCTCTGTGTCTTTCTCAGTTGCTGTTTCTGTCTCTCTCTTTTATGCATGCATGCGTGTGCATGCACACACGTGCGTGTGTGTGTGTGAATTCCTGCATGTACGCATGAGTGAGATTGAAATAAAGGAGCAGAATTTGGAAGAGGCACTGTGACTGTGTGAGGGTATTGTTATTACCAGTTCTAGTACCGGGCAACCATCTGCATCTTTGGTAAGGCAAGGAGACTAGTTCACATCAGATGAAGTTTGAGGGATAGTGTCTTTTAAGTTCACTTTGCTAGCTGTTTGTGAAAAACATCTTGGAATCAGAGACACTTATTTCAGTTTTCACTTTACTTGGTATTTCAAGACATGGACACTTCCATCACACCATGGATGTTTTACTGTGTGAGGATTTTAATTCATTGTAGTATCTATGAGTGAAAGACATTTTATTCTAGAACTTCACTTGAATTTGTGTCAATAATCAATATCCATCATGCAGTTGTAGACAAGAAGACTTTGCTTACATGAATTTGAGATTGGTTTATCAAAGTAAATGTGTACGAGATTGGTTTATCAAAGTAAATGTGTACAAAGGTTGATAACATACACTTATTGGTTTATCAAAGTAAATGTGTACAAAGGTTGATAACATACACTTTGATACCCTGCGGCTAGGCCCTAAATTTGGAAACAATGGCCCCTAAAAAGCCCTAAAAAGGCCCTAAATTTTTTCTACCAAGTTTGTATGAACCCTGTGTTTAGAGCATCAGAATTACAGTAACTGAAGATGGATGATACTGCTCTTCATCATAGATGTACATCTTCTCTGTTGTAAAATTACTGCAAGCAAAGACTGCAGTAATGTTATCTGTAAATCGTGAAAACACAAGCTTTTTAGAAGTATGCATAATATTAGATGATGGCATTTGATCAGTAGAAAACATTGATTCTTTGAAAAAGGGCCATGCAGAAACATCCATTCTGAAAAAAGAAAGAAACCCATGAGCCATTGAAGGGAGACCACTGTGACCTCTCTCCTTTCACCTTGTTCAGAACAGGTGTGGAGTTTCCATATTTGGTTGCATGGAAAGATTTATCTCTTGGCTTTTATCATTGATGCTATTTTGTTTGTGGGATTTTTCAGGGTGTGGGAGGGGGAGGAGGTTTGTGTGCTGAAATTATTCTGCTGACTTCCTCTGTAGTTTGGAACATGTCAGTGTCATTGTGTGCAGTGGCTAATGCTGTATTTGGTGAGGCAGGTGAGAAGTCTGGATATTTTTGCAATCATTTTATTTACTTCTGTGCAGTGTCAATTTTTTTTCTGGCAAGAATAGTGAACTGACTGGTGTTCTGTGTGTGCAACTGTGTTGTCGTGCAGGAAGCAGCTGAAGGCTCAGATTGGCATGTACAGAGAGGGCACTGATGCTCTGCTGTATGACCTGGGAGAACAGGCTCTTGGGAGTGACGAAATTCTCACCACCGCTGATCTCTTCAAATTTGTTGACAGCATCAACACCTCTGATGTCACACAGGTAAACAGACACAGCATACTATGCTGTTGTCTCACTTGTTTTGAAAGTTGTTGTGATATGAAAGGGCTAGGTTTGGGGGTGGGGAGACAGGGTAGAATGGGGTTGGGGTTCTTTACTGCATTGTTTGCTTGTCTGTTGGTGTGTAGGAAGTCTTTGAAAAGGCACGCCAGCGCACACACACACGTATGGACGTATGATCGTCAAATATCACTTAGAGTAAACAGATGTTAAATTGAAGACAACAACAACCACACACGTATGCACGCACACACCCAAACACACACGCATGCATGCACACACACACATACACACACACAATGACAGAGTTTACAAAGTCACATGTATACATGTTTATGTTGCAGACGGCCAAAAAACTGGCAGAGAGCAAGCCTACGATGGCAGCCATGGGCAATTTGTCAAAGACGCCATACATCAGCAGCTTGCTGCCTTAGCTCGAAACATGATCTTCTCCCTCTGTGTCCTGCTTCTGTGATGGTTTGATAGCAATGTTTTGAAGGGGTTTGGAAGCTTGATAGGCCCCAGTGAAGGACAGAGAGTATGTTAAAAGTGGATCAGAAAACCTAAGTGTGTGGATTTAAGACATCTAGGGAAGTTCACAGTACCTGTTACAAGCAGAAGTGCCGATTAGCCGCATTGATAGTAAGAAGGTTATCTAAACAGATTTGAAGCTTTAAGATGTGGCTATGAATAGAGCGACAAGAGTTATGAATAGAGCAACAAAGCATGTGAGTGAGATTGCTTTGTTTAATCAGCTTTCTTTGGTCATTAAGTGGCCTTGGAGTGTCCTCTGGTGATATAAGTGAAATAGAGGAACATAGAGCAGATGATTTGTGTGGTGGCCCATTTCTTTTGATTGTCGTGAAGATCACGTATGAACTGTTGATCTCTAAGCGATTACCTGAAATAGAAAGGAGGTGTGAAGCTAGTATCAAACAATAATACATGAATAGAACTGCATCAAAGGCTGATAATATGCTGTACTAAAATCTTTTTTTTTTAATAAAGTTATGAGGATAATGCTAATAAATGATGACTTTGAATCCAAAAGTTTCATTTTTATCTTGTCCTGTGGGAAGGGGCGGGGGGAGAAGTGGAGGAGATGGTAGGAGAAAGGGCTATACATGTGATATAGCATTGTATTCATAAAATGACAAGAACAAAACTGAAAGTATGATTATTGTGTGGTAAATAATTGTAGCCATCTAAATCAAATTTGCAGTGGGTATTTTGGTGCTTCTTTATGGGCTCTAGCATGCTCACATTTCTTGCGAAGAGTTTGCTTCTCAAGATCTGTATGGAGTCCATGAATATTTTGCAACAGTCCAGACATAGCTTTGCTACCATCACCATCAGACCATTTTATGTCGGAAACGATGAAAGCATTAAGTATCGCAATGCAAAATGTATTGTACGCTGTTCAATGAAGAGCTGAAACTAACATTTTTTCAAACCATGGTTGCATTCTTCATTGATACGGATAATCTCATGTGATGCCATATTTTTATTTTTGTAACGAACCTTTGTGAGCGATTCTGTTGAGCTACTGAAATGTGTTGATAGCAAAGTTGATGATGTGCAGTGTTTGAGATGTTGAAGAAAATGTTTCTGTTGTTCAATTTTGAGTGTTTGTTTTAATAAAAATGATGTGAGAAAAATGTGTGTTGTGTGAAAACAGCATGTTCATGGGCATTACCACCACCCCTCCCCTGGAGTGAACACTAGTGCCAAATCCACTCCCCCGCAAAAGTCCTTCAGTAGAGACAATGAACCTAGGTCTGTGTGTGAATGATTCACACAGAGAACATTTTGTGCACATATTAAACCTGTTCCATGTTTCAGAAAAATAGGCCATTGCGTGCTGTTGGGAATGGATGACAAAATTTACAAACTACATGCACATGGGAGGTAAAGGAGTAAAAGGTAAAGGAGTCCCATAACCTATAAGGTCGTAGGGGAGCGAGGCGTCAGAGACCTCACTTCTCTAGGGCCAGCATATTGAGGGCGGCGCCCATCTTCTCTCCCTCGCTGCTTTACCTTCCCTGACCCTAAAGAGGGCAGGTACCCATTTACAGCTGGGTGAACTGGGGAAACTGTACTGAAGCCAAGGCGCGCAAACGGTCACCCATCCAACTGGTAACCATGCTCGACGCTGCTTAACTTGGCTGGGGAAAAGCGAGCGCTCCGACCACTGAGCTATCCCGTCCCCATGTGTGTTGTGTGTGAAAACAGCATGTTCATGGGCATTACCAGCCCCCCTCCCATCTGTCCCTGCGGACAATACAGAAAGTGGAAGACATTCTTTTAATTCCTGCCCCACCCTCTGCCTCATGTACAACTGGGATGAACAAGAAGTACAACCTGCTCATAAATTCTATCCCAGACCAAACCGTATGGCTGCTATGAAGAGATAAAGAAAACGCTCACAGTCATGACTTGGACTGGACTGGTGATTTAGCTGCATGCTATAACACTGCATTGCTTTGTAGAGGTATTGTCTATAGCTTTTGACTGTGTTGATGACTCACCACGAGCCCTTACTGAAGAGGTAGGGTAGGGGCCGCTGAAGTACAGTAAGTTTATTGATCTATGTGTCCTTGATAACCAGATGAGGTATTTTCTTATGGTTTTCTTTTTCATCAGTGAACGCTCAAAAGAAAGTAGAAGTTGATGAAAACATTGTAGAATAGATGTCAAGGCAAGAGACACCTTCCCACTTCACACACACACACACACACACACACAGTAGTCAGTGTATAAGAAACACTGAGAAATGATAAGAATGCCAGATTTTTGTAGACTTTTAAGTATGCAAAACGGCTGTAAAATGACTCGGAATATATCTTTCCTACAATATGTTGTTATTGCCAGGAATTTTCCGTGAAATGCTAACATTGCTTGGATGGCAGAAGTATCAACACACCTACAGAGGTCAAGAGGTCAGAAGAAGGTGTTCATCAATACTATTCATGTCGCGGCCCGCCAACATATAAGCCTAATTACGGGAGGGTATCTGATACTGGGATCTCACACAGCCTGATATTGCATCAACGGCATCAAAGGTAGCCAGTTTTAAGTATAGCCTTCAGCACGTGTGAAACCTCAACTGATCGTCTTTTTTCATGAGAGCAATCTTAATTTCATTAAGGCTGGAGGTTTATTTATGAACACATCATTTATTTTCGCCCACACACACTCACGTGCGCGGACAAATGTACACTCATGCGCGCGCGTGCACACACACACACACACATACACACACACAATCATCATCATCTACAATGATAGGTTGAATTTGTTTGACACCATGGGTGGGGGAAAGAGAGGAATAGAAAGAAGAGGACTGGAAAGATGGGGAGGGGGTCTTGCCGGGGAGGAGGGGCGGGTGTTGTAAAGGGGGGGGGGGGGGGGGGGGGGTGGAAAGCATGGGAAGGGCAAAGATATGCTGTGTGGGGGATATAGGTGTTGCAAAGAGGAAAAGAGACTGATGTGATGGAGAGGTCATAAATGATAGTAGCAGTTACCTGTTAACGGCTGAAGCATCATTTAAAGGTCTTTTCTTAATGAAAACTCCAATCGGGGGAGGGGGACTACAAGATTGTAAGATACAACTTTTATTGTCTGTTTTGATATGGAAAAATGTGCCTTGACTGCATTACACAACGTAAAACACACATTGCCATTTAAAATCAAATATATAGCTCCATAAACTTGTTGACATATTCCCTAGTACTGCCCTTCTTTCAGCCAAGCACTCTTCTATCACAATCCACTCAAATAAAGGCAGGGATAGCTTAGCGGTTAGAGCGTTGAGTTCGCGATCAGACGACACGGGTTCGAGCCACCACTGAGACGCCCGGTCGAGAGGACTTTCTTTTCCTCTGGAGTTAACATTAGTACTGATTCCACTCCCATGAACGTTGACTAAAAACCAAGGTCCCGTGTACAAACACAAACAGAACATCTTGCACACATGTTAAAACCTGTTCCACCTTTAAGAAGAGTAGGTCATTGCCTGCTGGTTGGAGTGGATGAATATTTATTTTAGACATCATCCCCGAAGTCGGAATGTGACCACCTGAATGATGGATTGACGGTCGCATACGGAGAGAGAGAGAGAGAGAGAGAGAGAACTCGAGCTCGAATAGTTTACTGACGTAAGCAAATTGCTCATATCACAATGAACGAAACGGAATGGAAAATACGTGCAAAAATAAGACAAGCAAATGCGTCTCCTTCACTGCTGAACAAGCAAAGAAAACAGAAACATTTCAAACTACAGAGAGCTACTTGTGATTTGTTACCTCCTCTCTCTCTCTCTCTCTCTCTCTCTCTCTCTCTCTCTCACACACACACACACACACACACACGTGCAATTGCAAACACAAACACGCGCACTCATACACACAAGCACATCGGTCCGGGCCATGCATGCTCGCACAAATAACACAAAAACGATTGCCAATGTGTCTGTACACATGGTTGAGTGTGCATACAAATAATTATGTCAGTGTATACTGCAGGAACACACACACACACACACACACACACACACCTGAACGTTCCCATACATAGCTTATAAATTAACAAGAGTTAACTAGAACTAAACCAAAGCCATGACCATGGGGCCATCAGCCCAGACAACACAAAATCAACTGATAGAAAAATCCTTTGAACTACTATCTCGTCTGATCTCTTTCTGAAACTGTAATAGATAAAAACGTGCTACGCTAGTCATGTATTTCTCATTATTTAGAATAGGCAATTGTTGTCTCTGTGGATCTTGTCTGATTTCTGGGGGGAAGTACTGTAATCTCAGGAGAGAGAGAGAATGAATGAATGAATGAATGAATCTTTATTTTTTTAAGAGTTTTTCATCAGAGAGAGAGAGAGAGAGAGAATCATTGCGAACAGAAAAGGCGTTGGTTCGAAGGATAATTATATGAACGGACAAAACAAAATGGGACCCCACCTTTTTAACTGTCATTTCCAACGCACACTTTTACTTACCATTTTTGACAGATTGTTTTTGTCATTAAAGTGATGCAACTTTTACATACTGAGTCAGCTGGCTGGATATACAATTAAAACGAGTGAACTAAATAAAGATAGCAAGCTTACAGCTGTCATGGAAATAACTCATACTACTATTCATTCTCACTCCTCACTACTTACTACCCCCACTACCTTTTACAAAAAAAATAATGTAGAAGTAAATTTCAAAAGGCAAACAAACCAAAACCAAAACAAATACTAAGCAGTCGCCACGTCATAGCCATTCTTTATCTTTCACGGTGCTTTGATGTGTCTATTGTCATCAACATGTTGCAACAATGGGTTTTGTTACCGTCTCAAACCTGCACCCTAAAACACCTTCAGGTGTCAGCTGGGCTTTGTTCAGCTCTGTGTGTGTGGGTAGGGGAGGGGGATGCGTGTGTGTGTGTGTGTGTTTAAAATCGGTCTCCGGGCTTCCTGTGACCTGAAGGAGTGCATGATACATACATATTATATATATATATATATATATATATATATATATATATATATACATGTATATATGAATATATATGTGTGTATATAGATAGATAGATACATAGATAGGTAGATAGATAGATATAGAAAGAGAGAGAGAGGTAGGTAAAAAGGTAAAGGAGTCCCATAACCTATAAGGTTGTAGGGGAGCGAGGCGTCAGAGACCTCACTTCTCTAGGGCCAGCATATTGAGGGCGGCGCCCATCTCCTCTCCCTCGCTGCTTTACCTTCTACCCTAAAGAGGGCAGGTTACATTTTACAGTGGGTGAACTGGGGAACTGTACTGAAGCCAAGGCGCGCAAACGGTCACCATCCAATGGTAAACGCTGACGCTCTTAACTTGGCTCGGGAAGCAGGATGCTCGTACTACTGGTGCTTATCCAGTCACCTGAATAGAATAAGAGTAGAGATGATTAAAATATGTAGTGTGCTTTTGATCATCCTGATGAGCATTTGCATGTGAAATGCTGTAACATTACATATGAAATTTTAAAATCATATTTTCGAATTTTTATGTTTTAATATAAAGCTAGTTTAATGTAGTTTAAGTCGACTTAATAATGCCGCCATAGTGTAATTGTATTGATAAGTCCTGACTTGATTAAAGACATGCTAGGTTCGTAGTTTAAAGCCTGTAACTAAGATGTCATAGTTTAATATTTTCTGCTGAATAAAGAATTGTCATTAATTTTTAATCGTATTTAATCCTATGAACTAAGAATAGTCATTAATCTTAATCGTATTTCCAAAGTCCTGACTGAACTAAAGAATGTGTCATTAAGTCTTAATCGTATTTTTAAAGTCCTGACTGAACTAAAGAATGTGTCATTAAGTGTTAATCGTAGTTTTTAAGTCCTGACTGAACTAAAGAACATGTCATTAAATGTTAATCGTAGTTTTTAAGTCCTGACTGAACTTATCATACCTGGCAAAAAACCTATTCTGATTCCAAGAACAATGTTTAACAACAAGTCGGAATGTGTCACCTGAGGCCAGTGGGTAGACCTCCTGCAGAGTTACCAGCACAGCAGAAGACCAGGTTCTACTGTGACACCACCTGTATTGTCCACTTACGTATTATATATATCTGGAAAAATGTCTCTGGAATGGGTTACAGTGGTGTTGTTAGTAGATTCTTTGTCGCAAACTAGATTAAGATATTCAATTGCATAAACCCGATCAAAAAGTAACTTGAAATTATTTTTAAACTTCTTACCATATCATTTTCTTTCAACACGCATGAAAACACAACCCATAATAATGGCAATAAAAGGTAATTATTAGCCTACATAAATAAACACTCTGTCAAGACTGTGACCGTAAAAGGAGTACTCCTTAACTTTTCTGGGGAAAATTTGCTGTTTTACCGGGTTCACACTCTCATAACAGACTTTAGAAACTGTCAGATTTGGAATCGTTTGTCTCTGCAATTTGCAGTCTGTGCATTGGTAAGCCCTCCTGGTGAAAAAAAATTTGTAATCCTCGCACAGGAAATATCCAGCCAGACCCAGGGAATGCTTCTTATCTCTGTTTGAGCCTGTCCACGTTACGACAATAACAACTTTACGACACACCACACTAATAACGCACCCCCACCTGGTAAGGAAACGAAGAGAAGAGAGGAGAGGAAGAAGAAGAAGAAGAAGAAGTAGAAGAAACAAGAAGTAGTAGAAGAAACAAGAAGTAACAGTCTAAGCTAGCTAGGCCTCGCATAACAGGCAAGTGGGCAGAATGCTATGCTGCTGATTCCCAAGCTGTACGTGCCAGGAAGAATAGAGAGAGGCCGGGGTAGGGTGTCTGAAAGGAAGCAGTGTAGGTAACCCCTACCACCTGGGCCAGTGTCGTCAGCTAGCAGGGCTGTTGTCTGTCCATGAAGGGGGCTTTTCCTGGCGGGAGGGGAGGGGGAGGGGATTTAAATCAGAGGTGCATGACATCAAGCGGGCTGTGGTTTTGTTACTTATGCACGGATGTAGCCTTAAGACTTGGGCAGGGCGAAAAGACACCAAAAAAAGTCCACAGCTGCTTATTAAAGATGAACAGGGTGACAAGAAGGATGAGGAAGGAAGGGAAGACGAAAAGAAAAAGGGAGAAAGTAGAGAAGAATTGCAAAAAGAAGAAGAGGAGGGAGAAGAAAGGAGGAAGAAGGAGGAGGAGGAGGAAAAGAAGAAGAAGGAGGAGGAGGAGGAGAAGAATAAGAAGGAGGAGGAGGAGGAGGAGCAGCAGCAGCAGCAGCAGCAGAGAAGAAAGAAGAAAGAAGAAGAGAAGAAGAAGTGGGGCAGGAGTAGTAGAAAGACAAAAAGAGAGAACGATACACACATACAGAGAGAGACAGAGATAGAGGGGGAGGGAGAGGGAGAGACAGAGAGGAATGCTACCACAAGCAAACTCATAAATTTCAACACACCTGATACAATCCCCATCATAATTCACAGCAACAACCCCCTCCCCACTGCTCGCTCACACACACACACACACATTCATCACGATCACCACATCCTCCGCATTTCCACTGCCACCAATAAAGCCTGCAGCTGCAACACACACACACCCACACACACACACACACACACACACACACACACACAACACAGAGCAGTCTTGTGAACGGCCACACTTATCCTCTAATTTGTCAAGAGCGTGTCGCCATAGGTCTTGATGACAAGTCAGGTTGCACCTGCGAACTCATTCAGGTGACAGACAAGCTTTTTTGATTCTCTCTCTCTCTCTCTCTCTCTCTCTCTCTCTCTCTCTCTCTCTCTCTCTCTCTCTCTCTCCTCTCTCTCTCTCTTTTCTGACCCTCACCACAGCTTTAGCTCAGGTTCTATCCAAACTTCCACACACACTCACACACACACACATACACACACACACACACACAACACACACACACACACACACACACACACACAAGGAGAGAGAACCGGCCCCCTTTACGCTAAATTCGAGCTGTACGTGTGGCGAAGAAAAGAACATTTTTGCCTGGGACAGGGAGGTTTTTGAACAGATGGGCTCATCTTGTAAATCACCTCTTTTTTTTCCAAAGAGGGTGTTGTGTTTTTTCCCTATTTGGGAAGGTTTTAAGCCTCCTGCATGACAACGACCAACAGCAATATTTAAGGTGTACTACGACAGTAGAATGTTTTTACAGTTAGGATAAAAACCAGCCTGCCATGGCACAGTGGTTGGTACCTAAGTTTACAGGCTGGAAGGTCGCGGGTTCGAATCCTATCGGAGTCATAGGGTTTTGGTTTTTTTTTACTCCGGTCGGCTCCTACCCAGTAGGTGAGTTTGCTATGGGCTCCTTGAGAAGACTGGGACCATACAGCGACTTTAAGGATGTAGTTTTGAGAGAGTTGCTTAAAACAGCTTATCAATACTGCAGGTGTGTGTATCTCTCGGCCCATTTGAGGCTGGGATATGTCACGATAAGAGGCATAGAGTGCAACCTTGTCAAGTAGGCTCAAAAGTACGTGCTATATCACAGCAGCAGCATTGCATCATCTTCATCACCATTTATCATCCTGCAATAAAAGAAAAATGTATATGAGTTAGTAGTCCCTGTTTCTCTGGTCTCATGGTGACCTCAGATTCGGTTTCCCCATACACTTCTGTCCCTGTGGGTAGTTCGTGTCAAAGCCTTTGAGGTTGGAGTTTCAAGGGAGAAGGTCGTTGGAGGGAGTTGTGGCGGACACCACCCAGGGTGAGCGTCTGACTCAGTCTGGTTCCGCGACTAAGTCATCACTGTCGTCAGTAGAGGGCTTACCTTGTGATGTCCTGCGTATGTTAGCCCAGAACTGGCACTACTGAACACCACCAAAGTGCAGGGCCTCTCTAGCTGGTGGCCCGCCGACGGTCCAATATTTAGTAAGCTCTCTACGGTGCTTCTGACCTTTTGGGATGTGACATAATGAATGATGGTTTGGTTGGGGCGGTGAGATAAAAATAAGCAGCGTGAAAACTGCATGACAAGAACTTCACAACAAAAACGTTACAATCAGATGACACAAGAAAGAATTGAAGATTGCTTTGAAGAAAAGAAAAAGATTAATACGAAGAAGCACGAAAAAAGGAGAAGAACGGAAATTTAAAAAAAAATGCATACAATTTTTCGATTGTTTGGTGCAATTAAAAATTATACTGAAAAACCAATACATAAAAAGTGCTGGAAAGGCTTTCAGAATCTATGTAGAATGACTTTTTCTCCAAAGGTAAAAAAAAAAAAATGTTAGGGTACAATAAATAGATTTTCTTCTCCATCTACTTCTTTCCGCCGCTGATTCAAAAGATGAATTCGAAATACACGCGTACGGGGACAATTCTTGGCAACATCTATCGTTGATATCAATAATTATATCAGTCGGAGACCGTTCCTTCCGGGAGAACAGAATGTGGCTACCATGTTAAAAAAATCAGCATGGCCGCATACCTAAGAGCCTCAGAAATGGAAAACTTCGGAGTAATCTCTAATAAACGAAGAGAAAATTAAGCCATTGATAGACTTGAAAGTAGTATGTTTCTAAGTGAGGTAGAGATAACTATTCGATAGGGCTGTGACCAGCGCTGACCTCAGTGCCACAGTGTCCATGGACAGGCCATAATTATATGCAAAGCATGGCGCAGAAACAATCATCGCAGAATGTTAAGACAATGTATCATCTTAGAAGGTGCCAGATTTCTTTACGTGAATTTCTTCTTTAGTTCTCGAAATTATAAAACACATGATATGCACACAAAAAAGGCTCCATAAGCTGCTCAGAAGTCCACCCATCTTAAAGACATAATAAACAACTCTAGACGTATCAGACACACACACAAACTGTGGCTGTTAGACCTATAATTATACACGTGCTTCAGCCACACCCTTCAGCATACACAATACATTGTTTAAAGCAGTGTGAGAGAGAGAGGATTGAACAATAAACTATAAAGAGAGACAGAGACAGAGAGAGATGTATGACAAAAGTACACACACACAATAACACGCACGCAGGTGCACTCCACACCCACTTGCTTTTTAAACAAAAGATTTCTTTTTTGTCTCAGAATCTGAATGAATACTTGTTAGCTGAGTGCACCAATACACACACACATACACACACACACACACACACACACACACAATATATATATATATATATATATATATATATATATATATATATATATATATATATATATATATATATATTATTATATATGTGTGTGTGTGTGTGTGTGTGTGTGTGTGTGTGTGTGTGTGTGTGTGTGTGTGGCATAGCCTTCATTCTCCTCCTTCAAACATGACAACTGCTTCATCACAGTTTTTCTTTCAAACATCAGCTTTGATCCCCTAGATTGCCTGTTTGTACTTTTAAGTTTTCAAAACAGCTCAAGTGACCCTCCACCACCAAGTGAGTCCCAGTGCACCTGTACTGACTCATATTTATTTTCCGCTAGGAGCCATTTTAGGCAGGTGGGGGTCCAGTTATCAATTTTGTTATTTTGATTGATTATAAAAGTTTTCTTACATCTTTTATTGGATTTCCAGGGCGTAATTTTGCTTTTACTTGTAAAAACACCCAGTCCTCATCCTAACCAGCTATAACTTTGCAAAATTTGTCATGTCCCAATTTTATCACTTCCTTGAGTGTTATGTGTTCCCATAACCTACGCAGTCGTTTGGGGAACGAGGTGTCAAAAACTTCAGCTTCTCTAGGGGACAACATATTGAGGTAGCGCCCATCTCCTCTCCCTTGCTGCTTTACCTTCCCTGTGCTTTAAGAAGGCAGGTACCCATTGACAGCTGGGGGAACTGGGGGATTCTGTTGATGCCTAGACGCAGGAACATCGAACGGTCATCCATCCAAGAGGCAGCCACGCCCAAGGCGAGAGCGAGTGCTGTGAACACTGAGTTATCCCATCCCTGCTACACGCATTACTTCCTCTAAAACAAAAGCAGGGAAAAAGAAGTATGCGGCCTTTAGCGTGGTACCAAGAAAGTAAATATTATTATCTTGCTAAAGAGTGGGATAATATGACAACGCCTTGTCTTTATCACAGTTCTTGATTTAAACATTAATCTCAGGGGCAACAACAAAATGAGAGGCTGTATCATCATTGGCTTTCACACTCATGGAACTACACTTACAGCTTAGTCTTTAGAGATCAACTCTGACTCTGACTAGAAGGCTTTACCAGCAAAGTCCTTTTGTTCTGCAGTCCTTGGGCTAGTTGGCCTTTGGAGAACATCTCGAACGGTAACTGTCCGTTTTCCTTCTGGGCTGAGAGAGTGGGGATGTACTGTGGGCAAGGCATCTATAATCAAATTTCTGCCCAATTAAATTTTCAGAAACAGCAACTGCTTCCTCTGTTTTCTTGGAGGTCATCGTCGAATACGACGGACAAGCTTGAATATGTGAAATGGCTTTAAATAAATGAACTTCAGATAGAGATAAGCTTCTTTATCTACGAATGTTAGTTTTTCGATGTTAGTTTGGGTCTCTCGTCAGGGATGATGAGGTATGTTAGTATTGTATTACAGTCTTGTACAGCATTTACAGCACACGCAAATTACTCAGCGTGAAAATTGTACTGCTTGCTTTGAAAACTGCGTGACATGACATGCCCCTTGTCACATAAAAACAATTCCTCAAGCCCACAGCTAACCTGAACTAAAAACAAATCAGCCTGTCAGACACAGAAACGGACCCATAACCTTTATCAACTAAATCCTACCGCCAACACTACACACAGACAATGCTCCTTTACCATTCTCGCACGCACGTACACGAGTCAATACTCCACCTCAGCCTGGGCCCCCAATACCCACCACCCTCTGATACATACCCCTTAGCCCTCTTACGCCACTTTTTTGCCTTTGGCTCCTCAACATGCCTCCATGTATCTCATTAACAGCCTCCAGTGCACCTGTGAATTCCCTCAGGTGTGTACAGGTGGCATGCTTTTGATTGAAGTTGACCTCAGACGACAGTCTGGTCAGACTAGTTTAGGACACACACACACACACACACAGACACACACACACACGCACACACACACACACACACACACACACACAGCGAACATGCAGGAACGAAAGAGAGATGTTGGGGGATTGGGGAGGAGTGTATAGTGTAACTTTTAAAAAAAATAAACGACAGAGGTAAAATGAACAAAATCAGAAAGAGAAGATAGGACCGATGAATGAATGAATGAATGAATGAAAAAGAGACTGGCGTGAGAAAAGCAGACTTGAACTGCTGGATGCTGTTTGAAACCGATGTTGCCTGACGGGAAAGTCTTCTGTATAGAGAGAGCATAAACTATGCTATTGACAACTCGATGCACTTTTGGCAGGGAAAAGACATTGTAACAGGATGATCCCAATCACCTGTGGCATCAGTTTTGCGCTACAGATGGTCAACATGGAGGACGGAGTAAGATGCCCTTAAGATGCATGGTAGCTCTGTTGATTTTCTGGGGGCTGGCTACTTTAAAATGGTGGAAGAATGGAACCATGCCGTCCCTTTAGCTCTCTGCTGGGAATGAAAACATGCGCTACTTATCTGTTTAACTCTGTAGACGGGTCTATGTATATCTCAGTCTCGATCATGCTTAATAAAAGATTATAATAATGACTAAATGGAAACATTTAGTATATTCCCCTTACCTCGTTTCAGTAGAGGATACAAGGAACTCTGTTGTATTTATATGTTCTCCTTCACCTTAAACAAACAAGCATCGTGGGGAAAAGAAACCAAATGAACCGAACTTCACAGACGCTATGATTTTTAATGTCCTGCTGTGGTCTCATGGTGGCATCAGTGTCGATTGCTAGGGAGTGTATACTTTTCTACGTGCATGCTATGTTTGCCGTGTTGAAGTCGTTACGTGCCTCCACATGATATACACAGTAGCTCCATTTTCTACAGATTTGAGTACATTTTAAAGTATAGTTTAAAAATTAAAATCCTGTATAGACTAAGCCACCTGGATTAGGATGAACTTAACGCATAACAAGTATTTAGTTAAGAGATCAGACAGAACAAATAGTTTTTTTGAACTGTGCAAATTGTGTTTTACCACGATGAAGCCTATTTGAAAAAAAAAATCCTAACTTTCCATTCCTGCATAGGCAATTCTGTGAGTCTGGTCCCATGACTTAAGTCAATATTGTCAATGTGCTATAAAGTAAAACATCCCAAAAATCCCAGTCACTTTGGCAAAGCTCCTTCCAGTAAGTACTTAAGACCTTAGTGTTTCAACAGCACCAACCAGAACAGAAGAAACTGAGTGACTCTAGGCATAATAATCTATGCTCTCCATTAACAAAGGGACTAAAATTGTCTGAAGTCAGAGTATGGTTTCCTAAGTCAGAGTATGGTTTCCTATGTTGCGAAGTACTTTAAAACAGCCCTACGTTCGAGCTTGCCATCCAGTGTGTACAGGATTACAGTGATCCCCAGGTGTGATGAGTGAGACATAGGCCTAGTGCATATTTTGCTTGACCCCCCCCCCCCCCACCCCATCCAGGGTGTTCAGCTATGTGTGTGTGCTTGTGTGGGTACGTGCGTGCGTACGTACGTACGTGCACACATGTCGGAGAGTGTGCATGCGTGTGTTTTAACAAAACATTTTTTTTAAATAGATTTTTAGACCTACTTCGTCTCTCTTAACACTGAAAAGGCACAGGGCTGGGTGGTGTTACGGAGGGTAGGGGGGGGGGGGGGGGAGTAGGGAGAGTAAGGTGGGAGACAGAAGGGAATGGGGAGGGTGGTGGGAAACGGGTAGGAGTAGAAAGAGATAGGTCAGGGCAGGCAGGCAGGCAGGCAGGCAGGCAGGTAGGTAAATTATGATCCAGCAGGTGTCCGCCAAGGACTGCGTCATTCCGCTCACTGCCTTCTGATCAGGATTCAATGGAACACCTGAGCTGTGTTTGTTCAGGTGAGCTAATGATTGGGACAACTTTCTCTTTCTTGTGCCTCTCTCTCTCTCTCTCTGTCTCTGCCTGTCTTTTGTCTGTGTTTCTGTCCTTATCTGTCTGTCTGTGTGTCTCTGTCTCTCTCTCTCTCTGTCTCTGTGACTGTCTCTGTCTCTGTCTGTCTGTCTCTTTCTATCTCTGTCACTCTGTCTCTGTCTCTCTAATCAAATCGGAAATTCGAAAGGGGCCTAGGCCTAAATCTGAATAAACGATTCGCATTTGCATTCTCTGGTCTGTCTGTCTGTGCATTTCTCTTCTCTGTTTCTCTATCTGTCTGTCTGTCTGTCTGTGTCTACCTTGTTTGCGTATGTCTTTCTGTGTTTTTCCCCCACAGTGATGTATTTTGAGCCACCTGATATGTTTCGTCCTTTTCCCCTTGATCGAGAAACACCCTCCCCCCCCCCACACACACACACTTTCTCTCTTTTCATCCTGTGTGTGTGTGTGTGTGTGTGTGTGTGTGTGTGTGTGTGTGTGTGTGTGTGTGTGTGTGTGTGTGTGTGTGTGTGTGTGCGTGCGTGTGCGTGAGTGTGTGTGTGTGTTGTCTATCTGTGTGTCTGTCTTTCTTTCTGTCTCTTTGTCTGTCTGTTTCTCTGTCTGTCTCTCTCTCGTTTGTTTGTCTTTTATGAATATGAGCTGTTTGCAAACATTTCTTCTTTACATTGCTATACCTTTTGCTTATGTAAAAACATCATCCTTGGGAGATCTTCTTCTTCTACATCAAACTTGCATGGTATTCTAATTTTATACGATCAGAAGTTAATACACAACATGCTGTTAAAGTCCAGAAATTCGTGTTTTTGTGGTTTTTTAAAATCAAACAGATACGTGGCATATCTTGATTTGATCTTCTGTTTGCATCTAAAGCAACAATAAACTTTAGCATTGCGACTTTTTACTTTACAAAACGGTTATATCTTTAAAAGCAAAACCAAACAGGAAACCTACCTCTATGTAAGCACCACTTAAGAAAAGTGACAACAGCAAAATGGTTTTGGAAGATGAATATCAGTAGTATGGGAAATGATCTCTATTCTTTGTCTTGTTGATGGGTTGTTGGGGTTTTTTTTCTGAGTGTTGCACCCACGATCTGAGGGCTCAGGTTCGAGCCCTGTTTCGAGCCACCACAGAAACACCCGTTCAAGGGGATTTTTTTCCTCTGGAGTTAACATCAGTGCCGAATCCACTCCTCTGAAAATCTGTTGGATGGGACTAACACTATAAGCCGAGGTTCCATGTGTGAACGCAAGGGTGCCGAATCCACTCCTCTGAAAATCTGTTGGATGGGACTAACACTATAAGCCGAGGTTCCATGTGTGAACGCAAGGTGAACATCTTGCAAACACGTTAAAACCTGTCCCGCCTTTCGGAAGAGTAGGCCATTGTGTGCCGGTGGGAACGGTTGACAAAATTTACAAAAACCAAATGCATACGGAGACTGACTGTAAAAACTCACATGAATGCTTATTTATTTATCGTAGAAATAAAAGTATAAATGAATGAATAAACTGATAATGAAATAAATGAATAATAAATAAATCCATACATAAATAAGCAAATGAATAAATAAATAGATAGATAAATGTCACAGATCAGCTTCATACAGTTCGTATAAACCTTACGGGATTCGAATCCGCGACCTTCCAGTCGGTAACCGAAGGCGCTAACCACTACACCAAAGGCGGCTGGTTTCCTCTGCACAACTTGATATGAAACTTGCACAGTTATCCTCAAGAACTACGAGACAAATAAACATACGATTTTTGGCATCTGCCAACACCCTTCAGCCGCTGTCTGCTTAGTGGGGAAATGATTTGAAATGTGTGCCATAGTGTCTGCGTGCCATGGGGATTTTGTGAACAGTTGGGATTTACACACGAAGGTATACTGATAAAAAATAAAACAAAAAAGATAGACTACCCGCCCCCCCCCCCCCCCCACACACACACACCCCAACCCCCAGCAAAGAAAAGAAAACCAGATTCATATCATACCCTATGAAGCGCATTTGCAAAGTAAAATGTGCAGCGGGATATTGGCTGGGAGTTGGTGAGTATAAGGTTCGAGTCCTATACCTAGAAGAACATTGTCTGTGAGATGTGTTGGCCTCCATTGAAATCTCATTCCAGAACCAAACATACTATAGGCTTAATAGGATGACAGTAACCACTCATTTGTTTATCATTCATTTCACCTTTTAGGTTTTGAGAGTACAGTTAACAGTGACTTGACTTGACTTATGCCTCTTGGTTCCTTGGGGAACATAGGGCTGCAACAACACCCCTCCAACGAACTCGGTTTTGGGAGATCCTCTTCAGCTCGGCCCATGTCATTCCGGCTGCCTTCGTTTCTTCGTCAACACTTCTGCGCCAGGTCTGCTTTGGTCGACCAACTTTCCGCTTCCCTTGTGGATTCCAGTCAAGGGCCTGTCTGGTGACATTTGACGCAGGCTTGCGGAGTGTATGGCCGATCCATCCCCACTTCCTTTGTTTAATGATGGACTCAATTGGGGTTTGTCTGGTCCTGTCCCACAGTTGTTTGTTGGATAACAGTTAACAGTACCTGACGAAAATTTCAGGTATTTTTAAGCATCTAGTCTTCAAGTAAATGATCAGACAGCTCATGAATCAAAATGTAGAGTACAGTCATAAAGTATCTTGAATTAGATGAATCTCTGTGAAGTCATCATAATCATCTTTACTGCTGATCATCTTCATGCAGTAAAAAGATATAGGTATTTCACCTGGTCCGGATCTGTGACTTTTAGTATATTCAATACTAGCAGTAGCAATAGCAGTAGTAGTAGCCGCAGCAACAGTAGCAGTAGCAGTATTAGCGGCAGAAGCAGCAGCAGTAGTAGTAGCAGGAGCAGGAGCAGCAGGTGTAGTAGCAGTAGTAGTAGTCGTAGCAGCAGTAGCAGCAGTAACACCAGTAGTAGTAGTAGTAGTAGTAGTAGTAGTAGTAGTAGTAGCAGTAGCAGTAGTAGTAGTAGTAGCAGCAGTAGCAGCAGTAACACCAGTAGTAGTAGTAGTAGTAGTAGTAGTAGTAGTAGTAGTAGTAGTAATAGTAGTAGTAGGAGGAGGAGGAGGAGGAGCAGCAGCAGCAGCAGCAGCAGCAGCAGCAGCAGCAGCAGTAGCAGAGGTGGTAGTAGGAGGAGGAGCAGCAGCAGCAGTAGCAGTGGTGGTGGTGGTGGTGGTGGTGGTGGTGGTGGTGGTGGTGGTGGTGGTGGTGGTGGTATTTGCACGAGGCTTATTTGGCAGTGTCCTGCTGCTTGTGCCAGATCACAGTAGACACCACTACACACCACTGAAATAACCACACTACATTGCAGGGTCATACAGTCCCTTCCTCGGATCTCGCCGCTGGGACGTTAATATATTGGCAAAAACTGTTCTGGTAGGACTACTGGCAGCCTTTCAGTGAAAGTTTCTATGATAATGCGAGTTCTGAAAGTGTCACAGAACGCGTTGGGTGTGGATGTGTTTAAAATTCAGGAAAAGTGATGTGGGGGCTATGGAATATGTAGGACATTAAACAACTACCCGAGCCCCCCACCCCCACCCACCCACCCATAAAAAGGAAAAAAAAGGAAACAATCATTCATAAAATGATTACAAGCAAGGGAGAAATAATACCAACGACGACAACAACAACAACAAAAATCAGAGTGTGATGAAACCTCAAGCAGAAAGAAATGTGATCAGAAATGTGTTAGAATATTTTTTTTTGGTTGAGATCAACAAACATTACTTTTTCTACAGTCACGATAGTTTCCTTACTTCCTCTCCTCCTTTTTCTCCTCTCTTCCTCCTCAACCTTGCTCATCCTCTAATTCAATCCTCTTCCATCTTTTTTCTCCTCTTGCTCCTTTTTCCCCCTCCTCCTCCTTCTTCCTTCTCCTCCATGTACGTCCTCATTTGTTTTGTCTCCTTCATCCAAGTGCAGATATGGGGGTCGTGGTCAGTCGCTTGACCAAAGGCAGATAATTATGTTGTCATTGTCAGACATTACAATAAGACACCAGTCAACGGCTTTGATTTGTTGCTTTACAAGATTCAGCGCTATATAAATTCCATACATTATTATTATTATTATTATTAACGGCTTCTGCAGGCTTTGTGGGCTGGCATTCCTGCACCACACCCCTGATTGTCAAAGGACACTGCCGCAGTGACCGCTTGTGAGCGTCTCTCGCTGAAAGCTTAACACTGGAAGGAGACTGTAACTAGTTGGGAAACGTACGTTGTGTCCGTAAATGATTTTGTTGTTGGTCTCTAACTGGTACAAGACGTTCAACTACGCGAACCTGGTCCATAAATAATTAGAAAATGTTTTAAAACTACTTTGCACATTGTCTTTATCTCAACAGATATCGTGTAAACAGGATAATAATAATAATAATGTATGGAATTTATATAGCGCTGAATCTTGCAAAGTAAACAAATCAAAGTGCTTGCATTCAAATCATTCACTCGCATGCAACCAGCCATAAATATCAAGATAAACAAATATCAAATTTATATACACAACACACTTAGGTGGGGGTGGTGGAGGTGAAGGCAGCTATTGAGAAGTAGGAACAGATAACAGGGGAAGATCTCGAGTAGAGTATAAGTGCGTTTTGAGGCTAGATTTGAAAGAATCAAATGAAGGCTTTTGGCGAAGTGGAAGAGGGAGGTCGTTCCATGTGGAGGGACCGGAAACAGAGAAAGAGCGACGGCCAACAGTGGTTTGTTTAAATCTGGGTGTCCGAAAGCACAAGGCATCTACAGATGAACGAAGGGAGCGGGACGGAGTGCACAGGTGAAGACAGTTACAGAGATAAGAAGGTGCAGATTTGTGGAGACATTTGAAACAAAGGGTATTAATCTTATACTTTATTCTTTGTGAGACAGGCAGCCAGTGAAGAGATCGCAAAAGAGGAGTGATGTGTTCAGATTTTTTCTTTCTAAGGACCAGTCGAGCTGCAGAGTTTTGTATGCGTTGAAGGGAGTAGATGGATGATGCCGGCAAACCAGCCAAGAGAGAATTACAGTAGTCCAGTCAAGAGAGAATGAGAGATGTGACAAGTTTGGATGTTGCTTCAGTGGACAGATACTTGCGAATTGCACTTATGCGCCGTAATTGATAGTAGCAAGACTGGCAGGTCTGGGTGATGAATTTTTCATAGAGAGTGTGTTGTCAAGAACCACATCTAGATATTTCACAGAGCTGGACAGAGGAACCGACGTATTGCTGAATTCCACTGAAGTCGTTGTGATGGAGGAAAGTTTATGTTTGGTCCCCATGAGCATGGCTTCCGTTTTATCGGCATTTAGCTGTAACTTATTTCGAGTCATCCAGTTTTGAATGTCTAGAAGGCAGTGGGCCATATTTGTCAGAAGGGAAGGCAGATTTTCAAGGGTATTGCTACATTGAAGCTGAGTGTCATCAGCATAGAAATGATGATCATTATGTGTGAGAGTGGAGCAGTGTAAAGAGTGAAGAGAACAGAACCCAGAACTGATCCCTGTGGGACTCCACATTCCAGTTTGACAGGTTTTGATTGAATTTTGCTGACAATAACTTTCTGGTATCGGGATGACAATAAAAAGACAGTAATTAAATAATAAGTCAGTCAAGACTACTACAAACATAAAAGGAGTACTCCCGAACTTTATTAAGAAAGTCTGTCAAAGTTTACCTGATTCAAACGCTTAAAGATATCATCAAAATTGTCACATTTGAAATTGTTGGCCTTGCGATTTTGAGGTGGAGAGTGACACACGCTGAATTCATACACTTCTTATAGCAAATACGGCACACAGCATTCCATACAAAGTTTCCAGACAAGGACAGAACAGTTCTTATCTCTGTGGCGCTTGACCAATTTACGACTCCATCTTCTTAACGACACCATAGACATACCTTTCAAAACTGTTGCAATTCTCACCCAGGAGTTTTGAGGGGAGGCCTACTTTTTCAGTTATGGCATTAAAGTATAGCCGATTGTGTTCTTAATGTCAGAAAAAGACTTGCACTAAACTAAAAAGAAAAAAAGAAATTAGTGATGAGTAATCTGCATCTGTTTCTGAGCACCGTAGCCAAGTGGTTTCGCGACAAGTTTCTAATCCTACAGGGTTCTAAGTTATGCTGCCGGTTAGAATATTGACAGTGTACACAGACCAAACCTGAATGTCAGATCTCTTTGGGTTGGATGAATGAACATTTTTGTTTGTTTGATGGACTCCTTAGTTCAGGACAGACATCAGATTCTTTGATTTTCTGCGATAAAAAAACCAACAACCGAAAACGACCACTATCTCAGCTGTCCTACCCCCTCCCCCCCCGCCAAAAAAAGAAATGTAAAAACAATAAAACACGCAGTAAAGTAAAGCAGATTAACCAAACCAGCAATCAAACCAAAATAAGAAATACACACACACATAATTATATCACCAACCCCAAAAGAACTCCTTATCGTTTATCACAAGAAGAAGTCTTGCCAACATCACTTCAGACCTAGACCGTTGACTCAAGACTCCATAACCAACGTCTAAATTCCGCCTTGATCTTAAAAAACTAACTAGCTCCACACAATACTAACACTGTTCGAAACAGGTGTCGTCGTAAGACACGTCGAGAAAAGCCGGGGCGGGGCCGAGGGAACAATCGAGGTACCCGCTCTGAAAGGAACAATAACTGGTGCCACTTCTAATCTGTGAACGGGACAAAACTTCGCCGTGTCGGGACTCTTTCGCTCTTTTGCAAACTGATCACAACACTGCCAAATTGTCAAAAGCTCCGTAAGAAAACACGACATATTGCCGCTACTTGCCAACTTGGCCGCCAACGGCAAAGGACGGAAGCTGATGTTGCTTTTTTGCCGCCGCCTGCTGTTACTTTGGAGGGACGGGATAGCTCAGTGGTCGGAGCACTCGCTTTCCCCCAGCCAAGTTAAGCAGCGTCGAGCGTGGTTACCAGTTGGATGGGTGACCGTTTGCGCGCCTTGGCTTCAGTACAGTTCCCCCAGTTCACCCAGCTGTAAATGGGTACCTGCCCTCTTTAGGGTCAGGGAAGGTAAAGCAGCGAGGGAGAGGATGGGCGCCGCCCTCAATATGCTGGCCCTAGAGAAGTGAGGTCTCTGACGCCTCGCTCCCCTACGACCTTATAGGTTATGGGACTCCTTACCTTTACCTTCCTGCTGTTACTTCAGTGGTTCAGTCTCTGTTCTCTCCCCTGTTATGGTTTTACTTACCTTTCCCAAGTTTACTGTCTGTCTGTCTTTTAAATCCTCCTCCTCTTAGGGTCTAATGTTTTTCTGTCAACTTCATTTATGGAAAGTCAGTGACTACTCTCTTCTCGTAATTGCAAACCTTTAGTGTTTTCATTTCCGCTCTGGATGTCTGTCTGCTCAGTCAGTCAGTCTCTCTCTCTCTCTCTCTCTCTCTCTCTCTCTCTCTCTCTCTCTCTCTCGTGTCATTGTCATTGTCTCTATCTCAGGTAGGTAGATAGAAAAATAAACAGGCAGATATATAGTGGGTACATAGATACATCGATAGGGACAGAAATAAATATATATACATAGAGGCATCAGTTTAGGCCTGTGAAATATTGTTTGTTATTATGAGAAAATGATATTGGAATTTTCTCTTTACCTTCACGTTTAACAAGGGATACCCTGTATGGTTAGAAGAAGCAACACCAATTACCAATTCTTCGTTGTAGATATCCGTATGAAATCTGGATCTATATGGAGAAACATTATCCTCATGCATGTTGTGTCGCGCAGACCACACTAAAACAATAGCCCAAAAGGTCTCAACACAAACCCAGACATTTCCTGGTCTTTATTGGTTGACAGTCGGTGAACATGTTAACGAATGTGATAGCATTCGTTAATGAATGTGATATGCATTTTTACATGCAGTTTCTCATCATTGAGGCAACAACCATTGCGACCAGATATTCTGTCTGCCACAGTGCCCATTGTGTGACTGTCAAATAACTCAAAACTACGTAACTTTATAAACTGTTGTCGGCACGAAATACAACTTCTGTATTGGAACCGTCCGTTTCTGTCAGAGCTTGAAAAGAGAGATTAACTTATAATGGCCTGAGTTTCTCAAGGTATGTTTCCTTTCTTTCCCCTTCTTTTCCTTCTTTTCTTCTTCTTCTTCTTCAGATTACAAAAAGTCACTCACACACACACACACGCACACACACACGAAATTGGCAGGTTGTGGTCAGAATGCTTGACAGAAAGCAGCATATTTTGTTGTTATTGTGGGTTATATTCTATGGAACACGAGTCAACAAGTACTGCTTTTCTTATACCCCACTTTCCCCTACCCATTGACTTGTCAGAGAACAGATGCCCCTGTGAACAGCGTGGGCGTGTCTCTTTCAAAGCCCCACGCTGCATGGGGGAAGGTTATGGCAATGTGCCTGGCACACCTTCCAAACTGTCGCGTTTCACACCTGGGAATTCTGAAGGTACTAATTACAGGTTAGGGATTTACAGGCTTCCCTTAAGAGTTCTTGTGGCTCGCTGAATGCTGAGAGATGTCTTTAAACGGCGCGGTATAGAGTGGGGCGTTTTGTTAACGTGTTTTTGTAAACAGTTTGTTTATTATATGTGTGTGTGTGTGTGTCGTTTGAAGAGAAACCAGTGTGTGTTTGTGTGTGTGTGTGTGTGTGTGTGTGTGTGTGCTATACACACATGGCATGCGTTTTGAGATGGCAATCCCTGTTCACAAAATGATCATGTAAGAAAGGTGTAATTATTTTGTCAGCTTCTCTGTGGTTGTTTTTCCCGTAATCATAATCTGTCGAAAAGAAAGTGGGGGACATGGCTGTTGGTTGAATCAGTGGTTTTCAGCAGCGGTGGTGTTTGCGTGGTGACTTTCTGTGCTAACATTTGCACACCGTTCAAAAGAAAGCTTTCAGGACTGTTGAATAACGTTTTATGTGCTAGCCGCTATGTTCTGGCGCGCCTGCATGTTGTTGTTGTTGTTTGTTGTTGTTGTTGTTGTTGCGTGTTACCCAACTTAAACCTCCTGTGGGTCACTTGTCCCAATGCCAGAGTGAAAGTACGACTCTCTTCAAATAACTCGTCGCACAGGTAGCAGTACTCCGATTTCAGAAGAGTATTTCTTCACTTTCAAGGAGAGTGCAGGCTGTTATGTTGAGAGCTTGTCAGGGTTGAAACTGATTTCAACATAACAGTTTACGACAGAACAACTGTTTTAATGTAGCTTATTACCCCATGAGCTGACAACCTTTGGGACCTGGGCCAGTGCACCCATCAAAGCGTACTGAAGAGTTGAATTTGAAATGGTTCCGACGTAAAATCCTGCAAAGTTGATGATGAATATTGCAATCTCTCTCTCTCTCTCTCTCTCTCTCTCTCTCTCTCTCTCTCTCTCTCTCTCTCTCTCCTCTCTCTCTCTCTCTTCTGCTCTGTCTCTGTCTGTCTGTCTGTCTCTCTCTCTCTTCCTCTCTCTCTCTCTCTCCTTCTCTCTTTTCTCTCCTCTCTCTTCTCTCCTCTCTCTCCTCTCTCTTCTCTCTCTCTCTCTCTCTCTCTCTTCTCTCTCTCTCTCTCTCTCTCTCCTCTCCTCTCCTCTCTCCCCTCTCTCCTCTCTCTCTCTCCTTCTCTCTCTTCTCTCTCTAAGCATAAAACGCTCAGTCACATTGTATAGATTTTTCGATTTTATATACGTTTTACTGACTCAAACATATCTTTAGCTTTAGCAGCCGTGTGCCAATGCCCAGAATCACTCAAAGAAAACGATGACCTTTATGTGTGCTTCTGGTTGTCAGACGCGTTGGCAACTTCTTGATTCTGATAGTTCACCATTTTGCACAATGAAAATACAGAGCTTTTTTTTGGCGGGGGGAGGGGAGAGAATATCTTTCAGTTAGGAGGGGGTATAAGTGCTTTGCAACCAGCTTGCCATTTTTCAAAATCAAAGTCAAATTTTTATTTCCAGATGGCACATTGAATAAGCAATACATTTGCTTTATCGTCATTTGATTCTAAAGGTCAATTTGCTAGAGAAAGAGAGAGAGAGAGAGAGAGAGAAGAGAGAGAGAGAGAGAGAGAGAGAGAGAGAGAGAAGAGAGAGCTGACACTGACACTGACACTGACACTGAAAAGGTTTTATTGTACTTCGGCCTTGGGCCACTATACAAAACATGTTTGGGGAAGGGGGGAGGAAGACAGCAGAAAACATTTATATCCATTTCCCATTTTCAATTCTGCAAGCATACAGGATTACTCCCAATATTTTCTAGTCATCATCATCCCCATCATCATCTTTAGCATTTACATAATCATCACCATCAGCATCTTCATTACCTATAGCAGCAGCTGCAGCCAGTATATCTAACATAACCATCATTACTTTCATCTTCTACATCATCATTATCAACATCATCACTTCATCATCTACGCTATCACCATCTTCTACAACTGTATAGTCATTTTCGTCACGATTATCATCTTCAATCTCTGCATCATGGTCATAATCATCATCTTCATCATCGTTTCCATTGTTATCTTCAATATATACATCATTGTCATCATCTTCATCTTTGACATCTCCATCATAGTTACCGCCACCACTATCACCTTCAACAACCACGCCATCGTTGCCATCACCACCATCGTCACCCTCAGCATCTACATCTACATCAACATCACCTTCAACATTTCCATCATCATCGCCATCCTCCTCCTAAACATCTACATCATAATCGTCCTTTCAAAAATAAATAGATAAATAATAGAAAGAAAAAATCTTTTTTCATTTTCTTTTTTTCATTTTTCACACACGCACACACACACACACACACACACACACACACACACACACACACACACACACACACACACACACACACACATTCTCGTCTTCCCCATCTGTAACATCATCACCATTTTAATCAACTACATCAACATCAACCCCATCAATACTTACATAATTGTCACCATCATAACCCTTAACCTCTACTTCACCATCTTCAACATTCATATCATCATCACTATATTCAACATCTACCTAATCATCATCAACATTATTGACATCATCATCAATATCCCATCATCGTCAGACCACCCTGCAATCTCTGCATCATCCCTCAGAGAGAGAACTTTGAAGCGATTTAATGGTACTTCGGCCCTAGTCTACAATATAATCAGCTGGGGAAATGGGTATAGTACTACAGGAACATGTTGCTAAATTTCAAACATAAAACTATCCAAACTTAGAAACAGAAAAATTGGCATGGAACATTGAAACCAAAATTACATTGAAAATAAACTAAAATAAACTAACATCGTGCAACATAAAACCTGTGCTTGACCCAGGATGTAAAGAGAGAGAGAGAGAGAGAGAGAGAGAGAGAGAGAGAGAGAGAGACAGACAGACAGACAGACAGACAGACAGCAGACAGACACACAGGCAGCCAGACAGACAGACAGACAGGAAGGCTGACAGACACATTCGGAGACAGACAGGCTGCAAAGAAGGGAGCAGAGAAAGAAACGCACAGAGAGGAACCCGAGAAACAAGACAAAACACCGAAACAAGAAAAAACCAACAACAACAAAAACAAAACCCTTCGCGCTTGTTAAAACTACAAGACACAACACTTGCCAAAAGTGCCGTTAAAAAAGAGTCAACAACAACAACAACAGCAACAGCAGCAGCAGCATTAGCAACATAGCACCACGAGCGTCGTAAACTTGGGCAAACTGTCTGCTGCTCCTGCCTGCAATAACAATTATTCCACAGCCTCCGGGAGCCGTAATAGATACTGAACCAGGCTGGGTACGCGTTGCTTTCATCTTTTACTTATGTACTTGCGGGAAGAATGTCTCGCTTGTTTCACTTCCAACTGTCCCATAAATCTATCAGTACCCGAGACATTCTACTAAAGAGGTGAGGTTATAAAGGCGGTAAAGCCATACAAGACTTTTGTATAGCGTCTACAGTATAGTAACTTTTTTTTTTTTTAGTTCTTTGTTTCCATGAGAACAGAAAAAGGAGAGAACATAGTGTCTGGGGATTCAAGACATTTTGAAAATGTGCTTAAAGAAATAGAAACTGAAAAAAAGATTGCGAATTTAGTAGTCGACAGGTTGGGGTTTTTTTTAGAGTTTTCGAAAGACAGTCTGTATTAGGCTAGGGTTAAAAGTGATGACCAGGTAAGACAGAAAGAAAATTGTAGAGATACAGCCATGCCGATGATGTGCCCATGCATGATAGTCTGGACACAGCTTCCCCGAGTCCTGTCTGCAGCGATGTCGATCTACCATTTTGCACACATTCTCGCGCGTGCAGAAAGAGAGTGGGGGAGCTATGGAGAGAGAGAGAGAGAGAGAGAGAGAGAGAGAGAGAGAGAGAGAGAGAGAGAGAGAGAAGAGAGAGACAGACAGACAGACAGACAGACAACAGACAGAAACACACACAATACAAACACACACATAGACACACACAGACAGAGACACACACACGAAAACACACACCGACAGACAGCAGACACACAAAACACAGACACACACAACGACAACACACACAGACACACACACACACACACGACACACAACACACACACACACACACACACACACACACACACACACACACACACACACACAGAGAAAAAATATCGAAACTCGCTAATTCAACTTTACGCTACATGCGATCACCAGACTACAAATGTCAACAACTTGTTTTTCATTTCACTAAAAATGCGGGAACAATCGTTACAACAGAAATCGTCACTGCTGCCAAAACACTCATTCCTCGTTAGCCTCATTAGTCTGTAAAATGACGAAGGATGCTATGATACGTTATCCTTCAGAACTTCACTGTTTACACATTTTCACATTCCATCAAGCTCCGTCAAGTTCACTTTTTCGATGATAATTATGTTCTTTTCAAGCTTTGAGGCATAATAAAGATAACATCGTATGATGGGGGAAAAAAAATTCCGTTTATTTGCAGACAATAACTGGAATTCATCGCCTTTTCTTACTGTCGTAGTCCATCTTTGTCTTTTTTTATTTTTGTTTTTTTAGAGGAATGAAAATACAGTGACTGTAGCAGAGTAAAGACTGGAGAGCGCATTGTTCTAACACTTTGAAATGAAAGGTTATTTTCTCTTTCACAAAGCAAAGTAACGTTTCTTTAACTGTATGCCACATAATTATGTACCCTGCAGTTAGTGGATAGAAAAATGACTCGTATCATCATCATCATCATCATCATAATGATGATGATGATAGTGATAATAATAATAGTTATTATCATTATTATTATTATTATTATTATTATTATTATTACGATGATGATGACAATGACAGTAGTAGTAGTAGTAGTAGTAGTAGTAGTAGTAGTAGTAGTAGTAGTAGTAGTAGTAGTAGTAGTAGTATAACGATGATGATGACAATGACAATGATGATGATGATGATGATGATAACAACAGCAATAACAATAATACAAGGAATTTACATAGCGCTATATCTTGTGAGAAGAAATCAAAGCGCTTAATCAAAATCAAAGTATGATCCCTTACAATACCTCTAAGAACCAGATGACATCACACGCACTACACAACACTCCTCTCTCTCATCGATTCAATTCCATCCCACTCCACTCCACTCTAAAAACTCTACTCCACTACAGGTAATAAACTCTTTTCAACCTTTTCACAGTCATAAACCTTATCCGTCCATTTCCTATGTTATCAAATGCTCAAAACATTAAACACAATTACGGAAATGTAACAAATTAGACATCAAGCTTTTGCAATGAAAAAAATATAACAAGAACCGAAAACTTCCAACCAACAGAGAGAGAGAGAGAGAGAGAGAGAGAGAGAGAGAGAGAGAGAAAAGAGAGAGAGAGAGAGAGAGAGAGAGAGAGAGAGAAGGCACAGCGGGGCCCTGACAGGGGTGGAAATGGAGGAGGAAGACGCCAATAATCCCACAGCGGGGGGTGGCAAAAGGAAATCCTTCCCCTGCCTGCAGGGCTCAGTGACAGGTTTGGGAAGACAGTGACAGCCACTGACAGTTAATATCCGTTGTGGACGGAACGGATCTGTCACAGCCCTGCCCACAGGCTTCAATCCCCTGTGATGGATTCACGAACGCGCACGCGCACTCGCACACACAAGCACGCACATACACAAGCACGCACATACACACACGCATATACACACACACATAGTTACAGCTACGTTCCGAAAAAGATGGTCTAGAGGTACACCTACTGGTCCATAGAGCATGCTTTACTAAAAATGTCTCTCTTTCCTTTTTGAACACAGTAAAAACTACAAGTGTAAAATGTGTTGGCTTAGTAAAACAAAGACAAATACCTGGGTCCATGACTTTGTTTTGGTGTCAGTTGAAATCGGACGCTGTAAAAAGAAAACAGAGCTTAGAGCTTAAAATAGAACTAAAGACTGAATTCTACAATTCGGTGAAAAATAGTCTTTAATAACATACACAAAATCGAAGATATGACGCTAAAAAAATGGTTTCACATAAGAATTGTACACAGAATAATTGCAACTAAAAGTATGCTTACCAAATATATGAAAATAACAAACGATAAATGCACGTTCTGTAAAGAGGAAAGAGATTCCACTAAACACTTTGTGTGGATGTGCCTCCATTTAAAACTATTCTAGGAAAGGTGGCAGGACGGTTTCATTGTCTACCTCCCTAACAAGTAAACCGTGAGGTTCTGGGTTCGATTCCCAGCCTTGCCCTCTCCTCCCAGTTTGATGGGAAAATTGAAATGATTGTTAAATCTTTGGGAGGAGAATCTAAACCAGCCGGCCCGGTGTGCTTACAGATTTGTACACGTCAATAGAACCCATGAAAGTTGAAAATCGGAGAGCGCAGGGAGGTACTTCCCAACTGTCCAGGCCAAATCAGTAGTGTTCATGAATGTGTCCCCCAGGTCAGAACGCGCCTACCTTAATGGATAGGAAAAAAATGGTGGCTTACGCAAAACAAAAAATCTTACTCACTCACTCACACAAAAATCGAACTGAATGTCAAAGTCCTTCGAATGAGACTATAAACCGAGGCCCCGTGTTCGAACGCATGCAGAACATCTTGCGCACACGTTAAATCCTGTTCCGCTTTTCGGAAGAGTAGGCCATTGTGTGCCGGTGGAAACAGATGACAAAATTGACAAAACCGCATACACACGGGGACTGGGTGTAAAAAAGCACATGAGTGCTTATTCCATTATCCTCGATATAAAAAATAAATAAATAAATATAAAAGAATAAATACATAAATAAATAAGTCACGGGAGCTTTAGCTGAGAAACTCTGACATGAGTGTATTTGCATATTTTCATTTTAATAAAACGTTGGTCTTTTTCTCATTTAAAACATTTTAAAAAATTGGGGGAAAAAAAGAATTGCGTGGTGCTGGAAACATTTTGTTAGGATACAAGGACTGTTCCGGATAGTTCAGAACAAGTCATAACTGCGGGTGATGGAGCGGTAGAACACGAAAGGCATCCTATCCTGTATCCTCCAGCTCGCTAACACATGACAGAACGTTCGTACTTTTCT
>CM054134.1:30297798-30300298 GCA_028751875.1 Rapana venosa | reverse complement strand
GGGATCAAAAGCAGGTCGCATACCTGACTGCCGGCTGATCGGTACACAAGGTAGGTAGGTGGGTGCTGTTGTTGCAGTCACGCAATCACAGCTGGCTGGAGAAAGTTGGCCATCCCGGCCTCTCTGGCCCTTTGGAGTGGGGCGGCAAGGTGTTGGGGCGTAAAGCGAGGCTTTGATAAGCCTGTGTGTGTGTGTGTGTAGTAGGAGTAGGGTGAAAGAGGACGCCAGGGAGGGGAAGAGTGAGAGAGAGAGAAAGAGAGAGAAGGGGGGGCTGAAAAGGGGGCTATGCAGGTGTGCCACTTCTACCTGCCACTCAACACCACGTGCACCCAATTTCACGCCTGAAGCTCTGACGCAGAGGTAAAACATTGACAGGCAGAGAAGCCCTTGTCACCGGTGTGTGTACAATGTAACGGTGCAGGCAGGCTATCACCTGCCGCTGCCACTGCCTGACAGGAACAGCGCTCTTTCCGCTCCCCGACCTGCACACGCGCCGGTTCTGCTGCAGAAAGAAAGATGAGGAGGAAGACGACCGTTTCTCGCGAACAGTACTAAGACTTCAGAAAGATGAAAAGCAACAACGAACTAAAGGGAAGATGAAAAGCAACAAGGAACTAAGGCGAAGATGAAAAGCAACAACGAAGCGTTTCCAGCATTGGCATGGCGCAGTGACCTAACCGCAGGATTCCTCATCCAGTCTTCTTCATGCCAGCATCTGTGATTCAGCCCGGGGTCTGTTCTCTCAGCCGCGGGCAAAAAGGGGGATTACCCGAGATGACCACAAGACAGGGAGGGAGAGGGAGGACGTTTTCCTCATCCCTCACCATCTCCCCACATCGCTGGCAACGCAAAAGTGCCCACGAAGATACAGACAGCCCTCCCTTGAACACGATCTTCACACATGCGTCCTGCTCAGTGTGCGGTCAGCAGATCTTCCGCGGAAGGTCCTGGTTCCTGGTGCTCTTTCTCTTCCTGCTCTTCCTGGACATGGGAGTACATGGCAGGGCCAGCTCCTCGGGGAAGGCGAGGTCTTCTTCGCCCTCAAGACCTCGGCCGTCTGTACGGTCAGGGAGGCTGGGGGAGGAGGATCCCCTGGCCCGTCTGTCCAGAGTGTTCGGCATCAAAAGGATTCCTGCCAAAGTCGTCCACCGGACGCCGCCTCAGTACATGACGGATCTGTACGACAGTGTGGCCGACAAGAGCGGCCTGACCAAGGCCAGTGGGCCCTACAACGCCAACACCGTGCGCAGTTTTCCGGACAGAGGTCAGTGAGTTTTACACGGTGTTTAGTATCTTCCTAGGATGGTGATGATGATGATGATGATGATGATGATGTTGGTGATGAGAATGATGGTCATGATGATGATGATGGTGATGAGAATGATGGTCATGGTGACGATGATGATGATGATCATCATCATCATTATCATCATCATCATCGTCGTCGTCGTCGTCGTCGTTGTCGTCATCATCATCATGTTCTATTGTCAGGGTTTAGTTGTTGTTATACCTGGGGGGGGGGGGGGGGGGATGTTGGTTCGTTTTAATGTCTACGTGCTTGATCTTTTTTTATTCGGGAAGTTTTAATTGTTTTTGTTTTGTGTTTTGTTTATCTCTTGATAGGTTTTATGTCCTTTTTTTGGAGTAAAGTAACAGCGCAATTATTAGGGATCACATTTTCTAAAGAGAAAAAAAAGGGCTCTCTTATCTCTGGCAAAAACAAACCGTAATAACAAAAATCCTTATTGAACTACCAGTTCGTGCTATTAGATTATTCTTCAGCTCAACAGCAACACACGCACACGCGCGTGGTGTGCATTGTTATCTTTGTGTCTTTACCTAATTCTGATAATTATATTCTCCTTCATGGTACATCATGAGCGCGCGCACATGTGTGTGTGTGTGTGTGTGTGTGCGTGCGTGTGTGTATGTGTGTGTGTGTGTGTATGTGTGCGAGAAGCCACATTGTTTTTCTGTATAGAAAAGCCAGACTAAAAGTGGGGAGGGGAAAATACCCAAGAATCCAAACAAACGAGCAACCATTACCAACCCCCCCCCCCCTCTCTCTCTCTCTCCCCCTCTCTCTCTCGCTCTCTCTCTCTCTCTATCTCTCTCAAAAAAACAAACAAACAAACAAAAAGGTGCTTCACATTCAAAAAGACATTCAAATTCCTCTATCCAAGTTTTTGTTCTAGTTTGTTCTAAAGGCGGTCTGGAAATATTCATGCTGTGTTTTTACTCTCTAATGGACTAGAGATGTTGTTAGAGAAGCCTTACTGATTAGTACTGCCATATGCGTTCACCAATGTTTTGTTAACAAAAATTTGTATATTTTCTTTTTTTTTATAAAATATGATTAATTTCGAGTCTTATTAGTATGGCATCCGTCCATCCATCCGTTCATCCATCCGTCCATCCATTCATTCACTCTCCCCATCCACCCACCCATCCATCCATCTATCCATACATACATACATACGTACGTACGTACATACAGACA
>CM054134.1:30290298-30295298 GCA_028751875.1 Rapana venosa | reverse complement strand
TCAAGTAGTATGCACTAAACTAAACTTTATATCCAAATTTATGTTTTTCAAAAATGACGTTACAAAAAAACCCACCTAGCAATGTGGAGTGGTAGCCTATGACATGTCTCTGTTTTAGGCAATGGTAAAAAAATGTTGAATACAATAATCTTTTCTGGGTTTTTTTTGTAAAAATAAAAATAGACGAATGAATGACGAAATGTTCTACACTCATGCTGATTTTGTTTAGATTTTTCGTTTGTTGGTTTGGTTACGTTTAGCATATTTCGCCTTCCATCATTAATTTTCATTGCACCTCAAGCCAAATCATTAGGTAAACAATTTAGCTCAGAGCTCCTCTTACTTTTGTGACTCCCAGCCGGTATAACCAGTGTTCTATACTGAATGCTCTCTCGCTAGCTCTTTAAGAACTTTAAAACACACCGAAGTCGGATGTGCTGGACCTGACTTTCCAGGGGCCTAACGGCAGCGCAACACATTTTCGCTCATATGACAGACGACAATAGCTGCTGTCTGAGCGTTCGACGAAGAAGAAGAACTTTTAAGAGAGAAAAAACCCGCACTAACCAGTCCATTAACTAACAAGAACAATAACTTTCATCCTAAACAGGAGAACACAACTCTAGTCAAATGTATTTACGATACCCATTCGTACGTTATAACCGTTAGCCAAGGAGGGGACGGAAAACAAGCGAGAGTTACCATCAGAGGACGTTCCCCATTCATTTCTTCTACAATACTATTTACTTATATATACGATTTTAAGATAAGGGTATCTCTAACTTGAATGAAACTGCCCGCATTTGGTAACACACGTAACTCCGTTCCCAATTATTATTATAGTATATATATTTTTAGAAAATATCATTTTTCTTTTTGATTTAAACATTGTTTATTCAGTATACATAAAATTATCATAAGCAGACAACAACACAGCAGGGGAAAGGCATCAAGCCACAGCTTATTTTAAGACCCCACCCACCCCCACCCCTAGTAAGTTTACATTGTTGCATATGCAGACAAAGGGACTTTTACATTAGTTTTTTTCCTATGTTGATCCCTTAGATTTTGTGTGTGATTTTCTTCTTCACTTTTTGGGGACTGAATAGGACTATGAACAATTTCTTTCAACTAAACCATAGAATCAAACAGGAAAAAAAAATGAAATTTTCTCCCCCCAAAAGGAATTGTATTTTATTAGTAGGGAGTAGACAGAGCATGAGCCCTTTTTGTGCAGGATTGAAACAAATCTTCCTCTTTATTATATATATACTTTTCAAATCTATTCCTGTCTCACACTTTCATACAAACCTGTCCACAATAGCTATTATGCCTATCACCCCTACCCTATGAAATGCATGACGAGGTCGAAATTCCTTCCAGTGTGCTAAAGCTTGAAATGATTGCATGAGCAGAGACAGTCTCGGATTGGTAATTTGTCCCGCGCATTTTTCGCCCGTGTTAACAAGTTGTCGCTGAATGGGCCGATTTGTCACGCGTGACTTTGAGGTCGCTAAAGCTATGCAATCACTTCTTTTCACTTTTCACACTGCGGCGATTCCACGAACACCTGGCCGCCTTTCATGATACCTACGTACCTGAATACACCCAGTCGGCTCGCGGTGGTCGGTCGAATGGTGGTGGTGGTGGTGGTTCGGTGGTCTTAGAGGTAGGCTTGGACCGAACGCACCTGCTCGGAAAACGAAAAGTGTGGGTTCGATTCTCGCTTGGGTTCGAACTTTAACGTTACCCCTGCTAGTAAACCTTGAGTTGTGGTTTGTGTGCTAGTATTTCAGATGAGACGATAAAGCCGAGGTTCTGTTTGCTACTGATTAGTGCGTCTAGAAGAGCCCACGGCAACAGGAGAAAACATCTTGCGCACTCGTTAAAACCCGTTCCACCTTTCGTAAGAGTAGGCCATTGTATGCCGGTGAGAACGCATAACATAATGTACAAATACATATACACACGGAGACATTGATGTAAAACAAAGTGCTTATCTTTACATTGAAATAACACACACACACACACACACCACACTCACACACACACACACACACCACACACACACAACTTTTATATCGCAGTCAGACTTTAGAACAAGGAAAAGTAAGGTTGCTAGGATAGTAAGAAGAGAGGAATGGTAAGGTTCCTTTTGAATTTGCATAAATGGTTGCGTACTCAAAATCTCACCCTTGCTTTATCTCAAAGCTCTCAGAAAAGAACACACACACACACGCACACGCACCACACACACACACACACACATATATATATATATATGTGTGTGTGTATAGATAGATAGATAGAGATACTCGCCCTCCAAACCCCCTACCATCCAACCTACCCCAACCCACCCACCAAGCAAGCAATGTGATTCATAAAGAAGCTAAATAATAACAAGACCTCTACTATGCATTGGAGGACTGATATTTGTTATACTGTATTATTGTTAATTGGAGAAACTGATACTGGAAGCAAACTGTGAAGTGCGAAATAACACCAAGCATCTGCTTCTAGAGTGACGAAATGTTCAGGATGTTAGGCACAAGCATACTATTACTGCAGACTCCCTAAAGATCCTTTTTCATAATGTTCCACGGACAACATTTTTAACTTGTTGAAATAATCTGGCGTTTCCCCTGATACTAAACAAGGTTGTTTTAAGGAATCTGGTTTTGGTTTTATCTCATTTTATATGTGCTTGATGTGGTTTCTCCCACAATGTGGTGACCATCCTGGTTCGAGTCTTCTGGTTGGCCAGGGCGTTGATACAAGGAAGGACAGAAGCGCTGATTTTATACCCTGTTTTAAATCTATAGATAGTTGCACAGGTTTAATCTGAGATTTAAGATATTACGAGGTTACAGCCCCGACATGGCCTCTAAGGTCAGCGGGTCTAAAAACATCAAGGTTGGGTTGGACTGAGGTATCGAAATCTGTAACAACAGCACATGAAAATGCCAGAGAGTAGAGGGTAACAAACGGCCGGCTTGTTGTTGCTTTTTGGGCGTTTCCCAGCTTAGCCTTTAGGGGGTCACTTAGAGTATGTACCCTGTCTCACTCACCACACCTTGAAATTTCTGTGAGATTGTAAGAGCGTACTGGATTCGAAGCGTTCCCGTTGTTACTGTTCCGAGTACCTCACTATATAGTTATTGGCCATGCCTCAGCTTCAGACTATTCTTTTCCCTGTCATGATGGAGAACTGGACATGTTTAAAACTGACGAGATTGTGGTTAAACTGCGCATAGATCAAGGTTACCAGTTACATATGTTATGAAAAATGTTTAAGCTCCCCGAGGGGATGCCGGGGGCCTATCAGTATAAATAGCATCCCCACATTCTGGAAATTATGTGCTAGAAATTTCCTCTTTTCTATCACTCTCTTTGTTTCTGCCTTGTTCCTTTTCTTCCTGTCACCTCCTTCTGGTCTATTTTCTGCCTTCTTGGTCCATTCTCCTGCCTTTTTTCCAGAAAGAACTTAAAAGGTAACTATTCTCTCTTGTGCCGAAGTCGGATGCGCTGGGCCTGACTTGTCAGGCGCTTAACGGCAGCGTGACGCATTTTCGCTCATATAACAGACAACAATAGTTGCTGTCTGAGCGTTCGACGAAGAAGAAGAAAACTGTTTAAGGGTTGTCAGACTATTTCAACCAAGACAACAAAATATGAACACAGATTAACGATGTGAAGAAACCGACTGAAAAATTCCGGTGATAGCCTTTGTAAGGGCGGATGGATAGGCAGCTGGATGTGTCGTTGATGTAGGTGAAATTACACACACGTGCACACACACATGCACACACGTGCACCCACATACACACACTGGGTATTAACAAGGATTTTCTTTCTGTGATCAAAATTCAAAATTCCAATCACAAATTTGATCATCATCTTGCTCTTCTTAAAGGAAAACAAAACAATGATCACCGTTTTAAATACAGGTTAAATATATTTGCCTTAGGCAACACTTTGTACAGTAGTTAAGATATCTGGGCTATCTTCATCAGATGTAAAAGATTATTATTTTATGCCAGAATAATGATGATGTTTAACGATGCTTCTTTCCTTTTAAGCATGTTAGATTTTCTTGCACTTAACAACAACAAAGACAATATAGTTGACATAATATTCAGCTCACAATAATCAAAACATCCGTAGCCTACATCAGTGACTAATCATGTGACAAAGTATAATTATTCTTGTATGTTTTGTATGCTTTTGTTTCAAAGACAGTCAATTTTTGGGTACGACAAGAGCAATAGAATAATGGAATAAATATCATTGTGTGTTGTTTTTTGTGTGCAAAATGAGGGGCAGAAAGCTGGACAGAAAACTTGAACGTTTGCGGACCGCAGAGTTACATGTTTCGTCTACATCCCTGTAACGTTGAAGTCTCAATGCTATCCTCTCCACTTTGTTCTTGTTGTTGTCTGTCTGTCTGTTGGTGTGTCTGTTTTGTCAGATGGCTTGTCTGTCTGTTCTCTCTGCTTCTCCCAATGCTTTTTGCCTCTGTCTCTACCTTCCCCCAATCTGTGTGTGTGTGTCTAACTCTGTCTGTCTGTGTCTGTCTATGTCTGTCTGTCTGTCTGTCTGTCTGTCTGTCTCTCTCTCTCCTCTCTCTCTCTCTCTCTCTCTCTCTCTCTCTCTCTCTCTCTCTCTCTCGTTTTGTCTGTCTTTCTGTTGGTCTCTCTGTCTGTCTGTCTGCCTGCCTGCCTGTCTCTCTGTCTCTTTCTGTTTCTCTCTCTGTGTCTCTCTGTCTCTCTAATTTTGTCTGTCTGTCTGTCTTTCTGCCTCTGTCTGCTTATTTGTCTGTCTGTCTCTGTCTGTCTGCTTATTTGTCTGTCGGTCTCTGTCTGTCTGTTTGTCTCTCTGTTTTTGTCTGTCTGTCTCTGTCTGTCTGTCGGTCTCTGTCTGTCTGTTTGTCTCTCTGTTTTTGTCTGTCTGTCTCTGTCTGTCTGTCTGAGTCTCTCTCTCTCTCTCTCTCTCTCTCTCTC
>CM054134.1:30262798-30277798 GCA_028751875.1 Rapana venosa | reverse complement strand
GATAAATGTACTTCAGCTGCAGAATGTGAAGCTGATTGGAAAAGATGGCTTTGGCAGCATTTAAAGAAAAGTCTAGCAGAAAAAAGAACAACGCTTACATTATGTCGTAGACATACTGTGAGGGGGGATGGGAGGGGGGTTGCTGGGCTTCTGTCTAATACATTATTAAGAAATATCTCATCATCATCTCATCTTCTCACGTAACCCCCTCCAGGGTCTTCGGGGCACTGCAGTGATGAACGTTGCACCAGTTGGCTCCATTTGCGGGGGTTGTGTGCAAGTGCCTCGGTTGTGGAGAAGCTCTTCCCGGTCTATTCAGTGATGATGTCTGCCCATTAATTTTCCTCTTCGGCCTGCCTCGCCTTCTCTTCCCCTACACTGTTCCTTGCAGTATGGTCTTGGAGAGCCCATCTGATCTTGTCACATGCCCATACCATTTGAGCCTTTTCGTGATTGTGGTCAGGTCTTTGTACTGTTTTACTTGTTGGGTGTTGGTTTGTCGGACTTCTTCGTTGGTTATGTGGTCCGTGTACGAAATGCCAAGGAGTCTTCTGAGGCATCTAATCTCCAAAGCCTGGATCCTTCTTTGTAGATCTGCATTCAGTGTCCATGATTCGCATGCGTACAGATATGTGGAGATGACCAATGTATGCAGTAGCTTGACCTTGGTCCTTAGAGAGATGTTGCGGTCTTTCCAGATGGTCTTGGGCTTCGCCATTGCTGCTACTGTTTGTGAAGCTCATGCAAGGATCTCGGTCTTTGAACCTTCATCAGTGATAATAGCTCCAAGGTACTTGAAGTGATCTACAACCTCAATTTTGCGATTATTGTGAGATATCCAATGCTATAAATCTGTTCGGCTTGAAACAAAAAGTCTTTCCACTTTAACATCTAATGAAATATATCTGTCTATTGTTATTTTCGATGAATTGAACCTGAATGTGTTCGAGGCTTTATGTGGGTCTACTCATCATTTCTTCCTCTTCTTTTTCTTCTTCTTCTTCTTCTTCCTCCTCCTACAACAAGGACTACTACTTCTCCTACACAGTATCACTGTTATTATTGTTATTATCATTATTATCATAATTTTCTATCATCATCTTATTCAGCAAGTGATTCGAACTGTAAACCATAAATTGGACATATTACCAACGATTCATTATCTTGGATTATCCATAAATTCTACTGCTAGATAATGCCCAAACAGTGCTATTGTCTTTTTTTCTATTCTATATGTGCTTTTTTATTTTTCTTCTTTCCCCTTATCCAAACTATCCTGCAAGAACAAGGGCGACGGGATAGCCTGGTGGTTAGAGTGACGCATTTGTGATCTGCTGACCCTTGTTCGAATCTCGTTCAAGAGGAGTTTTCCTCTTGAGTTAACATCAGTGCCGACTCCTCTTTCCCCAAAAGTCCTTCGGGTGAGACTATAAACCGAGGTCCCGTGTGCAAACGCACGCAAAACATCTTGCGCACACGTTAAAACCCGTTCCACTTTTCGGAAGAGTAGGCCATTGTGTGCCGGTGGGAACTGATGACAACATTTACAAAACTGCATACACATGGGGACTGGATGAAAAAAAGCACATGAGTGCTTATTCCATTATCCTCGAATTAAAAAAAAAAAGAAAGAAAACTAAAAATCTATGGACATATGTGATTTTTTATTAATTTTTGGTTATAACATATCCGCAGATCTCGGAACTAGATTTCACTTTAAAAACAACAACACACAACCCAGAAACAAAGATATATTTTAGCCATATTCACTTGCTTTGAAAGAAAAATGTTGAAACTTTTAATCAGACGCATTCCTGTTTTTTTTCACTGAGAAAAACAAAACTTCAGCTATTTCTTTTAGTCACCGCCAAAGCATTCGGCATAACATACACGTCTCTCCCATCATTCAGATGTGAGCTGAAGGGTCCTTTGCCATTCTACCATGTGTTCATATCTGTTACACATGTTTGTTTATTGTTGGTATCGTGTAACGTCTTTATCTATGCCCCATGCTTGCTTGACATCTTAGCAAAACACAATTGGCGCGTGTGCTTCCTGTCTGCATACCTGTGTGCCTGCCTGCCTGCCTGCCTGCCTGCCTGCTTGCCTGTAGGCCTATACCGACCCTTATCTCCTGACTGTCCTGTTCTCTTTGACCTGTTCTTGGTGCTTTTGCATCAAAGTCGTGGTTTTGGTTTGTTTTTCCTTTCTTTTCTTTCTGGCAGGTTGTCTTTGCTTTTCTTTCCCTTCTTTCTTTCTTTCTTTCTTTCTCACTTTTTATCTGTTTGTCTTTGCTTCTGTTTCTGTATTTTTTGGTTTCTTCCTTCTTTCTGTTTTTTTTTCTTCTGCTATCTGTTTGTCTGTCTGTCTCCTTTCTTTCCTTATTTGATTTTTTTTTTTACTATCTTTGCTTTTCTCTCTTGCATCTTTCCTCCCTTTTTTATATTTTTGTTTTTCTATGCTTCTCTTTCTTTCATTTTTTCCTTGTTGTTTGTCTGTCTTTGCCCCCCCCCCCCCCCCCTCCTCTCCTCTCTCTCTCTCTCTCTCTCTCTCTCTCTCTCTCTCTCTCTCTATCTCTCTCTCTCTCTCTCTTTGTATTTTTTGTGTTGAAAAAAAAAAGGAGGATAAAATATTGACAGTTGTACGTAAGCTGCTCTGGGAGCGTGTAGAACTCTCCATCCATAACACACTCCGCGTTTTTGAGATCTGAGTTCGCTACCCATGACTTGGGCTCCACTAGGATCCACCGGGTCCCCTTCTCCACCCGGCTATGGCACCCGTCTGAGAACTAAAGTCACACTAGTCGGTGTGTGTTACCAACACTGAGACGTGTAGTTAACATGCTGCAGCTGTTGGTGGTGGTGGTGCTGCTGCTGCTGTTGTTGTTGCTGTTGTTGTTGTTGTTGTTGTTGTTGTCAGATTTCAACCATTCTGCGGTTATTTCTTGTGACATGTTCGGATAGTATTCCATTTAAAACGAATTTCAAAAAGTCATGTAAACTTTATCTGGCTGATTAGACTTATATGCACTTTGAAGGGTTGTACTTGATGTTTACTCGTTTGCTCGTGGTTTGGGGTTTTCTTGGGTTTTTTGTTGTTTGGGGGGAGAGGGGGGGGTATTTTGTTGGCTAGTTGGCTGTGTTTTTTTAAACCATTTGATTGGATATCGTATGGCTGCATTTTTTTAAAAATTCAAATTTAGACATGGAAAAATATTGATGTACAAGATATGCTTTTAAAAAAAAATACGGTAAGAGAAAGATCGGAGAAAGCACACCCAAAAAAACCTGACTTACTGGTGCATTGTTTCTTGTTGTTGTTGCACTTATGGAGTTTTTCGAGTTTCCCTTACAAAAACAGTAAGCTAGATGAAAGGAACAATGGATCAACTTGACACTTAGGGGCAAAAAACCCATGTATGTTAAGTTTGCGCAGGTGACAGCAAAGAAGGACAAGGAAAGGGGTTGAATAGAGATTTGAAGTTTGTTGGAAGGTAAAATTATCCATTTGCGACGTCTAACATTTCTAATTGGGTGTATTATAGTTCTATATTAGTTTTAAAAAATCAAGCTAAAACGTGTAAAAATATTGATATTTTATAAGATAAAAAAATTCAATTAGAAGAGAAAGCTAACCAAAGAACGAACAAAAATCCTTAATCTACTGGTGCAATATTTTTGCACTTGCAGTTTTGTTGGTGTTGTTTTTGTTGTTATTCTTGTTGGTTAGCTTCTCTTACGAAGAGAGTAAAAGGTTGAAGGGATCAAAGACTAGCTTGGCTCAGAACAAAAATCCTGTATCATAAGCATACGTTGGTGACAGCAAAGAGAAGGAAAGAGGAAAAGCTTGAGTTATGATGTTAGGTTTGCGCATCTAGGTAAAATTACGTGCCTGGAACCTCCATGTCATCGGGTGGGTACACACACTGATAGTGACTGTACGAAAGTCCTGTCTTGTAATAATCTTCCCACTGTTGGTTTTCTTGAAAGAAAAGAACGTTTCTACTAAACATGGCTTAGACAGTGGCTTAAGCAACAGCAGTTTATTTGTCATTGATGTTTTACGGTTTGAAATGCAGCTGGTCTGATTTTTACTCTCATGTCTTTAAGGTTGTGGGTAGTGGATAGGGGGTTTTGTGTTGTGGTACGAGGAACGTGATCTCTCTCTCTCTCTCTCTCTCTCTCTCTCTCTCTCTCTCTCTCTCCTCTCTCTCTCTCTCTCTCTCTCTCTCTCTCTCTCTCTCTCTCTCTGTGTGTGTGTGTGTGTGTGTGTGTGTGTGTGTGTGTGTGTGTGTGTGTGTGTGTGTGTGTGTGTGTGTGTGTGTGTGTTTGAGAAAATCAAAGTCCACATTTTATTTCCAGATGGCACATATTTGCTTTTTTTTTATCAGTGCATCCGCCTTTTATAATAATAAAAAAAATGTTAAACTCTCTCCCCCCCTCTCTCTTCCTTCCCCCTCCCTCCCCCTCCTCTCCTTCCCCCTCCTCCTTCCCCTCCCTCCCCCTCCCCAATCTCTTTCACTACCTACCCGTCGAACAAGAGCCAATAGTCAGCTGCGCGACTCCCAAGTGCAAACGGGTACTGCGGGTGAAATAATACCCCTCTAATCCCGGAATCAAACAACGTAAAGGCATGTACCGACAGCGCTTCCACCCGCCACCCGCCACCCGCCACACGCCACCCCGTACACTACCCCTACCCTTACCCCTACCCGTCAGTCCTATCATCATACATTGTTTGCATTCCTCCAAGTTATGGCCCTCTCTATTCCCCTCGATCCCCACTGTGGTGATGTTTGAGATATTGCGTGTCTTGCTATGTATGTACTGGAAGGAATAAATCTCTGTGTGTGTGTGTGTAGGGAGATGTGTGTGTGTGTGTGTGTGTGTGTGTGTTTGTGTGTGTGTGTGTGTGTGTGTGTGTGTGTGTAGGGAGATGTGTGTGCGTGTGTGTGTGTGTGTGCGTGTGTGTGTGTGTGTGTGGTGTGTGTGTGTGTGTGTGTGTGTGTGTGTGGTGTGTGTGTGTGTGTGTGGAGGAAGGGGGCTGTGTGTGTGTGTGTGTGTTTGTGTGTGTGTTTGTGAGTGTGTTTTGTGTGTTTGAGTGTGTTTTGTGTGTGTGAGTATGTGTGTACACATGTGTGCGTGCGCGCGTGTGTGTGTGCATATATTAAGAAAAAGTGGAACATAATGGTATATATTAAAACAAATGAACAAATGGATAAATTTCTAAATTGATTTATTTTAAGCAAAAAAAAATTCACACAATGATGAATTATAAGTCTGTATGTATCCCTGCATACATCATATTTTCAACATTACCGGTCGTTCGTCTTCTGGGTGGTCACTGAGACAGAGTATGTGTTAAGCAGGGGAAAGCTAAAAAACAACAACAAACATTCCTATCACTCAGTGAGAAAGAAAATATCCGACGGTCGAACGTCACAGTATATTGCTGTTGTTGTTGTTGTTGTTTAGCTTTTAAATCGGTCCATGCGTATTGGATGTAAGCTATATATTTCAGACACATTAAAATAGATAATTATGTGATGTGAGACTACATCTCTTTGGCTCTCTCTCTCTCTCTCTCTCTCTCTCTCTCTCTCCCTCTCTCTTCTCTCTCCCTCCTTCTCTCTCTCTCTCTCTCTCTCTCTCTCTCTCTCTGTATTTATGTGTATGTGTGCGCGCCGCACGTGTGTGTGTATGTATGTATGTATGATGTATGAGAGAGAGAGAAGGACAGAGAGGGACAGAGAAATAGAGATGTATTCAATACTCTTTGGTACATGATATTTGCAAAACCTGTACAAACATTTACCACAAACATGACAGAGCCCTATGAAAAAATGTGCTGGTGGTGAAATAGATAAAGCTAGGAAAGATGTGCACGCGCGCGCACTCTCGTTTGCTTGTAAGCATGCACGCACGCATGCACACACGCGCGTGCACGCGCACGTGTGCACATGCCCGCGCGCGCACACACACACACACACACATGGTGATATTTTGAGTATGCAACCGTTTTTTCCTGTCATGATGGCAGCTGAATTCCGACTAAGGGGATGTAATAATAATAATAATAATAATAATAATAATAATAATAATAATAATAATAATAATAATGATGATGTATGGAATTTATATAGCGCTGAATCTTGTAAAGCAACAAATCAAAGCGCTCGGATTTAAAAAAAAAAAAATTATATCGATGACAATGGAACAAGCACTCGTGTGCTTTAAAAATTTTTTTACATCCAGTCCCCGTGTGTATGCGGTTTTGTAAATTTTGTCATCTGTTCCCACCGGCACACAATGGCCTACTCTTTCGAAAAGCGGAACAGGATTTAATGTGTGCGCAAGATGTTCTGCATGCGTTCGCACACGGTGCCTCGGTTTATAGTCTCATCCGAAGGATATCTGCTGGATATGTTCGTGTTTCCATAACCCACCGACATCTTAAGCGAATTACAGGATCTTTAACGTGCATATTCGATCTTCTACACTCGTATATACACGAAGGGAATTAAGGCTCTGACAGGTCTGCACTTACAGTTGACCTGGGAGCATCGAACCCACGACTTCTTAGATCTATGGGATTGGAATCAAACGGTCTTAATCATTCAACTATAGCATCTGTCATGTGTCGTCTAATATTACAAATAGCGAAAAGATGTTAAACCGAAGAATGAACGATGTATGTATGTATGTATATGTATGTATGTATGTATGTATGTATGCATGCATGCATGATGTATATATGCATGTATGTATGTACGCACGCGCGCACGCACGTATACATGCATGCATGCAAACATGCATATGCGAAGGTATTATCCAAGTACGAGAGTGCATGCATGTATACCTGTATATCTAGCTGCCTATCAGATTCAATCTTCCCTTTTCTAACCCTGTCTTGTGTTGACCCTGCTAGCTACCCTTGCCCTATGAATGAGCAAACATATTCTAACAAACCTTCATATTTGCCTAAATCTATTTATACACATAACCTGTGGTCTTTGGGATGGAACAATAAACCAGAGTCTGCTGTTCAGCACTCATGTGAGCCACGATAAAGATCCAAGAACAGCAGTGAGAGAGAGAGAGAGAGAGAGAGAGAGAGAGAGAGAGAGAGAGAGAGAGAGAGAGAGAGAGAGAGACAGACAGACAGACAGAGAGAGAGACAGACAGACAGACAGACAGACAGACAGACAGACAGAGAGAGACTCTGGCACAATTTCTGTTTATCAATATCAATCTCATCCCAAAGACAACAGGTATATGTACACGCAGGCAGACAGAGGTAAGAATCTAATGTCGTGCTGTGACCACACGCTCTTTCACGCAGAGCTATCTCTGCGGTGACCAGAAATACTATACAACGCAGTGGAATACGATCAGATATAATGCAATGCATACACACACACTATCGAGTGCGCACGTGCGCGCGCGCGCACACATATACATACATCTCTCTCTTTCTCTCTATCTCTCTTTCTCTTGATCTCTCTCTCTCTCTCTGTATATATATATATATATATTATATATATATATATATATATATATATATATATATATATATATATATATTACTATAAATAAATGAATGAATATATATCTATATATGCAGAGATATATATATATATGCATATGCATATATAGATATATATTCATTCATTTATTTATAGTACTTTAAGTCACGGCAGGTTTCTTTGTGTGAAATTTAAGCTGCTCTTCGCGGGGAGAGCGCGTCGCCACAGGAGCAGCGCCACCTTTTTTTTGGTCTGCCACTGTATTGTTTACCCATCAGAGTGGCTTTTTTCTACATAATTTTGCTAGGAACGTCTCTCTTGTTGCCGTGAGTTCTTTTATGCATACCATATTATTTTGTGTAACACGTGGGACCTCGGTTTATCGTCTTATCCTAAATACTAGCGCCCAGACCACCACTCATGGTCTAATGGATGGGGGAAAAGTTTCGGGCCAAAACGGGATTCGAACCACCGCACACTTCCGATCTGGACTTTTCGCTTTCAAGGCGGGCGCGTTACCTCTAAACCACCTCTAGACCTTCTTCCGTTTACCTTTTACCCTCCGTGGGGATGCCGAGGGTCCTTTCAGTATAAATCTTATCCCTACCTTCTGGAAATTCTGTGTTAGAAATTTCCCCTTTTCTGTCACTCTCTTTGTTTCCTTACCTTTCTATCATCTCTCTTCCTTCTTGTCTGCCTTCCAACTCCTTTTGGCCGCCTTTTTCAACCCAGTCTTTAATTCAATATTCTATTTTTCTTTATTGTATGACATTTTGCCTGTATTCTTTAGTTCTGGCGACCAAATAGTGTTCTGCTAACCCAGGTTTAAATCTCGTTCAAGAGGGTTTTTCCTCTGAAGTTAACATCATTGCCGACTCCACTCTCCCCAAAAGTCCAGATGAGACTATAAACCGAGGTCCCGTGTGCAAACTCACGCAGAACATCTTGCGCACACGTTAAAACCTGTACCGTTTTTCGGAAGAGCAGGTCATCATGTGCCGGTGGGAACAGATGACAAAATTTATAAAACTGCATACACACGGGTACTGGATGTAAGAAAAGCACACGAGTGCTTATTACATTATCCTTGAAATAAAAGAATACAAAATAAAAAGTAGTGATCTTGTAAACACTGTGATGGGCACATGATGTCCATATTGCAGTGTTATGGGCCCCTATGGCCTTTTTCTTATGTATTGTTTTTGTGCATTGAAGTGTTCATTATGTTTTTAAAAGCTTTTTTTTTAAACCTGGAGGGGGGGATCAATTAAGCGGAATGACAGGTGTCCTCAGCACAGCCTGGTTTTATTAGCCTAAAGGTATAAAATGAGTAAGGTATTTTGTCATTTAATGAGATTTTGTTTTTTTCCAGATCGATAGTGTTAGATGTTCGAGGAGTCTGGGTGGTGTTGATGTTGAACTTAACTAGAGGTGAATGTTATTGGAGATGCTGAAATTGAATAAGGCGACAACCTTGATGTGGCCTTCGTGGTCGGTGGAGCTAGTGGTTGGTTTGAGCTGAACATTTTCGTATTCCTAGTTTCCCCGTGGGGATGCCGGGGTCTGTCAGTTTAAATAGCATACCCACCTTCTGGAAATTCTGGGCTAGAAATTTCCTTTTTTCTATCACTCATATTTCTGCCGCGTTCCTTTTCTTCGTGTCACCTCCTTCTTGTCTATTTTTTTGTCCTTTTTGGTCCAACCTCCTTCCTATTTTTCCCCAGAAAGACTTAAAAGATAACAATTCTCTCTTATGCCGAAGTCGGATGCGCTAGGCCTTGACTTGTCAGGCGCTTAACGGTAGCGTGACGCATTTTCGCTCATGTAACAGATAACAATAGTTGCTGTCTGAGCGTTTGACGACAAAGAAGTATTCCTAGCTCACCAATCATCGGCACACTACGGATTTAGCGTAGTCCACATATCTGATTTTTCTGCATGCATTTATAATAAGGAACTAGACCACTGTATGTCTCAACATGTGTTGCAGTACATTATTTTGCCTTTAAGCTATCAGATGCCATTAAAGTTTTAACCTAGCGGCAGCCTCGGCCTCCGTTTTACTCCCATGTGGTTTTTAGCAGTCTTCTTTATCATTATCATCATCATCACCATTTTATTATTATTATTATTATTATCATTATTATTATTATCATCATCATCATCATCATCATCATTATTAATATCAGCATCAGCATCAGCATCATCAGCATCGCTGTGTCTTTTTACAATTTTACACGTTTTATATTCCGCTTTCAAGTATTCTTGCCAGATTTGAGTGCTATGCTGTATTAATCAGGTTGATAATAATAAAAACAGCAATAACAATGATAATCACTTCTATCAGTCAATCAATCAATACTTCATTTACCAATACTTCACCACCACCACCACCATCAACAGCAGTAGCATTAGACGGGGGAAAAACAACCTAAAAGGCCTAATGACCCCCCCAGTGCAAACTTAGACAGTATGCAGAATGGGAAATTAAATGATATAAAGAAAGATGGGTATATAATAGGGGGAGCGAGAAAATTGGTACTGGGAGGAAAGTTATTGAGAAATAAAACATGCCATTGGCACGTTAAGGATCCTCACGTGCAATAATAAAATAGATAAAGGGACACCAAAAGTGGAGTGTGACAAACTCCTCCAACAAAGAGGGATATGTGACTAATGTGTGTGGTCAGGCTTAAAAATGGAAGGAAGAAAGTCGAGTGTGAACATCCAGCTTCATATTCCACATTCCACTCAGCAGGGAACACAGTTAATCACATACGCGCGCAAGCATGCATGCAAACTTGTTCGTTCGCATGCACCCATACGTATGTTCTTTCGTATTTATGGAAATACAGACACATGCACTTTTTATACACAAGTAAACACACACATACACACACACTCAAATACACACACGCATGCACGCACGCACGCACGCGCGCACACACACACACACACACACACACACACACACACACACACACACACGTCCGCGCGCGAGCGCTAACAGAATGACTTTCGATGGTGATGTCATTACGGGTGCGTATATGACTCAGGGTCATTAAAAAATATATACTCTCTCTCAATCTCTCTCTCTCTCTCTCTCTCTCTCTCTCTCTCTCTCTCTCTCTCTCTCTCTCTCTCTCTCTCTCTCTCACTCTCTCTCACTCTCTCTTTCCTATACACATCCACCCCAGAATTCTGGTTTTTCCCAAATAAGGTCAATAGGACCAGGACGTTTCTCGAAAAGGGACAATAAAAGCCAATCCCAACTGGTTATTGGTTGAAGTCATCTTTAAAAAGAATGTTTGGCGGGTTTGTTTGTTTACTTGTTTACTTTGCGTTTTTAACAGCACTTCCCACAATAGTATAGAGGGGGTCTAAAGGTAACACAGCTGCTTTACAAGGGAAAGTCCGGGTTCAATGCCCTGTCCACTACACCGTGAGTGGTGGTGTGTGTGCTAGTCTTTTGAATGTGGCAATAAACCGAGGTCCCTGTGTGCAACATGCAATCAGCACACGTAAATGAGACCACGGCAACAAGAGAGTTGTCCCTGGCAAAATTATGTGTAAAAGAACAGTCTGATAGGAAAACAAATACATTTGCGAAACGGAAACACATGGGTGGTGCTGCTCTTGTTGCGGCGCACTCTCCCCATTGGAGAGCAGCCTGAATTCCACTGGTGGAAATCTGCCGTGACTGAAAGTGGTAGGCCTGTTTAATTCAGTCCATTCTAATATATGCAACAGCTGCTGCTACAACAGCAACAGCAACTACTACTACTGCTGCTGCTGATGCTGATCCTCCTCTTCCTTATCTTCCTCCTCCTCCTCCTCCTCTTCTTCTTCTTCTTCCTCCTCCTTCTCTTCTTCTTCCTCCTCCTTCTCTTCTTCCTCCTCCTCCTCCTCCTACTACTGCTGCTGCTGCTACTGCTGCTGCTGCTATTGTTGCAATGGCTATAATCGCAGTCACTATGAATGTCGTCGTAGCAGCAGTAGCAGTGACAGTGGCGGTAACAACAACAGCGACTGCAAGAACAAGAAAAACAGGATCATGGTTCATGGTGGTTATAGTGATGGTTATGACAATGACCGCAATGACGATGGCGATAACGACAAGGACAATAATGAGGTTGGTGGTGGTGGGGATGGTGGTGATGACGACGATGACCACGGTGATGATGATGATGACGATGACGATGACGATGATGGCGGAGACGAGAATAATTCTACAGTAATAACATTCGTAGCTATCGACAAATATAGCGTTGGTGGGGTTTGACAGGGATCGTGATGGTGATGATGACGACGCAAATATCTTCGGAAGAATCAAATAGATAAATAAAATCATGAGGTGACAGTGTGATGCTGTTGCAGATACAGTGCACCAGGATCATTTCTTCTACCACCTGTCTCACCTGACTGTGTGATGCTGTTGCAGACACAGTGCACCAGGAGCATTTCTTCTACCACCTGTCTCACCTGACTGTGTGATGCTGTTGCAGACACAGTGCACCAGGAGCATTTCTTCTACCACCTGTCTCACCTGACTGTGTGATGCTGTTGCAGACACAGTGCACCAGGAGCATTTCTTCTACCACCTGTCTCACCTGACTGTGTGATGCTGTTGCAGACACAGTGCACCAGGAGCATTTCTTCTACCACCTGTCTCACCTGGCTGTGTGATGCTGTTGCAGACACAGTGCACCAGGAGCATTTCTTCTACAACCTGTCTCACCTGGCTGTGGACGGGGCTGAGGGGGAGAGGGTTCTGGAGGCGGAGTTCCATGTCTTCAAAATGAAGCCCCGGCCCGCCAGGAGTGCTGAGGAGCCTCTGCCGCCACACCACTTACAGGTCAGCCGCAAAGCCATGCTCTTCTGTGTTTAGTGCTTCCCTTCTTGTTTTGGTTGGTTGGTTGGTTGGATGGTTGGTTGGTTGGTTGGTTGGCTGGTTGGCTGGTTGGTTGGTTGACCGGTTGGTTGGTTGGTTGGTTGGTTGGATGGTTGGTTGGTTGGTTGGCTGGCTGGTTGGTTGTTTGGTTGGTTGACCGGTTGGCTGGTTGGTTGGTTGGTTGGTTGGCTGGCTGGTTGGTTGGTTGATTGGTTCGCTGGCTGGCTGGTTGGTTGGCTGGTTGGTTGGTTGGTTGGTTGGTTGGTTGGATGGCTGGCTGGTTGGTTGGCTGGTTGGTTGGTTGGTTGGTTGGTTGGTTGGATGGCTGGTTGGTTGGTTGGTTGGTTGGATGGCTGGCTGGTTTACTGTGTCTCATTCATCGCGACCGGCCTATCGGAATATCCAGCTTGTCAAGCCTCTGCTCACTGAACTCCTTCGCGTCACAAATGTGATGTAGCGTGTGTGGAGATTTCCGCACACGGTGCTATAGTATCTCATTAAAATAATTGCAATCCCTTTAAATCCCTTTTGATTAGTAGATTGATTCATGCTGTTGTTTCAGTTAATCCATAAGAGTTCTTATCGGAATATGCTATTGTTGGCACACATTATTGCAGAGTGGCCAGATAGTTTATTTCATTTTCCCTTGTGGATTATTTTTTTATGAAAGTGAAAGCGCACTCTCGAGGAAAATTGCTGGCTACAGACATTGCAAAAGAAAAAGTCTAATAGAACGGGAAGGTTTTTATGTACTTTGCATATTAAGACTGCACAATGTTTAGAATACTTTCTCCTTAGAGCCAAAATAAAGCGCAGTCAACCGTAGTTGCCTATTGTATAGGTAATCGTCCTTGTGTCCTTGACTTGAATAAGTATTAGACTATTATCATACTTCACCAGTCTGTGTGCACTTGACTTAGAGACTTGGGAATAGTTCGATGGTAAGAAAAACAAAAGAGACAGACAACACCCTCCTGATACTTGCATCAAATAGGCGAAGGACTTTAATATCGCCTTCCCAAAACACTCACATAATTTATGGGACACCTTTCCCATTCCACATTGTTTAAGTGGGTTTTCTTAGGACAAAGAGTGCACTATTGTTTGCAGTGCACTTTGAGAATAACTTTTTTTCTGAAGACGGTCACTGTTGCCACTAGGTTTGAATTTCAGCATATCCTTCCGCATTTCAAAAAGAAGCTTTTTTAATGTCAGATAACTTATTTAATTTGCTGTCGTTGTTGTTGTTGTTGTTGTTGTTGTTGTTGTTGATGATGATGATGATGATGATGATGATGATGATGATGATGAATACATTTAGATGTAGGCTATGAGAAAATTTGATCAATTGACTGCTAGATTGACGAACTTTATATCTAAGGGTTACAGATCAGTATTTTGAGAGAGAGCAGACAGACAGACAGACAGAAACAGACAGACAAACAAACAAAGACAAAAAGCCAGATACAGACACAAAAAAATGACCACACGTGAAGTCTGCATACTTGAAATATTCTACACACACTCACACACACACACACACACACACACACACACACACCACACACCACACACCGAAACAAAATACAAAACAAACATATTTAAAAAATGCACAGCATTCAAATGACAGACAAAACTTCACACAACCTGTCAAGGACATAGCGTACCACACACACACACACACACACACATAATATATATATATATATATATATATATATATATATATATATATATATATATATATATATATATATATATATATATAAACAAAACAAAACAAAATGAAAGAAAGAAAGAGAAACTGAAGAGTGGAGGGCAAAAAAAAATGAACAAGGCGAACGAACACCTGCGTGCAATCGCAAACTCCAGTCACGTTTAATCCCAGGCAAAGAATAGGGCAGCTCTGCTCTCCAGGTGTATCGCTTAAAGGGGGGACTATTAACCACACAAAAGGCATGGGAGATAAGCGCAACTTGCCCATTTGGCGCAATGAAAAGCCCATAGAGAAGATTAACTAGGATGCTGCTGCGTTGTGGGTTGAGGACGTGAATGGGTGGGATTGTTGACTGAGACCACATGTTCTGACCAGGGGGAGGTTGGGGAGGGAGAAGGGTGGTGGTGAGGGGGGTTGCATTTTCAGGTTGAAAAGGAAAGTTATGAATAGTTTTGAAGTAGTGCATTGTAGTCGACGTCTTCGTCTTTTTCTTCTTCTGCTTCTTCGCATTCTTATTTGCATCTTTCTTTTTCGCATTCTTTTTCTTTACATAATTTGCCTTTTTCTTCTTCTACTCCTGCTTCTGCATTTTTCTTTGCATTCTTCTTTGCATAATTTGTCATCTTTTTCTCTTTCTTCTTCTTTGCATTCTTCTTTGCATTCTTCAACTTTTTTGTATTCTTCTTTCTATTCTTCTTTGCCTCCTTCTTTGCAGTCTTCATTTTTGCATTATTCTTCTTCTTTGCAATCTTTTTTTATTCTTTGCCATTCTCTCTCTCTCTTCTCTCTCTCTCTCTCTTCTCTCTCTCTCTCTCTCTCTCTCTCTCTCTCTCTCTCTCTCTCTGTGCACACTCACACGTGGGTAAG
>CM054134.1:30255298-30257798 GCA_028751875.1 Rapana venosa | reverse complement strand
CATGGTGGCCGCTAGCTGTGGGTGTCATTGAAGTATGATGGAGAAACATTTTTAATAAATTTTATTCTCTTTCTTCTTTCTTTTTTTTGGGGGGTAGATAAAAAGTGGGGGATTCTGGCCATGCTTATAGTGTGAGTCCAGTCTTTGAGATATAGGTCGCTGTGTTCTTCAGGGCCTCAAAATGTAGACCACTACAACTGCTTTCGGAGATTCACACCTAGGCATTCCTGGGGGAGGTGCTCGGGAGTTTTGAGTTGCAGTGCTGAGTGGACACTCCCTGGTGTGTGATGTATTCCACCTGCACACGTGGGTCTCAAACTGACAGTGACCTGATCAGCTCTCGGTCTGAATACTGTTACTTGTAGATTCAGATACTCATATTCTTTCTGACTAAATATTCTTGAAAGAAAAATAAGCAACAACAAACAAGACGAGAAACACAAGGTTAACAATACCACATGAGGAAAACAAATCATGACACATGTGAACCTCATCAGAACATTCAACTGTGACACTCACGGCTGCTGATGTAGGAGTGTGTGTAAATACAACACAAAGTTTGTGTCACTAAGAGCTCTTCAGCATACAGAAGACCGTGGTTAGGAAGTTAATAATCAAGAGAAAAGCAACGGATATAACTGCATGTTGATCTCTCCTATACTAAACTACTTCCCCATTCATTCTGCAACTTTGAAAGGTGATGATTATGTGTTCGATGTAGTGCATGGTTTAATCTAAGATGGCAAACAATAAACTGAAAGACTTGCGGGGGGAAATACACAAAGTACCCGACTGTGCATTTATTTAAAACAGTATCATCTGAAGACTTCACCCTGTCCTGGCCAACTCTCCCGGGAGTTTTGCTCTTCTAAAGGGGTGACCTCAGAAGTGGTCATGGACCTTACGGCGCAGAGACTTCGCTGAAACACCCCTCAAAGAGGAAAACAAAGAGAGAAGCAGGAAAGACAAAAATACTATGCTATAAACTGAAATACCTGAATCGTGCATGCAACCACGCTGCCATACACACAATGCACAAGCCTATGTTAGGAACCCGAGGCTTGGTCCTGAACACTGGAATGGGCACTGGTAGTAAAGTGTTTGCTTTACTCTTCCCCTATTCTGTACTCGTCACAGTAGATGACCTAGCAGAAGTGATGTAGCCTGAACGGAACTTTTTGCACGTGGTGACCTCCCTTTGAGACACTGAAACCGGAAAATGTGAAGATTGTATTGGTGTTAATCTGTGTGTGCGTGTGAAATAGCAGTCTGTGGGAAGAGAATTAGAGGTACACTGTAAACCATGAGCTATTGTTTTGTTCATTGTTGTTTGTGATGGAAGACATAGCTAAAATAAATGTGTTGTTTGTTTTTCAGTTCTGTGTTTGATATGTCATTTAGCTTATAGATGTCCACAAAGAAGGTAACATGTTGATTGGTGTAGTCCCTTTTCATTTTCATGTGTCCAAAAATAGTCTGAAAAAGCAAATGTGAAGTAAGAAAGAAAAGGGTGAGCTAAGAAGCAATACAAAAAGAAAGCAATATGACACGAAATTCATACTGAGTAATTCGGTTAAGACTCTGATTAAGGTTGCTGACTACAACAATCTCTAGCGGAAATTTCCTATGAATAGTATCACAGCATCTTTCTTCTTGTGAACAATCCTCTTTTAAATAAATTCCGAGAAAGTTCATAAGCCATCTGTTGTTGTTGAGCGTTCCCTAGCTTAACACCCTGGAGGTTATCCAGAATATACACTCTGTTTAACTCATCACCACTGGGCATCAGTGTAAATTATACTGTAAGCCATCTGGTGATCAGTTTTGACATAATATGAGCCTTTCTTCTCTTTATTCTTTTTTTTGGGGGGTGGGGTGGGGAGATCCGAGCTATAGTAAAAAACCATGAAGACTTTCATTTGCTCAGTTGCTGGCATATTATTATAGATTTAGATTTCAATTTCTTTCATGCAGCTTGTGTTGTCTTTCTCTGAAACATCTACTGTAAAAGACGAGAATGTGTTCAATTTGTTTGTTGCTTGCGTAAGTGTACTGTGTTTAGCTGTTTTAGTTGGTTTTTTAAATTTGTTTTGCTTATACATAAGAGCACAAATTGTACAGTACATATGCAGATATGCATGCCAACAAGTACTCATGTTGTATGTTTACACATTCTTTATCTGATATGTATGTGAATGTGTGCATAACATAAAGCAATATACATGAAAGGAGGTATTGCATGTGCGCGCGCGCGCGCGTGCGTGCGTGTTGTGTGTGTGTGTGTGTGTGTGTGTGTGTGTGTGTGTGTGTGTGTGTGTGTGTGTGTGTGTGTGTGTGTGTGTGTGTGTGTGTTCAAATTAGTTCTGGACAAAGAATATCGCTACAGTATAAAGCCACTATTTTTTTTAGTCTGCATGTATTATTGCTTATGGACAAGACTAATGTCAGCAGGGTTTTAATTAAAAACAACTTTCCTAGTGTCGTGGGTTCTTTTTCGGGT
>CM054134.1:30195298-30250298 GCA_028751875.1 Rapana venosa | reverse complement strand
TAAGTTTGATAGTGTGCACAGGATAAATTCTAAACCCAACTCTCCCATTATGCCAGTGTTGTTTTTATCAAGATAAGCTTAGAATATTGAAGGCTAAAACTCGTTTGAAAGGTTCAAGATTTTGTAGACGACGATTTTTCCAAAACTGTTAGAGATATTAGGCACAATCTGACCCCATACTTGAAGAGTGCTAGGGCAGAGGGAAAAAATGTGAGAATGGTCTTTGATCATTTGATCATTAATGGCGAAAGGATGACCCTTAATGATCTTCAAAGAAGGGTATAGCTTGTTGGCCGGCCCATACAATCATCCTGCCATAGTCTCAATTTACAGGGGGGTAGGAAAAGTAAACAGACACCAGTCACTCAGCCTCAGTTAGACACTCATGTAATAGGGCTTAGCCAAGTGAGGCTTGATGCAGTGAGGCGTGACACTTCACCACACACAGGGCTAGACAAAGACAGGTCTGACTTTGACCTACAGCTAACACAAGCTGACCATGAGTATTGTAGGCAGTCTTTTAATAAAGAGCCTTCTTTAACCACTGTTGAAAGCATAAATGCCCTGTCTTGTCATGTCAATGTAATTGGTGAAAGTGTCAGTCTAGATGCTGTGGATCAATGGACTTGTGGCAATACAGATAAAACAAATAAAGCTTTTCATTTTTGTCTTGAACGTAAATGGATTGTTGTCAAAACTGGCTGATAGAGATTTTGTATCTATGTGCGTAGCTTTGACTTTATATGTCTGACAGAACGTTCCTGGAAAATGTCCAGCCAGATGTTTTTACTGGTTACAAGGCCTTCTGTAAGTCAGCAATTAAAGTTAGCCATCAAGGGAGGCGATCTAGTGGTTTAGTTTGTTTAATAAGGCATGAGTTATCTGCCTTTGTGAATTGTTTAGATGTCCCTTATCCTAATATTTGCATTTTTCTCTGTGACAAATCTCTGTTGTGTACAGCAAGAAATGTTTTGCTTGTCTGTGTGTATATCCCACCTGAAGGTTCGCCTTTTTATAACATGTTTGACAATGATAATGGAATTGCTATGTTGGAAGAATGTTTAGTAAATTGTGTGGTGACACTGGATGAAGTAGATATAATACTATGTGGAGACTTAAACAGCAGGACCTCAAACTTTTCTTGTCAGCAGGTAGAAAATGACTTTAGTTCAGATGTCCAAAGTAAAAGTATGTCTCTCAGCAGCAATCGTAATTCTGAAGATTGTGTTATCAACAATTATGGTAAATTACTATTGAATATGTGCACTGCTCTTAGTTTACAAATTCTAAATGGCGTATGTAATGGTGACCAACAAGGACGCTATACATACATCTCTGATGGAGGGTGTAGTGTTAATGATTATTTTTTAGTGTCAGATGATTTGTTCTCTCAGATTTTTGACTCATGTCGTTTGTTTGTTGCTGAGCGTTCTGATTCCGATCACCTTCCTGTTGAATTATATATTAATCCAGTATATAATACAGAGGTGGAAACTGAGAAGCCATCTGTTATGGAAAAGTTTGTATGGGATGAAAACTCTCAGTTTATAAAGAAAATCTCCAGGATGTGAACATGTGTGAAATTTTTATTAATGCCTTTCAGATGATTGATGAGAACATTAATGAAGCTTTAGATTTGTTTAACGGTTTCATAAAAGCCAGTGCTGATTGTATGAAGAAACAGGTACATATCAATAAAGGTCCATCAAATGATACTTGGTTTGATAATGAATGTAAAAGTATGAAATATAAGGTCAGAAAACTTCTGAAGACTTTCCGAAAAACATTAAGAAATGAGGACAAAAACGTGTACTGTGTCACAAGAAGGGAATATAAATGCATGCTTGAACGAAAAAAAGAAACAGTATAATAAAACCTTACTTGCAGATATGATGTCATCTATCTCTTCTCAAATCCAGTTCTGGAAAAGTGTTAAGAAGGCGTCATTTAGAAAAAAGTCAGCCAAAGAATAGTATATCAGTTGACAGATGGTTTCAACATTTCAAAACCTTGTTGGAGAAAGACTCATTAGCCAACTCCATGATTACTGATGTTGACAGTGATGGAACTGAGGAAGATTTCGATCGTCCCATATCTAAAGATGAAATATTAGGGATACTTAGAAAATTAAAGACTGAGAAAGCAGCCGGTCCTGATCAAATCATTGGTGAATTGCTAAAATATGGAGGTGAAAATATTGTGCTTTTCCTTCTAAAACTATTCAACAAAATTTTTGATGACGGTCTTTTTTCCAGATAACTGGGGCTGAATCTATAATACTTAACATTGCATAAAAAGGGTGATGTTGATTAACCCTAATAACTACCGGGGAATTTCTCTTACAGACATAAGTAGTAAGATATATAGTACTATTATTAACAATAGGTTACAGGAATGGGTTACGAAGAATAATATTACAGGAGAGCACCAAGCTGGTTTTAAGAGAGGTTACTCCACTATAGATCATATGTTTACTCTGCTTGCGTTTGTACAGAAACAGTTTGCTCATAACCGTAAGCTCTATGTAGCATTTATTGACTTTGAAAAAGCATTTGATTCTGTTAACAGGAACTTGTTGTGGCCTATTCTCCTGAAAAATGGTGTGAAGGGTAAACTATTACGATGTTTGAGAGCCATGTATCAGAATGTCAGAAGCAGAATAAGATGTGGAACTAAAGTGACTGACATAATATACTGTACCACTGGTGTTAAACAGGGTGATGTATGTAGCCCCTTATTGTTTTCTGTTTTTATCAATGAGTTAGCCAGAGACATCATCAATAATGGTAAACACGGTGCCACTTTCCCCCAAGAGTTCTCAGAGTTGTTTATTCTTCTGCTTGCTGATGATGTTATCCTGCTATCTGAAACAGTTGTAGGCTTACAAAAGCAGTTAAACAGCTTAAACAGTGCTGCAACATCACTGGATCTTAAGGTTAATCTGAGCAAGAGTAATATCGTTGTATTCAGAAAAGGTGGATATTTAGCTGCTCATGGAAAAATGGTTGTACAATGGAAATATCATGCCTGTGATAAATGTATATAAATATTTAGGAATCTGTTTTCTACTAAGCTTAGTTTCACAACTGCATGTAAAGATCTGGCAAGTCGAGGTAAACGAAGCTTGTTATTTGTGTTGAAAAAACTACGAATATTGAATAATAACTCTTTTGACTTGTTCATTAAGATATTTGATGCACAAATACAACCCACTGTGTTATATGGTTCAGAAATTTGGGCTTGGATGCAGCTGTAACTCATTGTGAATCAGTGCACCTCTTTGCTTTAAAGCAGTTTTTTAGGCTTAGATAGACGTACACCTAATGATCTTGTTTATAGTGAAACTAATAATACCCTCTCTCTGTTAATGCTGCTGTAAGATTGCATTAGATAATTGGATTAAGATTCTGCATATGAATGAGAGCAGCTACCTTTTAAATCCTACAAATGCTTTATGATCTAGATGTCAAAGGGAAAAACAACTGGGCAACACAAATACGTACCTGTTTGTGTGAACTGGGTTTGGATTTGTTTGGCTCAATCAAGGAGTCGGAAATTGTAGAGAGTTTATTAACGCTTTCAGGCAAAGATTGATTGACTGCCGATGGCAGCAATGGAGTGATCATATACAAAACAGTGAAAGATTTCAAATGTACAGACAATTTATAAGTTCGCATGATGTCAAACCTTATCTAAAACTTGATATGGATATACATTTGAAAAGAATTATGTCTAAGTTCAGAGTTGGTGTATCAGATTTAAATGTTCATAAATTCAGATACAGAGAACATGATATTGACGACCTCAGGCTGCTATGCCCATTATGTAAGCAAGCACCAGAGGATGAAGTACATTTTGTGTTGTGCTGTCCAGTTTTTGAGGATGTTAGGCAGAACTACATCCCTGTTAAATATAGTAGACAGCCTAATTTATTTAGACTCTGTTTACTCCTGGCATCAAGTCATCCTGAGGTTGTGCGCAGCCTCACTTTATATTTGTGTAGAGCTTTCAGAATAAGAGAGACAATGTTATCCTAAGTGATTTTTTTTGTAGCTGACTTTGTTATACAGTAACATGTTGTCTGTGTGGTGTTTTTTTTTTTTGTTTTTTTTTTTTTTTTTAAATTTTTATTTATTTATTTATTTTTTTTAAAAACCAAAATACTAAGCAGTTCGGCAACCCCCTTCATGTATGGGCCAATGGCCTTTTTGTGAATAAACCATTCGAGTTCGAGTTCTCTCTCTCTCTCTCTCTCTCTCTCTCTCTCTCTCTCTCTCTCTCACACACACACACACACACACACCACACACCACACACACACACATACACACACACAACTACACAACTTAACACAGTTACCCCTAAACCAACCTCAATCTCAACACATTTTTTTCTCTTTTCATTTCCCGATATTCAACATGATCAAGCGCTATCCTCTTCACAGACTGCAGAGAATGTCACCTAGGTCTCTAGGCCTGGATCAGAACGGGGATATGTACAGACCAGTGAAAGTTTGCAGAACGTGTCAGCTCATTCAGCAGCAGGGACAGGGGGTCTAACGTTACAGCCAAAGCCCTATACACTCCTTAGACCGCTGGTTCGAAGCTCAACACGAGACAGTTGACGCCACTATGAGCTAGAATAGATTTCCGTGGCACGCGCGCGCGCGCACACACACACAGAGTTATGTATGTGTGCATACACGTGCGCATGTATGTATGCATGACTCACGCAAGCATGCACAAACGCACGCACAAATGTGCTTGTGTGCAGGTGTTCACACGCGCGCGCGGCACACACACACACACACGCGCGCGCGCGCGCGCAAGTACGCCTACGCATACACACGCGCGGGCGCACGCACGTACACGCACACATATACGCACACATAGATAGATAGATAAATAGATAGATAGATAGATAGATAGATAGATAAATAAATAGATAGATATACGCGCGCGCGAGCGTTATGGCTAATTAAAAACCAGTGCTTAGAGGTGTGGTTTTTCGTCTTTTTTTTGGGGGGGCGGGGGGGAAGGGGAGGGGGGGTACCTTTTGTTGTTGCTATTGTTGTTATGGCATTGATGTATGACATCATATAGTAGTATATAGTACAACACACAGAACAGTACAGTACGTGTATTATATATTGCACTGTATTATGCTGTGGTGCGATGTGTTGTATTGAGTTGTGTTTCTTTGTGTTGCATTGTATTGTATTGTCTTGCACTGTACTGTACAGTACTGCACTGTATGTATTGTACAGGACTGTACTGTACTCTGTAATATGTTGTATCGGGGTTTTTTCCTTGCAAATTTCTTGTAATAACTTTGTTTTCTGTGTGTAAGATTCGAACTGCTTTTTGCGGCAAGAGCTCATCTCCAGAATGTACGTTATCACATAATTATACCAACGTGCGGTCGTCGTAGGTACACCACGTAAATTACCCACCCCCCCCCCCCCCCCCCACACACACACACACACACACACCCAACGCCTTTTATTTTCTTCCAGTCATGTCGCTGTCTACATTGATAGTTCCCCAACGAAACTGAGTTATTACAAAATTGCTAGGAACACCTACAATTGGAGTCACTGATCGATTCCTTTTTATACTCCTTTTCCATTGTATTAATACTTTGCCTACCTCTCGGGGTTTGGGTTAAATTAAAGCTGGTTTGGAGCCAAACTCAAGCCGTGAATATACATACCACATTCAAGATGTCAACTTAAAGATCACCAAGCCACATATTAATGTTGCAATGTTGAGGGCTTGATGAATGAAAAGTCTTTGTAACTTAATATATTACCCTCGTGAAATATAACAGCGTTTGCGTTTGCATGCACATTTTTCTTCTCTGTGCATTATTTCGGTGGGTGTGTTTGTTGTTGTGTTTTTTTGGGAGGGGACGGGCTGTCTTTTTAATTGGCAGGGGGGGGGGGGGGGGGGGGGGGGGGGGGGGGGGGGGGAGGGGATATCACTGAAAACCGACCCTGTTTCAGGAGTCATAAGCGCTCAGCGCAGCTCTGAAGCGTTTTGTGCAATCAGTGTGTCTTTGGTAAGCTCAACTAAGAGGATAAAGTAATGTTTGATGTGTATGCTTGTTCATCCATCAATACCAACTGAAGCTGGCTTACTTTTCTACAAATGGTGGATGGGTTTTTAGCGTGCCCAGCAACAACAACAACAACAATGATAATAATAATAATAATAATAATAATAATAATAATAATAATAATAAATGGAATTTATATAGCACTATATCTTGCAAAGACAAATCAAAGCGCATGCATTCAACTTAATCTGACACAGTCATGCAATCAATGATAAATAATCAATAGTTTAAACAAATAGATATTACAAACATGGTGCGCTGCAGACAAAATCTATGAAATAAAATTTCAATAGTCAAATGTTTTTTTTAAAAGCACACACACACACACACACACACACACACACACACACACACTCATTCAGGTCGTATACTTAAGCAGGGTGATAGGACATGGGTAAGTGAAGGTGGGATAGTTCTGATATGAAACAGGAGGGGGGAAATCTTAGGTTTGAAATAAATATGTCTTGAGGCTGGATTTAAAAGTTTCATAACTAGGTTTCTGGCGAAGAGAGAGAAGGAGCTCATTCCAGGTCGATGGACCTGAAATAGAGAAAGAGCGGCGGCCAACGGTGGATTGGTTGAATCAACAACAACAACAACAACAACAACAACAACAACAACAGAGAGAGAGAGAGAGAGAGAGAGAGAGAGAGAGAGAGAGGAGAGGGAGAGAGGGAGAGAGAGAGAGAGAGAGATTCCCCTTTCAAATAAAGGGAAGCAAAAAGTTTAAACCATAAACCTTGAAACGAATTAACTCCCTTAGATTTGTACCCATTCTCTTGTGAATTGTGGAGCAGTCGGATAGAGCCGCCGCCCTGAAACTTCCATACAGTTGATCCTGGTAGAACCTACCCTTCGTCATGTCGCAGAATGCATGCTGGGTATATTTTGTCATCCATACCATATGCCATAGTTGGCCTACTATTGGGGTCGAGTTGCGCCCACAATCTCACGGCCGGGAGTACCCAAGACAAGCCACCATCCAGACACCCGTTCGAAGGAAGTTTCCCCCAAGAGTTAACATCAGTGCCCACTCCGCTCCCTGAAAAGTCCATCGGATGACCCTATAAACCGAGATCCAGTGTGTGAACGCACGCAGAACAGCTACCGCATACGTTAAAACCTGCTTCGCCTTTAGGACACTGTGTGCCGGTGGGAATGGATGACAGTTGGTAAAGCCGCATGCACACGTAGACTGGATATGAAAAAGCACATGAAGACTTGTTCCATGATCCTCGAAATAAAGGAATAAATAAATAAATAGATGATATTCAAAATGCAACCTTTCCCAGCACTAACGCTGGAGTGGGACACCATGGTTCAACACGGAGAATTAGGAGATGCTGTCTGCATTCGCATCCTCAGGTCACTTCAAATCATAATGCCAACGTTTTCGCCACCCTACTACTCGCCCACAATCAGTATAACTACCGAAACAGAATTTTTGAAAACCCACGAGTTAAACTTGAAAGTGCAAATGAACGTGAAGAAATGCCATTACAATTTTTACTCTGATAGATCGACAAACATTGTAATCTGTCTGTATTGTATTGTGGTGTATTGTATTTATTGTGGTGTATTGTATTGTATTGTATTTCACGTTCAGTTGTGGCGGATTTCTCTGCTAAGATTCAGGCTGCTCTTTCAGGAGAGCACGTCCCGAGAAGAGCAGTGCCACTGAATATTTTTCCTATTACTTTGATTTTTCCTGTCTGTGCATTAATCTCTTCTATACACGAGATGGTGGTCCAGGTCTTTCTTTCTTTCTTTAAAATCTTTCCAAAGCTGATTAGGGACAACTATGTACTTGTCATGGGTTTTATGTGCAATAAATGTGTTGCAATGGGGTCTCAGTATACCGTTTCATCCGAAACACTAGCACCCAGACCACACTCAACGTATAATTGATGGGGGAAAGTTGTGGTTCAAACAAACAAACAAAAGCGCATGAGTGTTTGTGTCAGACCACACTCAAGGTATAACTGATGGGGGGAAAAGTTTCGGTTCAAACCGGGATCGAATCAACGACTTCTTGCTTTCTACAGGGGTGATATCCTCTAGACTGCTGATTACACTATACTTCTTCCATTAACATTAGGCTAATGTGTCACATAAATAACGGAATGATCCTGCGCAAAATGTCTGTCCCTGAGAGCATCAGTACCTACCATAAATGGACAGGCTACAGCAGCTGGGTTGAACTGACAAGGATCTCAGTGATTGTACCAGGTTCAGCACGTCTGCGGGCAGCTATGCAGGAGATTCAAATAAGCCTAGAACAGGACTTTCTGTTCAGTATTCAATCCCAGTTGATATTAACATTTAGTCAGACTGGATCGTTAACAATTGTCTGAAAACTGGTAGCAGCTGCCTTGGGGTGTTCTGCAAGTATCTAGCTTTTGTGGATGAAAACCCAACCCACCAGAGAAGCTGATGTAATGAGAGAGTGGGACTGAATCACAATGGTTGTAGTGGGTATCTAGCCTTGATTGATGATCAGAAACCCGACAGGCTTATAACAGTGGTGAACTAATTACAGAAACACTACCTACCCCTACCTCCTGCTCTTGTCAAAGACGTGTCATGAAGTTGGGGCTCCAGCTCAGGGAATGGCTCACACACTGAAGTTATTTAAAGTGTTTACTGAGCCATCTTTGCAACAGGTAAGAACATCCGGTAAGCTTTGTCCTTATATGAATGCAGAATTAGAATGACAGCACCACTAAAACCACAAAAACACCAAGATGTAATTAACCACCCACATATAAAGATATCAGTGATTTCGTAAACATATGCCTTTCTTTCTCTGTAATGAATCACTTGTTAGACTTACTTTTCTCGCATGCTAATCTAGAATGAAGGTTGTCACTATTTTCAATCTTTTGAACACGATTTTACGGCATACATCAGAAACACTTTCACCCATAACTAGTTAAATTGCACTAAACTATCAAACATGCTTTGGACCATTCGAGGGTCTGCAGACATCAGTTGAGAAAAGCAAAAACTTACATTTTGTTGGGGCACAGACGAAGATTCAATGGTTTGGCATTAGGGGAGACAGACAAATAAGGAATTGGCATCCGAAAAATTCCACATAAAGCATGCAAACAAACAAAGGATTAACAAACAAAAAGTCCAAACAAACAAGTAAACAAACAAAACAGCAGGCAAACAACATTGTAGGACAGATATAATATAATTATCTTTCGTACAATGTTGTTTGTCAGCTGTTTTATTTGTTTGCTTGTTTGTTTATATTATAAACATTCTGAAATAGATTGAATTCAGTCTGGCTCCTATCAGAAATAAAATTTTCATATGGAGAAATTTGGCGAATAGTTCCGTAGAGCAACGTTTGGGACGAATGCTCAGGAAGAAGAAGAAGTTCCATCTTAAAAGAAAAAGCTAGGGACACGTTTCAACATTGCATACAGTAATTCTTTTGCACCTCCATAGAAAAGGCACAGGGAGCAGCTTTCAATGGTTCACTTACGTTAGATCCACCATTCAGCCAGTCAGAAATTCTCCTAAGGGCGCCAAATACACAAGCATTATTCAGACTGAAACTTGTGTAGAAGCCCAACCCAGTAAGGGAAAAGAAAGGCCCCCACAGTATTTGGATTTGTAACTGTATACCACTTAAAGTCACAGCAGATTTATTTTTGTGAAATTCGGGCTGCTCTGGTATACTCTATATGGTCCTGTATACATTCAAGGCATGGATACTGATTGCAGATCTAGAAACAACCCGGGAGGGGCAGGCCAAGGGAATTTGAGGTGTTACAAGTAAGACTAAATATCGAGATACAGCACTTCGATACTAACGATTATTAGTGTTCTACATCACCACATAATGCATTCATCGAATCATCCGTACAAAGGTATGCTGGATCCACCTAAGAACAAAGGGCATCCGTGAAATTAGCATTGCTTTGTAAGAACATAGATAAACAGAGCAGTAATGGCCAATGATCAGTGGTCTAGAGGTAACCCAACTAACTGTCCAGAAAGCAAGAAGTCACAGGTTTGATTTGAAAACCTCCTTCCCCCTTCCACTAACCTTGAGTGGTAGTTTGGGTGCTAGTCTTTCAAATAAGACCATGAACCGAGGTCCCGTGTGCAGCTAAACTAACCCACAAAAAGAGAGATATCACTGGCAAAATGCTATAGAAAAAAATCCATTCTTATAGGGAAACAAATGTACTGGGAGAACAGCCCAAACTCTGTACCTTGCAATACAACACAATACAAGACAGTACAATAGAAACAAAACAAATGACAATACAACATAGCACAATATAGCATAATACAATTAATACATCACAATACAAAACAACACCTACACCACAGTTCAATATAATAGATACAGCACAATACAACATATACAATACAATACGATACAAAACGCAAAAGTGATTGGGAAACTGTTGAGGGAGGACTGACGGCACAAAGATAGGGGTTAGACATAGGCCAGCACTGATGGCACAGAGAAAGGGGATAGACTTAGGCCAGTACGGGTGGCACAAACATGGGGGATAGACACTGGCCAGCACTGGTGGCAGAAATATAGGGGTTAGACATTGGCCAACACTGATGGCACAAAGACAGAGGTTTGACATAGGACAGTACTAACCCCAAAAAAAAAATTTTACCCCCAACAACTTGGGGTTTTTTGGGCAGAAAAAAAAACTTAAAAAGAGGTCGGTTTTAACAACAAAAAAAGGAATTATCAAAACTAAGAAAAAAAACCCTATACATTCGGGGGCGAAAATTGAAATGCTTCCCTCTGCGTAGCACCTTTAAATGGAAATTGGTTATTTTTAAAACATTACAAAATTAAGTTTTTTAAAAGTTTGAATTTTTCTTTAAAGAAAAAAAGAAAAAGTGTGGGTGGGACGGGACAGTAGTTGATGACTTTTTCCGGAAAGAAATAAAAAGTTTGCCTTGGAAAAAAGAGCATCCAAAATGGCCCCCCCGACCATTTGAAAATGGTCTTTTTTATTTTTGACCGGAAAACTTTTTTGGAGTTTTGAAGAGTATTTTACAAAATTCCCAAGAAGGGATCTCTTCCACTGAAAACCAAAAAAAGGGGGGAAAGGGAAGTTGTTTTGGTCTTTCCAACGGTTTTTAATTTCTTACAAATCATAAAAAATTGGGATTTCGAATTTTGCAAAGTTGGCAAAAAGTGGGGTTTCTGGGGGAAAGATGCTTTTAAAACGAATTTTGGTTTAAAGTTTATTGTGTTGGAGACGGGCCGGTAAATTCCATTGGTCTGTTTACTTTTGAAAAACCCCCTTTTTTGGATTTTAGGCAAATTTTGTAAATTCAGCCCCCAAAATTTTTCAGTGCCCCGGGGAAAATTTGTTCCAAAAGGGTAATCTAAATAAAAAAAGGAAACGGGGGGAAAAAAGTTTTGGTGGGGGTTGTGCATTTAAAAAATTTGTTGGAAAGTGTGGTGGAAAACTATAATTACAGCGAAAAACAAGGAAAATGGTTTTTGCCCAAATATTAAATCCCTTTTTGGGGGGGGGGGGAATTTTCCCCGGACAAAAAAGGGGGGGAAACAGGGGGGGGGGGCCAGGGGAAAACTTTGGGGGGAGAGAATTTTACTTGGGGAAAAGGGGTTTATGAGTGGGGCCCCCCAAAGGGGGGGCTTTTTTTGGGGGGCAAGCGTGTTCTGAAAACTTTTAATTTGGTGGAGGTTTGATGAAAAGGGAAAGGGGTTTTAATTTTCTTGAAAACCCCGGGGTAGGTTTTCCAGTTTTTGAAATCTGTCAAAACCCAGATTGGTTCCCCAGGTGTTGGGGGGTTTTTTTTGTGAAAAATGTTTTGTTTTGTGCTTTATTTTACCATTTGACATTGTAAACCCAAAAAAAAAGCACTGCTGGAAAAGGGGGTTTTGTTTTGTCCTGGGGTGTTGCTGTTGATGTTGGAATTTTTCAGCTCAAAAGAAGAAGGGATTAAAAAAAAAATCTTCAGGGCGCAGAAGAAAGTGTTCCTGATCGTCATTTCACCTTTGTTTTCCTCAAACGAAGGAAAGTGTCCCTTTTTTGGAACCTACGAAAACGGGCCTCACGTTCTTGGGGGATAAACCCCTTTCACCATCTTTGATTGAGCCAGGGGGATTTTTTTTCACGGGTAGAAAAATAAAAAACTTTTTGAAATTTTACTCGTGTAATTAGTTTGATTGTTGCTGCTTTTTTGTTTTTATTTTTTTGTTTTTTTTTTTTAAAACTTTCAAAGTTCGAGTATCAAAATTTTTTTTTAAATTTTCAAGTTACTTATACTTATTAATTATATAATTTTTTTAGTTATTTTTCACTTTCTTTTTTTCCTGCTAGAACTAGTTTTAAATTTTAATAGTGATATCCTCATTTTTTGGTTTGTTTTTTTGTGTTTTATTTGTTGTATTTGTACTGGAGGGGAAAGGGTTTTTGGGTTTTTTTTAGTTGGGAAAAAATTTTTGACACTAATTTTTAAAAACTGATAAAATTACTTTTTTTTAAAATTTTAGACTGAATTTCGATTTTTGATCCTTTTATGAAAAGTGTTGAAAACACTAACACTTGTAACAATAATTTGATTAATTAAAGGATACTAAAGAAAATTATCTGTTTTGTACTAATTGTTTAGAATTTGGGAATCCCGCTCACCTCCTCGAAGTCTAGAAATGTATTTTTAGTTAGTCTTTTTAAAGGGAAGGTAAGTTTACTTCTTTTGAAGAAAATTAATTAAGCTAGGTATTTTGCTGCACAAAAACCAAATCAGTGAGTACTTTCGCAGGGGAGACTGTCTTCTTTTTATTTTTATAGTAACTAAGAAAGACGGAATAAAATTTTAATGAAAAAAGGGGAATGAAGACCGTATTTTTCTAGAAAAAACGAAGTCTAAGCTGTTGTTTTACTAGTTTTTTTTTACTATGGCAAGGTTTTACAGGTCTTTTTTTTAAACCCCCCCCCCCCCCACCAAAACACATACTATGAGTATGACTCTTTTGTATATGCATGTACAAAAGACTGACAGGTCAGTGATTGGTTATTTTTATTATTATAAATCATCTTGATTTGCCTTATGCCGTTATGGTAACAATTGCAAAAAATTGAACAGTGTTTAAAAAATTTAAAATCATGTAATATTTTTTTTCAATACGTGAATTTTAATTAAACAAAGTTTAAATTGGATTTTAAAAGTTAATAGAACTTTTTAAACTAAAATTGTAATAACTTGAAAATTTACTTTAATTGATATATAGACTTTTGCCATTATGGTACTATGCTAGAACTGTTAGGTTAATACTGGAAAAAGTAGTTAAATAAATCACTAAGTCATAACTTCTTCTATTCTAGTATTAGCGTCCCAAATTAGACTGCTACTACCAACGTAAAGTACAAGTAGTACTACGTATAAAAAGTTAATTGATTAAAACTCTTCTGAAACAGTCACTAACAGTTACGTGCTTGTACTAACTTAGTACAAGAAAAAATTTTTCGCTTTTTAATATCTGAAATAGTCACTATTTAAGTTCTAGTATATTAACTGAGTATTACTAAATTGACTATCTGAAACAGTCCTATATCTACTATACTACACTTGTACACAAAGTAGTTAGACATAGCTCAAAAATTTTAAACTATTTCCCTACTAGCAAAATACTAATTAATAATGTGTTTGGGACAGTGTGAGTCGATACTGGATGTATCATGACTCTTTTATTAATTAATACTTTTTATGAAGTCTAGATACACTAGAAACTACAGACTTGTTTCGTACATAACTAGTGTATTACACTGATGAATTGATAGGGGTAAGTTATGGTAATATGTAAAAAATAATAAAACAAACTCAGCAATGATGAAAAATTGGTATGGTGATGTAAAAACATAACAACAAGGGATAATTTTTGATAATTTGATAAAAAACAAATGAATATTTAAAATTGAAAACAGCAAAAAAAACACAAATAACAACAACTTTGGGTAAAAATGAATTATGTATGTAAAGAAAACATAAAACAACAATGAAAATGGCGGGTTTGTGATAATAATTTCAAAAGTTTAACAAAAATATTTTCATAATGTAATTTTAATAATAATAACTATAATAAAAATCAAAGTAATAACAACAAAACTTTTGGGTAAGCATCGAAAGCATGTAATGTTTAATCCATATGTAGCTAATAAAACTGTATATGTGTATGTTAAATTTTTTCGGGAAAAAAAAAAATTGAAAGAGTTTTTAAAAAATTTTCATATGTTTTGTTTGTTTTAGGGGGTTTTGTTGTTTTTTGCTGCTGCGTTTTTTGTTTGTGGGGGGGTTTTGTTTTTTTGTTTTTTGTTTTTTTTTTTTTGGGATTTTTTGTTTTTTTTTTTTTTTTGTTGGGTTTTTTGGGTTGTTTTTTGTTTTTGTTGTTTTTTTTTTTTTTGGGGGGGGGGAGGTGTTGACTGTTTTTTTGGGTTTACTAAATTCTATAAATACTGTGAAAATAACTCTTTTGTTGTTGTGTTCGGTTTTGTGCGACAAAGTAAAGTGCTACAGCTGTGGAGTAGGGTTGTACAGAGGCGCCAGGGTTCGACCCCTGGGAAAAAAAACCCCCCCTTAAATGCCCCCCGCCCCACCTGATCCCCAAGGGACAGCACTTCTACACACCCCAGCTCATGCTCAGGTATTTTCCCTTGTCTTGTGTAAAACTGTTAATTGGGGGGGAAAACTAAAAAGGTTTTACTTTTTTTTAAAAAGCCTTGTAATTTTTTTTATGAAGCGTGTTAAAAAAAGAAAATTTTTCGCAAAAACACTTCGTCTTGTGCTTGCCATGGTAGTCTTTGACTGGTATGAACCAAAAACATCTTACTTTAAATGAATTAAAAAAGGAAATTTTTAAAAGGGGAAAAACTGGCTTATAGCCATAGAGTGTGAATGCACTGAAGGATACAGACATTATACAAAAAAAAAGAAATGGCAGTGGTTAGTAAAAAAGAATAACATTTTAAAAAAAAAAAAGTGAAAAAACATTTTTTCGTCACTCCCCCCCCCCCCCCCCCCTCTCTCTCTCTTCTTCTCTCTCTCTCTCTCTTCCTTCCTCTCTCTCATTCTCTCCCCCCCTCTCTCTACATGACTGTTTAGTAAGAGAGTGGTGCTAAAGAGCTCAATACTTCACATATTTCGTCCTTAGACTTAAAAAAAAGAAAACAAAAAATAGACAGACCTGGGATAAAAAGACAGATGAAATACTAGGATAGTCACCCCCCACAGCACACCACATTTTAAATTATCTTTTTAAAACGAGGATAAATGGAATAAGTTGTGCTTTTTTAACCAGTCCCCGTGTGTATGCGGTTTTGTAAATTTTGTCATCTGTTTCCCCTGGCACACAATGGGGTCTCTTCCCAAAAGCGGAACAGGGTTTAAAGGTCCGGGCAAGATGTTCTGCGCTTTAACACAGGGCCTTGGGTTTATAGTTCATCCGAAGGCCCATGTGTGTGCAATGTACACATACACACACTACACAACGCACACACACCACATGCGCACACCACATCACCACACAATAATTTCTCTTTCTTAATTTTCTGTTGTTGACATACTTATCAATACACAGCATAGAACATTAACAAGTGCATCAGGTATTGTTTTTTCAGGGTTTACAGAATAACCTCCTATTTGCTTCAGGAAAGGCTTCTCCTGGGAACATACATTTTACAACTCCAGAAAAAACCCGGGGAAACAAAATAAAAAGCAAACATCACTGTTTTTAAAAATTTCAGCCTTTTAGTTATCTGGGAAAAAAACACTTTGATTATTATTTAAAAAATATGCTGAACAATAAAGATAATAACTTAGTTAAATGAAGAATTAGTAAAAAAATAAAAAGAAAAAAAAAAAAAAGAAAGAAAAGAAAAATGAATTTAAAAAAAAATCATTTTATTAGTGTGAATGATTCACCTAGCTTCTGTTTTTAGTTGTTGGTTTTTTGCAACATACCTGATTCTGTCTTACCATGAGCAAAAGTAGGCCCCTGCAGAGTCTTATGATAACCCTCTACGTGAATTTATTCAATATGAAATGTTTACCAGGCACATTCGGAATAATCGAATTAAGAAGTATTCATTTCCGTGTTTTTTGATCGAAACAGGGTCGGGGAGCCAGGAGAGGTGTCTGGGGCCCCCAGGTTTGTGACGCTGGACGTTGGGGTGAGGGGCCTCACACAATCAGTACACCCTACAGCAAGCCGTCATGCTGTGCTCACTTTTTTCTCTCACCCAGTGGGTCACATGAGCGCAGGGGGTGGGGAGGGAAGGGAAGGAAGGGTCACATGGGTTGTGGTTTTGTTCCAATGTCGTTTAAAAAGCTACGCTGTTTTTTCTCTGTCTTTCAAACACAGTCCTTCATGTTTGTCTTGATGTCTGTCAGTGTCGTTGTAAATTTTTAAGTAGGAAAAGTTTATGGGCTGATGTCTCTAATTTTTATAATGTTTCATTTAGTGACTATCATAAAAGCAAATTCGCAACAACAAAAAAAATAGCAGCAAAAAAAAAGTATAAAGAAAAGCATGAAAAACTCAAAACCCCCCCCAATTTTTGTGCACATATACATGCACACCACAATTTACCCGTGTACAAATTACAAAGGAACCACCAATTCAGATTTCCTCATGGATACTTTTTAGATGAATGTTTCTGTATGCGACTCTATGTTTATGCTTTCTTCTTTTGCTGTTGATGCCCCTGGTTTGGGTTTATGTTTTTTTCTATTTCTCCCACCCTTTTTCTCTCTCCTCTCTCTCAATTTCCCCCACTCCTGCCGTTTCTGTTGCTGTCTTCCCTCTCTGTATCTGTTGCTGTCTGTCTGCATATTGTGTGCTCTCGGGTTTTGTCGTTTCAATTTTTCATATATTCTTCACGTTTTTATTATTTGGCTAGGAAATTGGGAAAAAAAAGTCCTTGACAATTAGAGAAGTAAAAAAGTTTGTACATATAGAAATTTAAAAATAGCAAAAATATTTTTTGCATCAAATGAATGTAGTAGATAAGAAATTGTTACATAAATGAATGAAATTTATGGTTTCTTTGTGTTGCGGGCGTTTTCCTACCAGGACATTGTTGGAACACTGAAGCAGTGAGACAACTTTACCACTGTCTGTCAGCAAGAGAAGCCCTCCTCCAGAAAGACACTGTCATTCAGCAAACACACACAGCTTCACAAAAAACACACACGCTTCAGCAAAAAACCGTAATCCAGCAGACACACAAAGAGCTTTAAAAAACACAGCACAGCTTAGGAAAAAGACACAGTAATTCACAAAACACTCAATTGTGGAGCAGCAGAAAACCCGGTCATTCATCGCATCAGCGGAGCTGTCTGCCAAAGAGGAGAGCTGCAGGCAAGAGGGGGAGCTGGAGAGGAAAGGGGGGACAGTGATACCGGAAAACCCCCCAGGTCTGAGGATTCAATGCAGGCCCTGGGCAGAGAGGGACAGGGAGGGCGCGCAGCACTTGAGTGTCTGAAGAGGAAGTGGGTTTTTTTGAGGGGTCAGAAAAGGGTTTGGGAGTTCAAATTTAAATTTTAAAAAATGTGCCAATGTCTGCCTCAAGTCATTTAAAAATATGGTACCTCTGTTTTAATATTTAGAGTAAATTATTGAAGGATGGTTCTGGAAAATAATGGTACCCGGACAACAAGCAGCGCTGTTATAAATGGTGTTAGGGAGAAGTGGATGTGAAAAAAAAATTATTTTTTAAAAAAAAAAAAAGTATATGGAAATATTGTTGAATGAGTAAAAGGCAAGAAACACCTAATTATGATGCTCGGTTGAAAAACCAGTAATAAGAATGTGAAACACAGTTGTTTTATGTTGAAATTTTAGTTGTTCTCATTATTGGGTTGTTAAATTGTGTACAATCAGCCTATAAAAATCTGTAGATAGTTAAGAAAAGGCAAGACAGAAAATTTGGGAAGCCTGGGAAGCAGCGTGGGAAATGGCCGCTGCTGCATGCATGCATGTTTTCATGCATTGTGTGTGGCAATTTAGCCAGATAACTATTTTGTTTTTTAAACCCCGTGTTTAGAAAAAAAAACAAAAAAAAAAATTTTGGTTTAAAAACCAGGTATTGAATTTCCCCCGAGAAGGAATTACGTTTTTAAAAAAGGGGTTCCTCCTTTTAGCACAGACTTATCAAATCTAAATTTCCATCTGTTCAGAATAAAATTTCTCACTTTTTTAGCACTCAGCTCAGCGCCCCCATTGATGAAATGGTGCCCATGCCCCCTATGTGCGAATTTGCTGAAAGGGGGCCTGTCTGCAGAGAGCAACACCATTTCCCGCCCGTCACCCCATACCGCTGCGTCAGTGTCTCACCAGCTGTTCAACAATGCTGTCCTGTGTGTCGGGCCCCCATCCACAATGTCCTGCCTGCCCACATCTCTTGACTGAGAACCCCTTGGGCTGTGATGTAAATGAGTTTTATCCTTGTGGTTTTTTTTATATTGTTCAAAAATTGTGTTAGTGCACCCCATCTGCCCACCTTCATTTAGATTGAGTAAAAGATTGGCGTGAAATTAAATTTTTTATCTCTTCTGACGTTTGGAATCTTTTAGACAATGCTGCGTGCATTCACAGAGTGTTTTTTTACTGCCCTTTAAATTTTTTTTCTTACATGGAAAATTGTTTTAAACGTATTTTATTTTAGCATCACTTTTAATGTACAGTTGTAAAAACTTTTAAAGGGAAAGGAGCCCATTTGGTTTAAGACACTGGATAAATTTTCATAATGTTATTTGGGTAAGTATGTGTGTATGTGCCGGGGCCCTGCTACACGCTTTTTGAGTAAAAATTTAAAGGGCAGATTTGATGAAAAATTTTACCTTGTGTTGTGTTTTGTGTGGGTGTGTTGTGTGTGCATTTGTGTTGTGTGCATTTTTGGGGTGGTGCATTTTTGGGGTGGTGGGTGTTCAGAGAGGAGGGAAAGGAGAGAGGGGTTTAAAGGGAGCTGAGGTTTCTTGTTTTTAAAAGTATGTGTGTGATTTTGTGAGGTGCTTGCTGCGTGCGTGATTGTGTGTGTTTTCAGTTACAGAGTTGTTTTAAACATCAGTGCTTTGGGGTTGTGGCAGCTTTAGAAATTCATGTTTAAAACCATCAGTGTAGTTTGTTTGTTTTTTTGTTTTTGTTGACGGCACATAGATTTGTTGATTTGATTTTTCTTGTTGTCTGGCAGTTATTTATTTACTAAATGAAATGATATCTCTTTATTATGGTTGTTGGCATCTTATGTGATCTTGCACATAAACAGAGGTGTGTTCAGAAAGTATGCGTCAGTGACCTTGCTGCATATTTTGTTGGTTGCTTTTATCATTTTCAGAAAGTTTTCCAATAGGTTTTTATTTCATTTTTGGTTTTTGTGTTGCTTTTTTGTGGGAGATGAACACAAACAAAATTAAAGAACAGTTGAAAGGGCACATGGTTGATTTTTGGAGATATTTTGTGGCTTTTTTTAGGGGTTCTAAATTTTGGTATTGATTTTTTATTTTTTTTGATTTGGTCTTTTTTAGTTTTTTTCCTGTTTCCTTTTTCCCCCTTTTGTGTTTTTTATCAAAAGTCTTGTGTGAATCTATTTTCTTTTATTTTAAACCATGTTTATTGTGGTATGAACATTTGTTTTAGAAAGGGGCTGGAGATGATTTGTGGCAAAATTTTTTACTTTGTTTTGCTTGTGTATACTCTTTCTGGGGGATAAAATAAACCTTTTCCCTTCTTTTTAAAGTGCTGCGTGTTTGTGTGTGCATTTAGAAAGGCAACCCAGTAAAAAATTGGTGGTTTGGAATCTGAATATTTTTACTACTTATTTTTTTAAAAGAAAAAAAAAAATTTTTTAAATTCTTTTTTTTTTTGTGTAGGGAGATATTTTACCCCCCAACAACCAAAAAAAAACAAAAAAACAAAGGAAGTGAAGTGGGAATTGACTAATAAACAAGGGGGAAAAGTAGAAGTACAGAAACTAATTTTTGTTGCTTCCCTTTTTATTTGGGAGCCACTGTTTCACTGGGGAAGTATATGTTGGTGCGTTACACTAAAAACAATGTTGTGTTTTTATAAACAAGTGAAAATGATGTCTTACAGTCAAATGACGATTTCAGTGATTTCACTTATTTTGCACTGATTTCTTTTTAATTAGAAAGGCCAACTTTGTGCTTTCTTTTATCATCTAAAAACATTTAAAATTACCTTTTTCGTGCTTTATCTTTTTTGTTTGAGAAAAATGCGGGCATCAAAAGTAAGGTTTTAGTCAGCATGCCCTTTTTCTAAAGTCAAAAAGAATTTTATATCTGAAATTTATGTAACATGAAAAAAAATCCTTACTATGCTTATGTATTTCTTTTGAAAGGAAAGGGAAACATAAAAATTGAACGTAATCTGTTATTATAGGGTTTTTGTTTTTAATGTTTTTTTGGGGGGGGGGTGGGGGGGGATTTTGAGGCAGGGAAAGGGGAAGTAGTTGGTATTTTTTATTTCCCGATTAAAAAAAAATTCTGTGTGAATATGCAATTTTCCTAATGAAAAGGCAGCAAGAAAATTTTGGTGTATTGTAGAGTAATTATAAAAAAGGGGATTTTATATGCACATTCTTTTAACAGGTGTTTTAGCTCTGGGGGTTCAACATGAATTAGGTGTGTTTTTTTTCTTTCAGTCATTCTTTCCTTTATTCTTTCTTTCTCTTTCGTTTTCTTCTTTCTTTCTCATTTTTTTTCTTCAGATATTAGGGTAGTTGTATGGTAAGAATTGAGTGACATCTCACTCTTAGCTGGCTTCTCTTATACTTTCAGTTAACCAACCAGCCTGTTATCATGAGCTGTCCAAGGGAAGGAACACACACACAGCATAAGCTGTACCAGCTACTAGGGAAGAGAAGAGTTAGGTGAGAAGTGTTTGGGAGAACAAGCAAGGAGGAGAAGAAAGAGTATTGAGTGTAGGTTTGCCACAGCCAGGGCAAGATATGTTTTTAGCTATCCTGTAAACTTACTTGACCGAGGTGCCTGCTGTGAAAGGACAAAGTTAAAGGCTGCCTGGCAATCTGATGATAGGGGACTGGGAGTGCAGGTTTGATTGGGAAGACTCATAGACAAAAAAATGGGCTTGGTTTGATGTGAGGAAAGGAAAAATGGTATTCATGTTTTTGAGTGAGTACTAAAGAAGAAGCAGAAAAAATGATTAAACAGGGAGCAAAAGGAAACTTTGATTATTTTACAAATTAAATCTATTTGTAGACAAATGATATTAAAAAAACATAATTTAGATTTTTGGTTCACATTAATTTTATGTTTTACATATAGGTTAAAATTATCTGTACCTACAGACTAAATTTTTGATTTTCATTGTTGGGATATCAAGTGCAAAAAAGTGGCGCTTCAGGGCCAATAATACTGAAGTCATTTGATAAAATTTTGGATAGAAAAAGTTAAATAGAATATAAGAATAGACTTTTATAACATTTTGTTGAATGAAAATATTTATTTAATGGTTTTATTTTTTTAAAGATGATTATTGAAAATATTATAATAGAACTAGATGTCTTTAAATGCAATTTTGGGTTGCGTGCCAATAAAATTGTACAAAGAATTTTCATGGTTTTTTTTAATTTGCACTTTGCAAATTTTTGAGCACTCTTTTGTTGTACATACAGGCTATCTTTTTTGCCAGGCAAAGCTGCTTGCTATCACTTGACATATAAGATAATTTTTTTTGTTACATAGAATAACTGATATATCCTTTTATGTGAACAATTTCCCCCCACTATTTATTGCCTTTTTTATTAAAATATAAATCCATAAGTGGGGCCCAGCGCAAATTCTTGCTTCTGCCGTGATTATGTGCATGTTCGTACTAGAGCTTACCAAAACAAACAAAACAAGGGTTGGGGTTTTTTTTTTGGTTGTTGTTTTATTTAGGTGGCAACATGAACTTTATAGAAAAAATAAGAAAAAGAAACAAAGGCATTAGAAAAAAGAAATATTCCATATATCTAGTTCAAACAAGCAATTTTTTTAGCCCTGAAATAGTAAAATAAGAAGCCAAAAAAAAGACCCATTGAAAAGGGCATATCGCACTTCAGAGTCCAATGTTTTTTTAGCTCGGAGCCCATAAGGTAGGTTTTTTGGGTTTAATCCCACTTTTAGTGGGAGTCCTTTTGTCGTGTTGCTATGATTAAAGTGATTTGCATCAGGAGATTTCAAACAAACTATATCTTTTCCACTGTATAATTTCCTGGTAAAATGTATGAAAGCTCCCATTATTCAGGTCTCTTTCTTCTCTCCCCCCCCCCCCACTCTCTACTCTCCATCTTGATAATGGTAGCCCCTCCTTGCTTTTTGTTTTCGTAGAAAATGTTTTGACCGTGTCAGCATAGCCCCAATAAGAACCCAAGGACAGGGATAACAAAAAACATTGTGGCGGGCCGTGCATGCCCCAATGCCCCCTGTGTGTTGGGGGTTTGGGGGAGAGAGAGAGAGTTGTGTGTTGTGTGTGTGTGGCGTGACAATGTGTGCGTGCTTGCTAAATTGTGGAACCTCTACAAATTAAAACATTCCTTTTTTTTTTCTGAATTCCTGAATAGCAGAACACAGAAAAAAAAGCAACCCTCTTTTCCTTCTCGTCATTCAAAGACAGTGTTTTTTTTTTCCCCTTAACAATGCAACAGACTTTTGGGGGGCCTAGACCTGTACCATCCCCTGCAAATTCCTGTCAATCTTTGACCAAATTTCCCATTGAACCTTAAAAATTGCCTGTCAACCTTTAGGGGGGATTCTTTCAAGGTCATATTGCCAATTCTGAAAGTGCTAGTTTTTTTGACCATTCAGAAAGGGTCCCTACCAATTCCAAATTAATTATTCAAATACAAAGCCATTTGAGGCCTATGTTCCCCCATAAAAACGTTAGAATTTTGCGTAGAACAACAAAGAAGAGTGTAAAATAGTTTTATCTAAAAAACACTGGTGGAGCCCTCTTAAAACAAAAAAATTTGTTTAAGAAATAGGTATTTAGAATCTTGGAGAGTGCCAAGTAACAGAAATACCTGACAGACAACATAGAAAATAATAACCAAGGTCCCCAAAAAACAAGGAAGTGTAAATTAAAAGAGACAAATTTTTAAATGTAATTCGAATAAACAATGTTATTGTAAAATTAGCAGTGAGCAATATTATTGTAAAATTAACGAGTAAGAAAATGTCTAAAGTAAAAAAAAAAACCTGCATAAATCGTGTAAAGATAAAACAGCTTGAGTGTGTCACAACAACAGAAAATGTTTGTATAATGAACATAAAAAAAAAAAAATATAAAAAGGTTATTTATTGCTGGTGTGCGTTTGGTTTTTTCTGTTATTTTTTTGTGTTAGTTGGGTTTTTTTGTTTGTTTAAATGTTTTTTTTATTACACCAATTACAAATGAACTTTTTATACTTTTCTGGTTGTTTAATGTTTTAATGCCTTGTCCCCCTTTTTTTTTTTTTTTTGTCTTTTCCTATTCCAATCCCTGTTATGTTTTAATGTTATGTTTTTATATTTGATCTCTTTGAACTGTTTTGGGCATTGTAAATATGTAAGAAAAAAGTTTGGATTAGTATCGCATACAAAAGGGTTAGTTATTTTTTTAAACATAAAGCAAGCATTTAGGCAGCTATTTTTGGGCCAGGTTTTTTATTTTTGTAATCTAATCTTGTAAGTAGTGAGTCTGGTTGTTTAAATTCTGTAATGTCAGGTTATAACCCTGTTTTGACATTTTTGGTTTTTTCATGGAGGGGTATTTTATTGTTGTTTTGTTGATTGTGTGGGGTTTGTTTGTCTTATTACCATAAATGGATATTATATTTCTACTGGGTTTTTTTCTTTAGCAATAATATGAAAATGGTTTTTAGAATTTCGCCTGAAGTGTGTGGGTTTTGTACCTTGTAAGCTTTTTTTTTGTGCCAATTTTTTGCCCAACTTTTCTGTTTTTTTAATGGTATATGTATGTCTGTCCCTGTTTATTGTCCCTTTTGTTTGCATGAAAGTATTTCTCCACTTTTTTGTTTTGTTTTTGAGAAATGATTTGGGTTTTTTTTTTTTGATGCTGCAAACAAATTTGTGTTTTTTTATTGTCGCAAATGTTTGTTTGTTTTTTCTCTTATGTACCAAAGTCTCTTGTATGGCTTATGGAATCTCAGTTTCCCCCCTTTATGTCCCCCTTTATGTGGGGTTGTGTTTTTTGTCCCCTATCTGCCCTGGTTTTTTTTTCTTGTTTGCCTCCCCCCCCCCTCCTGTTTTCTTTTTCTAGTTTTATGGTTATCACTTAAACCTGCCCCCTAATTGTTTTTGCCTTTGTGTGTTTCCTCCCTTTGTAGTTATACATACTTGGTCCCCCTAAGTGTAATGGGTGCTTTTGTTTGTGTTTTCATGGTTGTTTTTTCGGTCCCCCTTTTCTACTTATTGTCACACCCCTCCCCTGGTTTTTTTTTTTTGTCCATGTCAGTCTATCCATCCCTTATGTTTCATAATTTGTGTCTTCTCGTTTTTGATTTCCTAGTTTGTTATTTTCCCCCTTCTTTTTTAATCTGTGTAAAATCTATCCAACCAATGTGTTTTTTTTTATATGTCTAGTTTTCCCGGCTGGTGTGGTGTTTGTGGTAAACAAGTGGGAGGGGTTGGGGGGGGGTGGGGGGGTCGGAAAATTCCTCGAAATCTGGTATCCCCCCTGGTCCTGGTCTTGTCTCTTGTATGTCTGTCTTGTGGATTCCTATGTCCCATTCTGTTCCAGAACAGCTGTATATAGCTTTTAACTGCCTATCTCTGGGTTGTGTTTTATAGTGTTATTTAGGTAAGTTAGCCTGCTAGTGTTTTGTTATCCCAAGTGCACAATAAACATATTAAATATTAATGTTATGTTTATAAAAATGTGTTTATAATCTTTTTTTAAATGAATTTTTACGCGAAACAACCGTTTAACACATCTCTTGGGCACTGTTGTTAGGTTTTTTATTTTGGTAAAATCTTTTCAAGAAAGGCAGTTTTTTTAAATTTGGACACATTTTATAAAAAGAATAAGTCCCAATTTTTTAAGAAACACCACACCTCCCCTCCTGTTTTTTTCTTCCAGTCCTGTTTTTTGTTTGTCCCCATTCCTATCTCCTGTGTTTGTCCCCCTATTGCCTGTATCTCCCCTTGGCTTGTCCCTCTTGTTTGTTTTATCTATATTGTTTATTTTCTCCTCTGTTTTGCCTGTTACCCACCTCCTCCTGTCTGTTTTTTTTGTCTTTCTAACCTGTTTTATCCAAATTTTTTTTCTGTTTAGCCCCCTGTCTCTTTGTTTGGTCTATCTTGTTTTTAAAATCTGTTCCTTTTTCTGGATTTACCTGTCCCCCCCCTTACCTGCCTGTCCCCCCCCTTCTTTTTTTTCATCCCCTTTTCAGAATCCCCTCCCCTCCCCTTGTTCCCCCTCTGTCCTTTTCATACTTTCCATTGTATGTGTGACAATGAAATTGGTTCCAGGTAAATATACTTTTGTAACAGGTAACATTTTCCTTTTGGGATGGGCAATAATAAAAAGGGAATAATACATTGTAAATTGTTTTAAAATCCTCCCTTTTTTCTTTTGGGTATGGTGTGTGGTGTGTGGTGTTGTGGTGTGTGTTGTGTGTGTTTTGTGTGTTGTGGTGTGTTGTTGAGTGGTGTGAAAAAAACATAATAATGAAGAATCAAAGATATTACAAGCCCGATTTTTTAATTTTATGAAGACCAAACCATTTTTTGGTAAATGTGGTTCCCTTTTTAAGTTGGAAAAAAAATAAAAGAAATAAATTGATTCCATGGTTTTAAAAGAAATGATGTTTGTTTAGAAGTTGTTAATTCCCCCTTTTTAACATTTTCACTGAAAATTGGAAGTTTTGTTATTTAAGTTACCTTGCTTATGCTGCAAAGTAATTAAGATATTTTAGCCCATCAAGTTAAAAGAAAAATATAAAGGAACCGTTAAGGGGGCAACCCAACTTCTCTCAATTGGTAAAATTTGACCAAAAGATGATCAAACCTTAGAGGAAAGATTTTATATTTTAACCAACAGTGGTAACAAGTTTTTAACGGAGTATATGAAAAATTGAGTGAATGAATGAAAATGAAAAGGAACGAAAGACAATAATTTTTTCCCCAAAACCCGCTTGCAACCCCACCCCTAAAACCACCACACCACATCTCCAGCAATTAACAGTACTCAGGTCCCCACCGCTCCTCCTCCCAGCAGAACCTGTTACAATGCCAAAGAAAACGGACCAGCAAAGGTGGCTCAGGGAGGAGAATTAAAAGGTTTTAACAGATATTGGGGAAAAGAGGAAGGAAACAAGGGCCCCACTTTGAGGAAAGGGGAGGGGGGGGGTGGGGAAGGCATGGAAAAAGTCTAAAAGAGCAAGAAAACTAGGTTTCCCCCTTTGGTTTACCATCTCCCTGTTTTTTATTTTGTTTTTTTTTCTGACCTTTCAATGTGGCCCACTGAAAAAAAAAATAGGTAAAAAGAAAATTTGCTTTGCAAGCAAACAAATGTTTTTTTCCCCTCCGGAAAAAGGGGTATAATCGAACAACTTTTTAAACTGGCCCCAGGTATTTGTGTGGGTGTTGAAGGAGAGAAGAGAAATTCTTCTGTTAAAAGGCCCCAGGCCCAGGCCCCCTTTATGAAAAAGGGGTAAATAATACAACCCATGATACAATAAAACAGGAAGCTTATTTTTTTTTTATATCGAAAATATTGGGGAATAAGCAAAAACTTCCCATTGCCCATTGTTTACATCTAGTTTTCCCGTGTGTAATGTAGGTGGTTGTTGGTATGGTAGTTTTTGTAAAATTCTTTGGGTCATCCCTGTTTTCCAACTGACTCCCACAATGGCCTAAACTTCTTTTGAAAAGTAGAAACCAAGATTTAACGTGGTGCGCAAGATGTTTTGCAAAAAATATGCATTCACAACACCTTTCCCTTAAAGAATCCAAAAAATTTCCCTTAGGAAATAGTCCCTTACAGGGGCCCCCCTGTTAATTATATATAAGACCATAAAATCCCCCAAACTGGTTTGCAAAAATTTTGTGGCCTAAGGTATTTCCCGTCTATTTTTTCTATAGTCAGGGCACCCCCCCCAGCGCAATTTTCAACTTTTCGGCGTGAAGAAGAGAATGTTAATCTTTTAAGTCCTTTTTTCTGAGAAATGGGCAGGATAATTTTTAATTCCTACTTCTTCTACTTTGGTTTTTTATTATTCCCCTTTATTTATTTTCGAGGATAGTGGAATAAAGCACCCAAAGGTGCTTTTTTTATTTCCCATGCATCCCAGTCCATGTGGTGTCATTCCCGGTTTTTTTTTTGGGGGTAAATTTTTTTTGTCATCAGAATTTTTTTCACACTGGCCAAACAAACCAATGGCCCCCATACTTCTAGCGAAAAGCAGATACAGGTTTTATTTTAATTAACCCGAGTTGCACAAAGATGATACTGCCTTTGCCGTGGCCCCCCCTCACAACACAGAAACCCTGGTTTTATAAAATCACCATCCTGAAGGATAATGATTAAAGAAAAAGCGCAAGAAAACAGACCAAAAAAGGGTGGTGACAGGAGGGCATAGGGAGCAAAGGCAAAATCGAAGAAGAATGTAATAGAAAAATAGAGGAATTGTTAGCCAGAAAAAAATTTTTTCAGAAGGTGGGGAAGACCTATAAGTACTGACAGACCCCCCCAGCCAATACAATGGGGGGAGGGAAAAACCATTTTTAAAACTTTGAAGTTTTTTCCCATTCCAGTGAATGGCAACGGATAGTCCCCCTGGCTAGGCATAAGGCCCCAAGAACTTGCAAATAAATACCAACCATTCCCTTGTTTCAACACAGGTATAAAAATCATAATGACAGGGCAATGTGATAATACCAGCCTTTATATTACAATCACAAGCATCCAAACTATTGAACATAGGGGGGTTACACAAGGCTTTTAAGCTTGGAATTTTTTTTCAATGGTTCACTAACCTTTGAAAATCCTATTATTACCCTGCAAAGATCAGGTAGCCCATCAAAAAATCCTCGTCCAAATTGCAAACCCCACCCCAAAAAAAAAAAAACCCCCAAAAACAACAAAACCCAACAAAACAACAACAAAACAAAAACCAACCAAAAACAACAAACAAAATTCCCAGACAGAGTTTTAATCCCCCATACTGGGAAAAATAATGGGAACTTTTTATTCAATGAAGAGAAAATAAAAAAGACCTCCCTGCAGTATTTTGGTTGGCCATAAGTGTACTTCAATCTTCCCCTTTTCCCTGTAAGGCAAAATGGCCCCCCTACTGAAAACTTGTGCCCCATATCTAAAAAAACTGGAAGACCTGCCCAAGCCCATGGAAATGAGGTTTATATCTAAAACCTAACATCAAGCAAAAATAAGTATTTTTAGAAAATGAGATGAAAAAATGACAAGGCATGGAAATTGAATGATTTTGATGACGGGGATGAATGGAAAATGAAATGAAACCCGCCCTGTTTTGTTGCCATGGTGAAAGGAATCATTGGTAAAAAAAAGGAGGTTGGTTTCAGTTTTTTCTGTTAAACCCCCCACTTGGAGACTGAAGAGGCTGGGTGTTATTTAAGGAGCCCCATGTTGCCTTTTTTTGTTTTGCAATCTTGGGCCAGAACAAGGAAAGGGAAAACTGGAAACTGTTTTTGTAACTGAGAAATCGCCAATTATTAGTGTAACTATACTACCCAACTGGGGAACCGTTGAAATCCTCAGTGGTCCAGAGCAAACATTGCCTTTCCCCATGCAAATGGTTTTTAAGCCAGCATCGTAGCAATGGTTTTTTTCTACCAATTGGATTGGGGTGGACCGTTTGCACGCCCCCTTTAGCTTCAAAGCTTCAGGTCCCCCCCCCCCCAAGTGCACCAACCTAGCTGTAAATACGAGGTGCCCTGCCCCCCCCCCTTTTTAGGGTTCAGGGAAGGTAAAGAAACGGAGGGAGAGGAGATGGGCCAAACAGCCCCCAATAATGCTGGTCCCCCCACCCCCTGGAAAAGCAGAGGTCTCTGATGCCCTTGCTCCCCCTTCCACTTTGAATTTATTGTTTTTGCTTTAGAAATCAGGCGCATATAATAAATTCCCCATACATTTCATATAATTATTATTATTATTAATTAATTATTATTTAATTATTATATTAAAATAAATAAATAAATAAATAAATAAATGACCACACAGGTTATGGGACACCTATACGTTTACCCTTTATACCACAATCAATAATTGATTAAGTTATCATTTGAAAGATCTCAGTACTGAATACTATATTTGTCGGATTAGCATGGCCCCATAAAAACTTGCATCTACTCTAAATGGCCTTACACATATTTGCAACATTGACTCTCCAAGATACTGTTAAGGGAGGAAGACATGAGTTATAATTAAGTGGAAACTGAATGGCACTGAATGGCAGAAAAATCAGTGGAAAAAATTGCAGAATAAGCATGGAAAATACTTGCAGAAACTCTATTTTTGATTAGTCTGATATGGCTGGAATATTCTGATAAACAACTCCAAAATCTGAACTGTTCTGCAGCATAGTTTATTGTTTAATCAGTGTCCTTGCCTCTGTTGCTTATGCCTAATATTGGATTGATTTTTCTTTTTGGAGGGGAGGAAGGGGAGTGGGAGTATTTTTTCACAGAGATTGGCAGAATGCAAGGCAAATGCTAAGATGGCTCTAGGTGGATCGCCTGTCTAGAATGCGAAAAGTCCGGGTGTGTGTGTGCGTGGTTCGTACCCCGTTTGGGCCCGAAATTTTCCCCCATCCATTAGACCATGAATGGTGGTCTGGGCGCTAGTCTTTCGGATGAGACGATAAATCGAGGTCCCATGTCTTACACAAAATTTTCAGCGCACGTAAAAGAACCCACGGCAACAAGAGAGTTGTCCCTGGCAAAATTCTTAGAAAAAAGCCACTCTGATAGGGAAACAAATACAGTTGCAGACCAAAAGAAAAAAAAGGGTGGCGCTGCTCTTGTGGCGACGCGCTCTCCCCGGGGAGAGCAGCCCGAATTTCACGCAGAGAAATCTCGTGACTTAAAGTGGTATAAAAAAGAAAAGAAAGAAGAAGTAATTTTAAGTATAGTAGAACTGTGTTAGAAAGATAGCCGACGGGACTTTGAGCTAGTTTAAGGAACATTTTCCGGAAATCGAAAACAAGTTGTTTCCCTTGGTAAATAGCATCCAAAATGGCCGACTATTGTTAATATCGAACTGGTCTAGTTTTCTTTTGATCAACGGAGACTTTTATAGAGTTTAGTAGAGCTTGAGTGGTTCAAATTCCCAAGGATGGATACTTCTTCTTTCACTTGCATCACACCGGAGGTGAGGAGATTGGTGTCTTTTCACCGTACACCTCTTCCAAATCATCAAAAAATTGGCATTTCGAATTCTCCCGCAAAGATGGCAAAAGCTGGTTTCATGAGAAGGACTGATGCATTTAAGGACGAAGTTTGCTGTGAAAGTTGTGGGATTGTGTATGGAGACTGGGCTGGTGAATCTCCATTCGCTGTGCATCGCGTGCTTAATGAAAAATGCCCTTTTCTGACCACTTCATCTGTTGCAAATGATGTGCTTCAGCATCCCAAAGTTGTCAGTGCCAGACGACGATTGTTCCCAGGTGATGATCTTGAAATGAATGACAGAAGTGAAACAGGAGATGAAGCAAATGGGGCTGACAATGAAGACAGTCCCAATGAACATTCGGAAGGCGTGGATGGAGATCTTATGGACAGCACAGGCGAAGAAACGTTAGAGAATAATACTAATGGTGGTGATGTTGAGATCATTGCTTCCATCTCATCCGCAGTGCCATCTTCCCCAGAGACAAATGACAACAGTGCTACAAACGGCAGCATAAACACACAAACATTTGAGCAGCAGCCTACTTCTGCGAGTGTTATGAGTGCACAGGCAAGTTTTGCCTTTCCATTTGAACCACCTGTGCACGGATTTTCCATGTTGTTTGCAAGTCGTCGTCTGAAGACATTCTCAGATATTGGTTGCCCGGAGTGCATTGAATGGGCAGAAGAAGGATTTGTATTCAGGTCTGCTACTCAAGATGTGCAGTGTGTGTTTTGTTATTTAGTTTTACCATTTGACATCTGTGAACCAAAACAATCTCACTCTGAGAAAAGTGTTTATTGCCCTGGTGTGCTGCTGATTGATGTTGGGAATATTTCAGCTGCAGAAGAAGAACGAATTAAACTGAAAAATCTTCAGAGGCAGCTGAGAATGAAAGTGTCTCCTGATCGTCATTTCACCATTTGTTATCCTCAATATGAAGAGGAAAGTGTTCGCTTTGGAACCTATGACAACTGGCCTCACAGTTCTTGGGATGAACACCTTCAACCATCTTTGATGAGCCAGGCTGGATTTTATTTCACAGGTAGAAAAATCAAAACATTTCTGAATTCTTATTTTAATAGGTTAAATTTATTTTTTGTGGTATTTCAATTTTGTGTGTATTTTGCCTTTTGGGGTGTTAATCTTTTAATATATATATATATTAACTTACAATTTTACATAGGTTATTGTCAGCCACTGAGCTAGTGAGCTACTTAAATCAATAAATGACTATCAGAATTATGTATTATTTTGTTTGTTTCTTGTTAGTGTTCAGTTTTTTGCAGTAGAGTAGACTGTAGACTCAGCGTTAGGGTCTAGAAATTATAATATAATGTCTTTGCAAGATATAGCGCTATACAAATTTCATTTATTATTATTATTATTATTATTATTATTATTATTATTTATATTATTATTATTATTAATGCATGTTCAAGTAAAAAAAACCCCAAAATTTATAATTTCACATTTGAATAAAACTTGTAATTGAAAAAAAGATTATTTCCAAAGGTTAAATTATTGATCTATCTATAAAGTATAATTCATCTGCTGATCTGTGCCTCAGCTCTGCTAAGTGCCTGTAACACATTTAATTAATTGAACAGAATCTTAGCTTTGCACTTAAAATTGCAGATTTCTTAGCTATCCCTCAACATCCACAACAACAACAACAATAATAACAACAATAATAATAATAAACAATGTTGATGATGTGAAGAAGAAGAAGAAGAAGAAGAAGAAGAAGAAGAAAAGAAGGAGAAGAAAAAGAAGAAGAAAAGAAGAAGAAGAAGAAGAAGAAGAACAAGAACAAGAACAAGAAGAAGAAGTAGAAAGAAGAAGAAGAAGAAGAAGACGAGAAGAAAAGAAGAAGAAGACGAGAAGAAGAGAAGAAGAAGAAGAAGAAGAAGAAGAGGTAGAAAGAAGAAAAAGAAGAAGAATCTTGAAGAAGAGAAGAAGAAGAGGAAGAAGAAGAGAAGAAGAAGAGGAAGAAGAGAAGAAGAAGAAGAAGAAGAAGAAGATGATGATGATGATGATGATGATGATGATGATGATGATGAAGAAGAAGAGGAAGAAGAAGAAGAAGTAGAAAGAAGAAGAAGAAGAAGAAGAATCTTGAAGAAGAGAAGAAGAAGAGGAAGAAGAAGAAGAAGAAGAAGAAGAAGAAGAATATAGTAAACAAATAATGATGATGTGATTAATAATGATAATATTTAAGAAGAAGAAGAAGAAGAAGAAGAAGAAGAAGAAGAAGAAAAGAAGAAGAAGAAGAAGAAGAAAAAGAAGAATCCTGTAATTTTCACATTGAAAAAAAAAAAGCTGTTTTCAGTATTTTGTAATTTGTACGAATTACAGTGTTCAGTAGAGTTCACGGATCAGATATAGAATAGTTAGCTATATATTGCTACTGCCTCTGCCTCTGCTGCTGCTATAGCTGCTGTTGCTGCTGCTGCTGCTGCTCTGTTGCTGCTACTACGACTACTACTACTACTACCACTAGTATTAGTAGACCTTTACTTCTGTAGTACCTAATTAGTACAAGTTTTTACTAAATTTCTATTGTATGATTAGGTCTACTACTACTGCTACTACTATTTTCTAAAAAAACCCTACTACTACTACTAACTAGTACTACTGTACTACTACTACTAGAAAAATAGAATGACTAATTTTATTACTACTACTTATACTACTGCTGCAAGGTCTTTATACTACTTCTACAAAATGACTATTTTTTCTCAGGTTTTTAATGCACTTTGACTCATGCTTGAGTCTTGTTTACCCTCCCCCTCCCCACAAAAAACCCAAAACAAAACCCAAACAAACAACCCCTTCCCCCCCCCCCCCCCCCAACCAAACACCCCCACATAACCAAAAGCAAACAAAACAACACCCTTCTTCCCCCCCCCCCCCCCCCCCCCAAACAAACCAAGGGCAACAAAAAAATTTGTTGGTGCCTTCGAGTAGTCACACACACACACACAAATCTAAGTTGGTGTGTGTAAGTGTGTGCGTGCGTGTGTGTGTGTGTGTGTGTGTGTGTGTGTGTGCGTGTGTGTGCGCACACTTAAGAACAGTTCCTTTTTTCACAGGCTTATATCTTGTTGACAGATTCCAAGATAGAGTAGAGAGAGTTTTAAAAATAATTTATTCTATAGATGCTACTACTGTACTACTACTAGTGTAGCCATTGAACATCTTTTCTGGAAGTTGGTGTCTATATTTTATGTGCTATCTGTTCCTGTTCTTTTCAGGTTGTGCTGACAAAGTGAAGTGCTACAGCTGTGGAGTAGGGTTGTACAGATGGCGCCAGGGTTCTGACCCCTGGGAACAACATGCCCTTCACATGCCCACCTGCCCTCACCTGACTGCAAAGGGACAGCACTTCATACAAGAAGCAGCTCATGCTCAGGTAGTTTCCCTTGATCTTGTATAAAAGCTTGTTTATAATTATATATATAATTAAGTACTACCAGTTGGATCTTGGGTGTGTGAGTTTACTTTGTTTTGAAAACTTTTTTAAACACAGTGGATCAATAAAAATGTAGTAGTTAGTCGTATTGCTCAGATTTGCTGTTTAGGAAGAATCATTACCACATTCATCATTAAATACATCATTATACATGATACATGTGCATGACATTTGTTTTTACTTTTTACATTGATTCATAACATTGAATTACTTAGATTTACTACGTCTTAAGTAATATCATTTTGATGACAACTGAGCTACAAAGTGTAAAACTCAAAGGCTACCAATACACATAAAGTGGAATGCAATTTACAGTACAATACAAGTAACAGGTTGAAACAAAGAATGGCAAAATATTAAACCTCTCTTTGTCACATTTTTCTGCTCTCTCAGTCTCTGTCTCTCTGTTTCTCTCTCATTCTTTCTCTGTCTGTCTCTGTCTGTCTGTCTCTAATGAATGAATGAATGAATGAATGAATGAATGAATGAATGAATAGTGTTCGCGAAAGAAAGAACAAGGGAATTGATTCAATTACTTTGTTGGCATGTTAGGTTAATGGCAAGGAGACACACAAAACCCAGTCATAGAACTTAAATACTCAAGATTATGTATTTTGTCCCACAGGCTGTGAACAAGGTAAACAGACAACTAGACAGACATATGTACACACTCACGCCCACATGCAGGTACCACCCCCCCCCCCCCCCCCCCCCACCCCCTCACACACCCACACCACACATACACAGTGTTGTGTGAGAGCGCGTGCACATAGACACATTATTTTTCTTGTGACAGGGCATTTTTCATATTTTTTGTTCTAGAGCTACAAGTCAAATAGACACATAGTGATACTACTGCATTTATTGTGAATTACTGCATCATGGTACTTTGATTTCAGGGGTTGACAGAAGTAGACCTGCCGACTTCTGCTTCAGAGACAGCTTCTCCAGGTAAGCTTACATTTGACAATCCTGGAGAGAAAAAAAGCGGGGGAGAAGAGTTTGTAACTTAAATTAATAGTTTTTGATCTTTCTTCTTGAAAAACAACACTTTGATTTTTAAAAAAATTGATGAAGACTGGAGATTTTAAGTAACTTAAATGAAGGTTTCTAGAAAAAAGTTTCAGATCTTGTTTGCTTAAAAATGGCTTATTTATTATTTTTAAAAAGTGTACCTCACCTGATTCTGCTTGATACAGTTTTTAAGAACAAAATAATCTTCTGCAGTCTTCTTGTCACCCTTTACATGAAGTTTATCAATATTAAACATGTACCAGACACATTCTTATCTATCTGTATCAATACTATACAAGTATTCATTTTTCTGTGTTTATGATCAGAATCAGGGTCGGGGAGCACAGGAGAGGTGTCAGCGTCGCCCCCAGGATCGCTGACGCTGGACGTGTGTGCGGTGACGGCGGCCCTCAGCACAAGTCAGTACACCGTACAGCAAGTCCGTCATGCTGTGCTCACTTTTTTCTCTCACACCAGTGAGTCACTCTGAGCAGCAGGTGGTGGGGAGGGAAGGGAAGGGAAGGGAAGGGAAGGGTCACATACGGGATGAGTTCTGTTCCACTGCTGTATTTTCCAGTTCAGCTCCTTGTTTCTGTTGTTTGTTTCTTGGTCTTGTCAGTTATGTGGTCCTGGCTTGTCTGTCAGTGTCTGTATAAGTAGGGATATTTATGTGGGGATGGTATTTTATATTGCTAGAGGCTTATAGTGTAGTACAATATCATGAAAGACAAATGACATGAATAAGCAAAACAATGTGCAGCAGAGAAAAAAAACATAAAGAAAAATATGAGCACTTAACCCATCCCTTATCTTTATGTACACTTATAGGCATGGACTCACTCACACACACATGCATGCACCCCCGCATGCACACACGCATGCATGCATGCAGGCATGTGCACACATGCACACATGCACATACACATATGGATGCACACACACACACACAGAGGTATGTGCACAGATGTCCACACATTTTTGTATAGTCTCTGAATGCAGATTCCATGCTTTCATTTTATTTGCTTTTGCCTTCATTGCTGTCTCTGTGTTTATCTCCTTCCTCTTTCTCTTTGTTTCTGCCCTTGTCTCTGTCTGTCTTTGTCTCTTTCTCTTTCTCTGACTCTTTCTCTCTCACTCTCTGCCTGTTTGTCTCTTTGATATGTTTTTTTAATTGTTTTGTGTATTTGGCTACCATTTTTGGGAAAAACACTCCATGACAACTTAGAGAAGTACAGTAATAGCTTGTACCCCCAAAATTTTTTCAATGAAATAACAAAAACATTTTTTCAAGTGTTATGGATTTCTATTTGTAAGAAAATGATTGCAAGTATGAATAAATACTGTGATGTTCTGTGTGTGCAGGTCGTTTTCCAACCAAGGACATCCTGCTGGGAACACTGAAGGCAGCTGATGACAACTTCACCACTGTCTGTCAGCAGAGAGAAGCCCTCCTCCAGAAAGACACTGTCATACAGCAGAAAGACACTGCACTGCAGCAAACACACACACAGCTTCAGCAAACACACACACAGCTTCAGCAAAAAGACACACAGCTTCAGCAAACACACACACAGCTTCAGCAAACACACACACAGCTTCAGCAAAAAGACGCAGTTGTGGAGCAGCAGAACCAGGCCATTCTTCAGCATCAGCTGGAGCTGTCTGCCACAGTGGAGGAGCTCCAGGCCAAAGAGGAGGAGCTGGAGAGGAAGAGGAGACAGATGAGCTACCAGGAATCCCAGATCCAGAGTCTGAGGATTCAGATGCAGGCCCTGCTGGCAGAGAGGAGACAGGCAGGACAGCAGGCAGCACGTAAGTGTCTGAAGCAGGGAGAGGGGAGAGTGGCTTTGAAGTGGTGTCAGATAAACTGATAGGTTTATCTAAGAATATGGTATCCCCGAAGTTGGAATGTGGCTACCTTTATGGTGGGCAGAAACCGGTGGCATACACAAAATCTCATCATTGGTGAACCTCGGAACTCTAACCCGGGAAGAAAACAACCCCCCGCCCCCCAATGCCAAAAAAAGAGAGAGTAGGTAGATAACTCAGTGACTAAGCATAAATCTTAGACATCGGGATGTAAAGATAGCTCAGTGACTGTTGTGTTCGTTGTCACATTTACTTGAAATACCTCTAATAACAATGGGTAGTATAATATGAAAGGTGGATTCTTTAATCATAAACAGTGCAGTCTGTGACAGCAAGCAGGAATACTGTGGATGATATAGTCATCTGTCTGCAGTCAGCTTTTATGTGGGTGATAAGAAAAGAGAGAAACTGATATTGATAGTTTGAAGCAATATGCAGACAGTAATGTGTGAGTGTTTGTGTGTGTGTGTGTGTGTTCATGCATGTGCGTGTTATATTTTGTCAGTAAGTTGCTTTGCTTTATCAAAACTTATATACCAGTAATCTGAATTTAAGAAAATGCTATTCCAAGAAGGATATTAAGGAAAAATTTGCACACAAATCGAGGCTTTATTCCTTTTTCAACACAGACAAAACACCAATCATGTTAACAAATAATTGTTTGATCCTTTCAGCCCTACAAGCTCCAGCAGCCCCCAATGATGACGATGGTGCCGATGCCCCCATCATGTGCGACATTCGCTGCAAGGTGTGCCTGTCTGCAGAGAGCAACACCATCTTCCAGCCCTGCCATCACATCACCTGCTGCAGTCAGTGTGCTCACCAGCTGTTCAACAACTGCTGTCCTGTGTGTCGGGCCCCCATCCACAATGTCCTGCCTGCCTACATCTCTTAGACTGAGATAACATTGTGGTGTGAAATCATATTGTAGGGTGTTGTGACTTACTGAAGTATTCAGTAGCTGTTCAAGAACTGATTTAGTGTGAACAGTGATGAAATGCAGGCTGCCTACCTACATTACTTGGATTGAGAACAGGTATTGTAAAATAGTGTGGGTTTATCACTGGATTGTTAAGAATGTATTTATGTGAATTTATGAAGTCTAATTTGCTAGCCTATATCTTGTATGGAAAATGTTTGGCAGTGAATTCAGAGTTCCATGTGTTAATTTGAATGTACAGTTGTAACAATTAGGAAAAGGCAGCCTTGATTTTGTTGTGCACACTGTACATAATTTGTCTATAATGTGTATGTGTGTTCATGTGTGTGTGTGTGTGTGTGTGTGTGTGCGCGCACGTGGACATGCACCCTCACAGGTATATGAGTGAATATTGAAAGGGCAGCTTTGATTAAGTGTATATGCTGTGTGTGTGGGTGTGTGTGTGGATGTGGTTGTGTGTTTAGAGAGAGAGAGCTTTTCAAAGGCAGCTGTGATTTTGTGTTTTTAATGAAATAGTGTTGTGTGGGTGTGTGTGTGTGTGTGTGTGTTGTGTGTGTGTGTGTTGTACAGTGTACAGAGTTGCAATCTTTTAAAGTGCTTTTGTGGTTGCTGGCAGCTTCAGAAGTCTTTATAGTCTAAAATCACCAGTGTAGCTTTCTTTGTTTAATTGTTTTCTTGTGTTTGTTAATGATGGTTTTTGTTGATTTTTGTGACTTTTTCTTGTTGTCTGACAGTTTATCTATAAATGATATAGTGTATGTTCATTATGTTTGCCAGCAGCTTAAGTGATATTGCACATAAACAGAGATGGGTTCAGAAAACATGCATCAATGTCCTTTGTTGTGTGTTTTGGTGGTTTATTACAGTTGAATTTTGGTTTTGTTTATTTTGTTTACTGGATGTTTTATGTGATAAGTTTTTGTTCATTGTTATTGAAATGAAGTACTTTTACTATCAAAGATGATTTGTAGATACAGAATGTAGTGAAAAATTAGGATTGTACATCATGTATGTAATTATAATTAATGTGAAATATTTTGTAGTTTTGATCATGTGGCATTCAATCTGTTGTATTTGACTATTTGTATGTTTGCTTGGTTTTATCGTTCTGTCTTTCTTTTCTGTTTCTCTGCTCTTTGATCTTAATGTATAATGAAAGGCCTTGTAAGAGTCATTTATTTTTCTTTCCTTTTAAACTATATCTGGTGTGGAAGTGAACATTTATAGTCTGAGATAAAGATGAGTTCGATGGTAAGTGTTATTTTATTTTGTTAAGGGACATAAGTTTCTTTTTACTCCCACTCTTTTCACAGTTTTGATGAGTAAAGACAAACTAGTAAACATCAAGGCTTGTAGTAGTTGTTGTTTTAAATATTCACACCTTTTCTTTCTTTTTTTTTATGCATTTACCATTTACATATTTTTAGTGTCAGCAATTGATCGACAAACAAATTCAATAATGTGAAGTAAGATTGAAGAATGTTCAAGGGAGATAATATAAAGTAAGGAAAGTTAGACGTAGTTGCTTCCCTTGTACTATTCCTGTGTTACTGTTTGTCACTAGGGTTGACAGGCAGTAGTATACATTGTGTGCAGTTCATACTAAAAATAATATTGTGTTTGTTATAAGAACAGTAAAAATGATGTCTCACATTTTGGTAATGATTTTAGTGAATACACTAGTTTAATGCTAGTTTTTTGTGGATCAGAAAGCCTTTGCTGTTTTCTTTTCATCTTTTGAATATATGAGATTATGCCACTTTTTACAGTGCTGTTTTGTGTATCAGGAAAGATGTTGAGCATCAGATCATAGAGCAGCGTAAAGTGAAGAGGCAGCAAGAAAGTTTGATAGGAGTAGTAGCTATGATTATGTGCAGTTAAATAGTGCATTCATGCAACAGGTATCCAACTGTGGGTTTCAACAGGAAATGATTTTATTTCTTTCTTACTTTTATTTATTTATTTAGTATTTTTTTGGGGGGGGGGGGGGGGGGGGGGGGGGGAGATAATTGGGAGGGCTCATAAATTGAACTTATCTGTTAATGTGAAGATGGAAGATTGGTGTCCAACTTTTAAGTGAAAACTAAATAAGGCAGAAAGGAAATACAAATTAGATGGGAAGACAAATAGAGTTTCTCACCTCACCTGTCGGAACTAAACAGAAACACCACCAGCTTGAAGAGAATATTACAGTTCAGTAGAGTTTAACTGTGTACTATAGAATCATACGAAGTTCATTGTTAACTTATATTCCATGTTATAACATTAATTGTTCACAAATTCATTTGTAGACAAATGATATGATATACATTGTTAATTTATATTTCATGTTATTGTATGTTTATGTATTTGAAATTTCTTCTCAACCTCCTATACTGTACAGGCTGTTGTAGACTTTCATTGTTGTTGTGTACTAAGTGCAAAGGGTGCTCTTCAGCAGAAAAATGGTCAATGATACTAAAGCCATTTAATTGATTTCTGATTGTTGTAAAGGTTAGGAGCTTACAACTTTTTTGATGAAGTATTTATACATGTTTATAAATTGTACATTTGAAATGGTTTTGCATGAAGGCAGTTGTTTTAGGCATATATAATATACAAAGATTTATTTGCGCCTTGTATATTGAGCACTCTTTTTGTACATACATGCAATCTTTTCATTGCAGCTGTAATCACTGAATTAGATTTGTGTGTGTGTATATTAATTATTTGTACAGAAGAATATTTCTTATGAACTTTCCTCCCATTTTATGCCTTATTGATGTCAAATAAAATTGTTCAGAGTCAGCTAAGTCTGCCATATTGTTGCACTTGTCCATCATACCGTAAAGAACAGAAGAAAAGATTTCTTTTAAGATGAACTTGAACTTATTGAATTAGAACTAAGAAATTGAGAAGACAAATTCTAACTTCAGATTTCATAGTTTTGTTTAAGCAGTTGTGGTCTTTCAAGGAATAAAAGCAAAGACATTAAGAAGATAGTCTTCCTCTCAGAATCCATGTTATAGATCTAAGTGTGAGCATTTAATCCCAGTTTGAAAGTGTTTGTCAGGTTCTATGATAGAAATGTTCTCATAGAGGCTTTCATCACCTATCTCCTGCTCATGTGATGCGAACAGTATCTGGTAAGTGTATGGGAAGTCATGTTCCATGCTTGGTCATGGATGTGAGCTATGTCAGCCACAGAACTTTATTAATCAAGACCCAAAACAGGGATTGAAAGCTCTGTGTGTGTGTGTGTCTGCGTGTGTGTGCACGCGCACATGTGTGTGTGTGTTTGCGTGCATTTGTGTTTGTGTGTGAGTGTGCGGGTTTGAGTGTTTGTGTGTGTATGTGTTTGCTTGATAAAATGTGGATTCTGAAGATAAAGATTTTCATTCTGGTTCCTGTGTCAGTCTCTAGAAATCACTTACTGTTCATCAGTAAAGACTGGGTTTCAATACCAACAGATTTAGGGGACCAGGGTTGTCAGCCACAAAACCTGTCACTCCTGACATAGTTCATTGCACTAAATATCATGGACTTCAATTCTTGTGTGTGATGTAATAATATACTGAGGGTGCTTTTTATTTTATCACTCAGAGAGTTTTGATCAAATAAGTACTTATGGTTAAGACATTGAATGTAGAATGTATTTATAAATCAACAACAGAAGTGTACAAATATCTAAAATGTGTAGATCAACAACAGAAGTGTACAAATATCTAAAATGTATAGATCAATAACAGAAGTGTACAAATATCTAAAATGTGTAGATCAATAACAGAAGTGTACATCAACAACAAAAGGGGTAAATGATAGCTAGGGTGTTGATACCAGCAACAAATCTATAAAGGACAAGATTTTATTGATGAAGAACAGAAATGTACACAAAGACTAGAACATGTAATGTTTGATGAACAATGTTGTTGTAAATAACTGAACAATTTTTTTTTGTAAAGAACAAGTAGAATGGTGCACAACTGTTACGGGAAGTGTAAATAACAACTGGAGTGTGTAGATCAACAGAAATTTATTTGTCAACCTAAAATGTACATGAAGCACTTTTAACTGCACTTTTGTTGGTTGTTTTTTTTTTAGTGCTTTATAATAGACTTTACTTTTTATATTGATATCTTATTTTCTAAATCTCTTTTATGCTGTTCTCTTCTCTTCTCTTTTTAATGCTTTATTATAGACTTTACTTTTTATGTTGATGTTTATTTTTAAGATACTTTTTATGCAGTTCTCTTCTCTCCTCTTCTCTTCTCTTCTCTTGTCTTTTTTTTCCGTTTCTCTTCTCTTTCTCTCTTTGGCTATTTGGCATGGCAGTGTGGAAGAATATGTTGACAGTATATAATGCAACATGGATAGTTTAGAGATTCAGTGTTGTTGTTTTTGTTGTTGAAGGTTTTATCTTTGTCTTGTCTGCTTGTCAGGCACCCTGTCATTTTCTCATTCATTGAGGGGTTTGTTGTTTAATGGGGGGTTTGCTATTTGTTGCTTTTTTAAAATATTTGTTGTTTTGTTCATGTGCTGCAGAAATATTTTTACATGTTCTTTTCTAGATAGTGATGTGTATTGACTATTTGAGTATGTGTCTACATGCAAACTATGTGCATTTGCATTTACTGTTTTTTGCACACAAAAATGTTGTGTATATTTGATTGTTTTTGTCTTCACAATTTTTTTCTGTGTTTAATTGAAGGCCTTTGTGTGTTTGTGCATTTGTCTGTGATTCTCTGGAGATACATTTGTCTATGTCTTTGTTTGTCTGCATGTACATTTGTTTGTGCTCTCAATTTTGTTGTTTGCTTTTGTGCCTTAAGTGTTTTTCTGTCTTTTGTGTTTTGTCTATATGCCTTGTGTTGTTGTTTGCCTGTCTCTGCTTCTTTGCTTTTATGTGTATCTCTTGTTTCTCTGGCAGTATTTGTCAGCCTGGTTGTATTTTCATAAGTGTCTCCTTTTCTCCGGGTGTCTGTCTGTCTGTCTGTTAATGTATATCACTTTATCAGTCTTTCCATCCATGTGGTTTTGTGTGCATCTCTTTTTCTGTAGGTCTGTCTTTTACTGTACTTCATTCTATCCATCCATGTGTTTTCATACCTGCATTTGTTTTTTTAGCGTTTTTCTCACTGCCTGTCTGTCTTAGATTGTCATCTACATTGGTCTATCTATCCACATTCTTTCCTAAGAGCCTCTTCTTCCCTAGGTCTCCTTCTGTCTCATGTCAGTTTGTCTGTTTATGTGGTTATATATGTATTTCGTTTTCGCCTTTTGTTGTTGTTGTGTTGTTGTCTGTCTTGTAATCTGTGTCAGTCTATCATTCCAGCTCTATTACTGCCAACCTGCTTATCTCTCTGTTATGTTATGGTTGTTGGGTTGTTGTTGTTGTCTGAGTGCATGCATTTCTGTGAACCATTGTAGATATGAAGCTTAGCATGTTACATGTGTTTCTGTAATTATATGTTTTGTGAATAACAATAAGAGTAAAAGGGAAAGGCAATACCCATGTATTGTCATAAAAAAGTCATCTATTTTTGTAGACCATGCTCTTTGTTCTGTACCTGTTTGGTCGGTCTGTCTGTCTGTCTGTCTGTCTGTCTGTCTGTCTCTCTCTCTCTCTCTCTCTCTCTCTCTCTCTCTCTTGTGTGTGTGTGGTCTGTCTGTCTGTCTAAGTATCTTTTCCTACCTTTTTCAGACTCTTTTTTTCATTGTATTAGTCCAGCACTTTTACATTTATAGTGAGTGTGTCACATAATTTTTGAGATATTTGCTTTGTACAGGGTTTTTTTTTCTGGATGCAATAATAAAATTAATGATTTATAATGTTGTGTGTGTGTGAGTGGTGTGTGGAGAGAGAGAGAGAGAGAGAGAGAGGGAGAGAGAGAGAGGAGAGAGAAGAGAGAGAGAGAGAGAGAGAGAGCATCGATAAAATCTCTCATCAATACACACCATGTACATAACCAAGGATTTTCTGCCAACATGTATCGCTAGGCTAAACAGCTCACACAGCAGCAAAAGCAGTACCCAAGGTCACTGATGCCTTCTCCAGACCCCTGCAATGCCAGACGAGCAGGTGGTAGGCTGCAGAGAAGAGATGGAGATTGTACAATGATAGGGAGGTGGGGGGGGGGGGGGGGGGGGGGGGAGGGGTAGGAGGCAAGGGGGAGATAAAAAGGGTCGGTGGGGGAGGAAGGGGAGAGGGGGAAAAGCCTGGTACAGGATCAAGATCAGGGAAAGTACTTTCGTTTCCATCACTGTGGAGTTTCTTTTTCTGACCATCATCATACAAGGGAAATAAACTGGGTAGAGAATTTAAGTGACAAGCAAAGTGTTCCCTCTGGAATGAAGCTGATCGGGGGAAAATGGGAACTGCTCTCTGTCTGTCTGTTCCTCTCTCTCTGTCTCTCTCTGTGTCTCTTTCTGACTGTCTCTTGTGTGTGTGTATTTGTGTGCGAATGTGTGTGTGTTTGTGCGAGTGTGTGTGTGAGTGTGTGTTTGTGCAAGTGTGTGTGTTGTGTGTGTGTGTGTGTGTGTGTGTGTGTGTGTGGAGAGAGAGGAGAGAGAGAGAGAGCCTACATAGTAAGAAATATCTTGATGTAAAAGGTGTCACATGTGGAATGTGAAGCATCAGTCACTGCTGAACGTTCATCTAGGAGCCAAAACTCAGTCCAGTCAGACAAAACAAATGGTCTTTACTCAAATAGGCATCACATGCATTATCTAACGTCACGGAATGTGAAAAGATCTAAAAGAAAAGTATTTCTACAATCTCAAATGCTGCCATTGAAAAAATTTCGTTTTTAAACAAAAACAGGCTACCATAAAGCAATTTTAGTTCAAGGGAGAAGTTATAATTGGTTTCTTGCACTTAATTTCCTCCATTACGATTTATTTCCTTAGTTCTAGACAGATTTATAGATAAACAAGCGGACAAACAGAAAAACAGACAGAGATCGAAACACAAAGAGGGATAGACAGACGTACTGGGAGAGAAGGCTATAAACATCATGATTAAGATAGATTGGATTGAACAGTCATAGAGACACAGAAAAATACAGAGACAGAGTCACAAAAAGAAACAAGCATAAACACAAACAAAATACTGGAGTCAAACAGCTTGAAAAAAAAAGTAAGTCAGACATAAGCACCAACTAACCTATACCACCCATTCAACCAAACCAGCCGAGAATAGCCAACATTACATATCTAGCAAACTCACACCCACGAGTTCTCTCTCTCTCTCTCTCTCTCTCTCTCTCTCTCTCTCTCTCTCTCTCTCTCTCTCTCTCCTCTCTCTCTCTCTCTCTCTCTCTCTCTCTGAGGCAATGGGAATGGCACTAACACCACGTACTTACAAAATACATTCAGGACAATGGCCTTTAATTCGTGATCAATACAAAAAGTATATACAGAGAGGAGCCAGACCAGGCAAGTGGCAGGAAGAGAGGCATCTGGCTGATGATGTTAGGAATGGTGAGGGAAACAGATATCACCCGTGACCTAAGGCCATGCAGGGTAGGCAGGCTATCGCCAATTCTGTCTGAATGGGAAATGCCATTACTGCCCACAAATAAAAGCTTTTTTCTGTTTGTCTTTGCTTTTTTTTCTTTTAATACTCATATGTAACTGATAGTTTTAGGCCAACTCATGATAGTTTCAAGAGCCGTATGTTGTGTTCTTACCCCCCCAAATTAGAAGTTTCATGTACAATTTTTACTTTTCAGGTTTACAGTTGCTATTAATGGTCAGTATTTATAATAATAATAATAATAATAATAATAATAATAATAATAATAATACATGGAACTTATATAGTGCTATATCTTGAAAAGACAATCAAAGCGCATGCATTCAACCTAATCTTACACAGTCATGCAATCAATGATAAATGATCAATAGTTTAAACAAACAGATATTTACAAACATAGTGCGCTGCAGACAAAATCTATGAAATAAAATTTCAATAGTCAAATGTTTTACAAAAGCACACACACACACTCACTTAGGTCCTATACTTTAGCAGGGTGATAGGACATGGGTTAGTGAGGGTGGGATAGCTCTGATATGAAACAGGAGGGGGGGGGGGGGGAATCTTAGGTTTGAAATAAATATGTCTTGAGGCTGGATTTAAAAGTGTCATAACTAGGTTTCTGGCGAAGAGAGAGAGGGAGCTCATTCCAGGTCGATGGACCCGAAATAGAGAAAGAGCGGCGGCCAACAGTGGATTGGTTGAATCTAGGTATTCGTAGGCACAAGGTATCTGCAGTAGAGCGGAGGGAACGTGAAGGAGTGTACAGGTTAAGACATTCACAGAGGTAGGAGGGTGCAGTTTTGTGGAGACATTTGTAACAGAGGGTACTGATGTTATAATTTACTCTCTGTGGCACAGGCAGCCAATGGAGAGATCGCAAGAGAGGGGTAATGTGCTCGGATTTTTTCTTTCTGAGAACTAGTCGAGCTGCGGAGTTTTGTATACGTTGAAGGGAGTGGATAGATGATGCTGGCAGACCAGACAAAAGAGAATTACAATATTCCAGACGTGAAAGAATGAGAGAAGTGACAAGTTTGGCTGTTGCATCAGTGGACAGGTACTTTCACACAACTACGTCGCCTTACAATCTTTCACGTCATATTTTCGAAATATAAAGACATTGAGAAAGACAGATATAATAACAAAGAAAGACAGAGACAAAGAAAGATATACTGATATCTACCAACGAAAACAGACCTAGAAACAAACAGACAGCCAGAAAAAAAGACCAAACTCAATCTAGTCAGACTTAAACACCAACTAACCTCTACCATCAATAAATCACCCCAAACCAGCCCAGCACAGCCAACATCACGCCTCTTGGCTAACAAACATACACAGCACGCTCTTTGTGAGGCAATGGGCATCACAATAACACCGCGTCCGTACAATTACGCTCAGGACAATTGCCTTCAGTTCCTGATGTACACACACACACACAGACAGCCCCCCAGACAAGCCAAGTCGCAGGAAGAGAGCCGTTTGTCTGACGTTCAGAACAGCCAAGGAAACGAGGAACAGCCTTGACATAAGTTTATAAAAGGAAGGCCTGTTGTATTAGCGTTTTATTATCTGAATGAGAAACGTGGTTATATCACTCAGGGATACCTCTTTCACCCATCGCTTACAGGCGGTTTCTTTCGAGCCAGAAGGCCCAACGAGCCGGAGCTTATCCCAGTTTCTGTAGCGTTAAGCGAACTGATGATTTTTCACCACCCCTGTGACAGGACGCTAGTCTGTCGCCAGATACTTCCCCAGCAGAGCTGGTACCCACTTGTACACCTGGGTGGAGTGAGGAAAATAGGAGTAAAGTGTCTTTCCCAAGGACACAACACCGAGCCGAGCGGGGATCGAACCCGCGACCTCTGGATCACGAGTTGACCGCTTAAACCACTCGACCACGGTGCCTCCTTACAGGCGGTTTAAGACTGATATTTTTTCCTCTCTCTCCTCTCTCTCTCTCTCTCTCTCTCTCTCTCTCTCTCTCTCTCTCTCTCTCTCCTGCCTGCCTGCCTGCCTGCCTTCCTGCCTGTGGTAAGCCTTGGCTATGTCAAAAGCCATGGGTTACATCTACCGTGGAAATTACTTGCTTTGTTCACAATTATTACCTTTTTCATAATTGAGATCAGCATTTTCTTTATATTAAATTTTGTGACACAAGTAAAGTCGCCATTAAGATATCTTTTGCTATCTTTTTTAAACGAACACACCACGATTCTTGCGAGATTCTAATGTAGAGCTGACCCGGTTTTTTGTCTTGGGTGGGGAGGGGGGGGGGGGGGGGGGGGGGTGGTTGAAAGTTATGACAATAATTATATATGGAAGAAAATGAATTGTTTTAGGTTATTTCATGAATATTAATCCTTATTTACAGCCAACCTATCGTAACGTTTTTTTTGTTATCAGATTTTGAGGTTGAATGTACAAAATGTTAATTTGGGATCTGCGTACAATGAACAGATATAAGGATGATGCTGCTCTTACAGCGATGAACTGTTCCCAGGGAGATGTGCCGAATACCCTTCCCCAATCTGCCCCTTTAGTCAGCACAGTGCTGCTGGCCCTGTGTTTCTGCGACTGACCCCGTTCATTCGGACACTCCTACATCACGCAGAGAAACCTGCCGTGATCGTGACTGAATGGGCTTTACAACGCAATGCAGAAAAACACAATACGATACAGTACAATACAACACAATGCAAAACAGAGCAACACAACACAGTACAATACAATGCAACACAACGCAATACAATGCAATACAACACACTACAATACAACACATTATACAGCACGATACAATACCGTGTGCCGGTGGGAACAGATGACAGAATTGACAAACCCGCATGCACACGGGGACTGATTGTAAAAAAGCACATACGTGCTTATTCCATTATCCTCGATATAAAAGAATAAAATAAAAATAAATACAATACAACATGACACAATATAGTATGATACAACACAATACAATACAATACAATACAATACAATACGACAGCTTCGCCAGCGGACTGCGTTTTATATTAACGAGTGAAATCTGCCGGGTAGGAAACACCACTCACAGAGTCATGTGCACTTATAAACAGGTTAATAACAGACAGCCCCTATCCCTCCTCTCCCCTCCATCAACACACACACACACACACACACACACACACACACACACACACACACACACACACACACACACACACACACGCACGCACACACACACACACACATGCACACACACACACACACACACACACACACACACACACACACACACACACACACACACACACACATACACACACCACTGAAAAATGGATGGCATGTTTTGACACACAATTTTACTTTGCAGGCGATGACAGTCCAGATAGTCCAGATGTAGTAGTAGCAGTAACGATACCTCCTGGCAAAACCAGATCTGCTTATACAATCTGATACCTGTTCCTGCAGGTGTTTACTGATGAGATATCAGGCAAGCCACCCCCACCCCCTCTCCCTGGGGCAGAAGGTTGTCGACTGGAGGTGACCTCTAAAGTGTCCTTGGGTTGTTCTCTTTCGAAATCGTCAGCGCAGTTTGTTCTCTTATCTATGTCTGTAAACGGTGATGTCTGTATGTCTGTACCTACCTGGAAAATGATCAAAGTTAAGGGTATGGCTTGTGAGGATATAATTATCAGTCTTAAGAATGTTTTGAAGGGATCCCCATTTCTATTTTTTAATATGTATTGATGTAATTTTTGGCAAGAACATCTGGCAGCTATGTGCATGTATTGTTGTTTGATGTGGTTGCTGGTTGGTTGGTTGGTTGTTTGTTGTTGGTGGTTGTGGTGATGATGATGACTATAATGGTGACCATAATGGTGATGGTGGTGTTGGTGTTGGTGGTGATGATGATGATGACGATGATGATGGTGATGATGATGGTGATGGTGATGATGGTGATGATGATGACGACGACGACGACGACGACGATGATGATGATGATGATGATGATGATGGTGGTGGTGGTGGTGGTGTGGTGGTGGTGGGTGGTGATGGTGGTGGTGGTGGTGATGATGCTGTTGCTGCTGCTGCTGCTGATGACGACGACGGACATACAATAAAAGAACGAAGATGGGATTTCAGTTCCCATTTTATAATCCCAGGAAGGTGTCTAAGCTTGCTGTGTATCAGTAATGACGACGATAATGAGTAACAATGATGTAGTTATAATGATAACACTGACTGATAATGATGACAATGGTCGTGTGATTGTGATTATCTAGGATAGGACCTCTGTGTAGTAGTTTGTGTATGATCTTAATGAAATCATAATATACGAATTTAAATGTCTCCTTAGCAATTTGAATTCTCAACTAATGGCTATTTTTTAAAGTCCCGAAAGCATTGAATTCAGACAGACAGTCGAACATTCATAAGTAGTTCTCTCTCTCTCTCTCTCTCTCTCTCTCTCTCTCTCTCTCTCTCTCTCTCTCCTCTCTCTCTCTCTCTCTCTCTCTCTCTCTCTCTCTTTCTCTCTCTCTGATAACATAAGCAGAAACACTGAACACTGAAGGTCAGTCTGGCATAAACTTTGCAGTAAAGATAGATGCCAGAGAGATGTTTGGACACTAAACCTACTTGCAAGGAAAGGACCTGGGGTGGAGGTATTGCTAACGTTCGACCTTCGTTGCCAAAACCAAACTGGGCATGGCTCTCTTTGTCAGATCTTCCTCCCCCCCTGGGGGTAGACAGATCACCGAGGCAGCTCCCTTCTTTCATGGTCAAAGGTAACGGAGAAGAACATACTTCCTAAGTGCTCTTGTTCAGTCAGAGGAAAATAGTCTTACGTATAGTCTGCTCATGGGGACGGGATAGCTCAGTGGTCGGAGTACTCGCTTTCCCCCAGCACAAGGTTAAGCAGTATTGAGCGTGGTTACTAGTTGGATGGGTGACCGTTTGCGCGCCTTGGCTTCAGTACAGTCCCCCACCTCACCCAGCTGTAAATGGGTACCTGCCTCTTTAGAGTAAAGGAAGGTAAAGCAGCGAGGGAGAGGAGATGGGCGCCGCCCTCAATATGCTGGCTACCAGAGAAGCTGAGGTCTCTGGCACCTCGCTCCCCTACTACCTTATAGGTTATGGGACACCTTTACTGTGGTTGCTTTCACAAGCTCTTATAGCTCCCGTCATCTCAGAGTTGGGTTTCTGTGTTTTTTGGGGGTATAGTTTCTCGTTTCCTTGATTAGAGCTCTGAGGTTCACCAATGGTGAGATTTTGCGTTCGCGCTCCTTTGTCCACATTTAAGGTAGCCGCAATCCCACTTCAGGATTTTTTTTCCAGATAAGATTGTTGAGATCTGTGCTTCAAAGATCTTGTGATACCTTGTTATTCAATGTTGAATGTAAATCTATAAATCCATACCTAGTTATGCAGTGTTTGGTGTCTATGTGAAACCATGGTCAATGCTCAATTTAATTGTTTTGCTGTTTCATCTGTTTCTAATGTTTTTGTCAGTGTACTACAACATAGCATGCAATAGATAAACTGACATTAGCGCCTGAGAGTTGCAATTCATGTGTGTGTGTGTGTGTGTGTGTGTGTGTGTGTGTGTGTGTGTGTGTGTGTGTGTGTGTGTGTGTGTGTGTGTGTGTGTGTGTGTGTGTGTGTGTGTGTGTGTGTGTGTGTGTGTGTGAGTGAGTGAGTGAGTGAGTGAATGTTTTATTGTTTTGTCTTCAGTAATATTACACCTACCAGGATATCCCTTTTTATGAGATACTTAAGTTATCTTGAATAGGGAGTCTTTTCTTAACTACTTTAAATCACGAAATAAACCAAAAATAGTTACTGTGATTAAGAAGATGAATCTGTAAAATAGATATTTTATTATTTCTTATTTTCATCATTATTATTATTATCTTCATTGTCATCATCATCATCATCATCATCATCATCATCATCATCATCATCATCATCATCATCATCATCATCATCATTGGCATTCTTGCAGTTAATCTTCTTCTCTTTTTTGAACGTATTTTTAAAAAAAAATTGAAGATGAATTTAAGCTAGGGATTTTATACTAGATATTTCAGTTTGTGGCAAACTTCATGTATGCCGTTTGATTGTTGTTTTAACTTGTTAGAAAGTCGCAACTGGTCACAATAAAATCAGTTCCAGATTCGTAGAATTTTTCTCTAAGTGCTTCGTATTGTAACATAATTATTTCAGTATGTCTAATCTATAGCAAAGATTATAAGTGATCCGCACTGTAACATAATTATTTCAGTATGTCTAATTTATATCAAAGATTATAAGTGATCCGCATTGTAACATAATTATTTCAGTATGTCTAATCTATATCAAAGATTATAAGTGATCCGCATTGTAACATAATTATTTCAGTATGTCTAATTTATATAAAAGATTATAAGTGCTCCGAATTGTAACATAATTATTAAATTTTCAGTATGTCTAATCTATATCAAAGATTATAAGTGATCCGCATTGTAACATAATTATTTCAGTATGTCTAATTTATATAAAAGATTATAAGTGCTCCGAATTGTAACATAATTATTAAATTTTCAGTATGTCTAATTTATATCAAAGATTATAAGTGATCCGCATTGTAACATAATTATTTCAGTATGTCTAATCTATATCAAAGATTATAAGTGATACGCATTGTAACATAATTATTTCAGTATGTCTAATTTATATAAAAGATTATAAGTGCTCCGAATTGTAACATAATTATTAAATTTTCAGTATGTCTAATCTATATCAAAGATTACAAGTGCTCCGAATTGTAACATAATTATTTCAGTATGTCTAATTTATATAAAAGATTATAAGTGCTCCGAATTGTAACATAATTATTAAATTTTCAGTATGGCTAATCTATATCAAAGATTATAAGTGCTCCGAATTGTAACATAATTATTTCAGTATGTCTAATTTATATAAAAGATTATAAGTGCTCCGAATTGTATCATAATTATTAAATTTTCAGTATGTCTAATCTATATCAAAGATTATAAGTGCTCCGAATTGTAACATAATTATTTCAGTATGTACAATCTACATAAAAGATATCCCAACACAAGTCAGAATCCTGGACTAAAACATTTCCTCCTCCCCTCCAAAAAGTCTCTGATATATTATTATAGAAATGAGCCCTAACTCTACTGTAAAGACAGATGCCAAAGTAATGTTTGGACAGTTAATCTATTTGCAAACGAAGAGCTTGCGGTGATATTGATAGTGACGTTTGCTGCCAAACCCAGTACTCTTGATTAGATTGGTATCGGCCCTGTGGTTAGCTGATCTGATCAAGCAAGTCTCCCCTCCTCCCCCCCCCCCCCCCCCCTCCTCTCTCTCTCTCTCTCTCCCCCCTTCTCTCTCTCTCTCTCTCTCTCTCTCTCTCTCTCTCTCTCTCTCTCTCTCTCTCCTCTCCCTCTCTCTCTCTCCTTTGGTCAGAGATGAATGAACTAAAAGTGACTTACAAAGTACTCTAGCTTCGCTCCCTTTAGACGTCGCCGGTGTCTTTCCTGTTGTTTTTTTTTTCTTCTTTGTAGCATAATGAGTTTACTGAGTTATGTAGTATAGGGAAGCAGACTTAGAGTAGAAAATGAGCAGACTTATGTTTATAAAGGGACTAACTAAAATGAAAGGTTGCTTTGATGGTACTTTTTAAATAAAAAATGATTGTGGTTCATTGTTACTAAAATGAACTACTTCTTTTACTTGTTCTGTTCTTATTTTTCTTGTTGTTGTTGTTGTTTTAAAAAAATATTTTTATTCAATTTTTGCATATGAACACAAAGCAAGTATAAGTTGAACATCATAAGTATCGTTTCTAACCCGTGTCCCCACCGTTTTAACACATAAATGCACATGAATTCAATATCAATACACCATTTTTCAAGCTGGCTATAGTATTTTGTACATTAATTTTGTTAATAAATGGTACTAAGTAATAGAGGCACAAGTAACTAATTCAAAAAATGTTCTACACTTATGAGGTAATGTTGATAAAATGTTACATTCTAACACATGGGAACAGGGAAAGATATAAGCAAACATACATATAGATATGCATACATGCATACATACACACACATACATACACACACATAATAATAATAATAATAATAAATGGAACTTATATAGCGCTATATCTTGCAAAGACAAATCAAAGCGCATGCATTCAACCTAATCTTACACAATCATGCAATCAATGATAAATAATCAAAAGTTTAAACAAACAGATATTTACAAACATGGTGCGATGCAGAAAAAATCTATGAAATAAAATTTCGATAGTCAAATGTTTTTCAAAAGCACACACACACTCGCACAGGCCGTATACTTTAGCAGGGTGATAGGACATGGGTTAGATATGAAACAGGAGGGGGGAAGTCTTAGGTTTGAAATAAATATGTCTTGAGGCTGGATTTAAAAGTGTCATAACTAGGTTTCTGGCGAAGAGAGAGAGGGAGCTCATTCCAGGCCGATGGACCCGAAATAGAGAATGAGCGGCGGCCAACAGTGGATTGGTTGAATCTAGGTATTCGTAGGCACAAGGTATCTGCAGTAGAGCGGAGGGAACGTGAAGGAGTGTACAGGTTAAAACATTCACATAGGTAGGAGGGTGCAGTTTTGTGGAGACATTTGTAACAGAGGGTACTGATCTTATAATCTACTCTCTGTGGCACAGGCAGCCAGTGGAGAGATCGCAAGAGAGGGGTAATGTGCTAAGATTTTTTCTTTCTGAGAACTAGTCGAGCTAGTCATACACACATATATACATACATACATACATACATACATACATACATACATACATACATACATACATACATACATACATACATACAAATACCTACATACACACGCATACACACACATACACACACATATACATAAACATACACTGACACAAAGGGTTATCAATTCAAATCATTGGTCACTATATAGGCATGCAAATCTGTTATTTGTTTGGATTATTTTTTTGTTTAGCACTTACGATTCTTGTATGTGCTAAAAGGAGTCCACAAACATTTTACCACACACTTATATTGACACAAAGTTATCAGTTTCGGTCAAAAATTAACATAGGGTTACAGGGTTTTCCTTGCCCTTACACATACATATATATACATATACACATATGCACACATACACACACACACAACACAACATACATATATATATATAATATTATATATATATATTATATATATTATATATATACATATATAATGCAACATTAAAATACACACACACATACATACAAACATAATATACATTACATATAATATATATATATATATATATAATATATATATTTATATAATATAATTTATATATATATATTATATGTACACATACATACACATACGTGTCTATCACAACAATAGCAGGGTTACTGATCCATGTGGAGACTAGATACATGTCACCTGCCTTCATACTCTATTTGATGCACATAAGTACTACCTATTAGTCACAATAACATAATTATCAGAGTAGATATAACAGCAGTTTGCTAAATTTGGGAAAAAAGACAGGTAATAGAGGATTATCTTTAATTCGCTATCAAAGAGAATGTCAAATTTCGACAATATGTTTATATGGTAGCCAATCAGTTATAAACTTATTATGAGTCATGTTGATAAACGAAAAATATTT